>CADCXA010000040.1:0-483656 GCA_902806565.1 Hypoxylon rubiginosum
ACTTTAATAATTTTTATTTTTTTAATTTTATTATTTATAACTTTTATTTTATTATAAAATAATTTTTTAAAATAATTATAAAATATTTATTTTTAATTTTTATATATATAATAATATTTTTTAATTATAAATTTAATAAGTTTTTTTTAAATAATTTTAAAACTTAAGTTTTTTATTTTTACGTTTAATTTTAATTATTTATAAATTTTTAAATAAATATATTATTTTTAAAAATTTAATTATAATTAATTTTTATAGTATTTTTAGTTTTTATTTATTTATATTAACTATTAAATTATATATATAATTATTTTAATAAATTTAATAAAATTATTATTATATATTAAATATATTAATATTATTATAATTTATAATATTAATAAAAGTTATTTATAAAATTATCGTATTTATTTTATTTTTTGTTTATAATATTTTTTTATAAAATAAATAAACTTATTTTTAAATATATAAAATTTCTTATTTAATTTTATTTTAAAAACTATAAATTTATTTTTCACTTTTTTATAAATATTAAAATTAAAATATTTTTTATAAAAATATTTTATAAAAGTAATAAATATTTAAATTAATTTTAAGTAATTTTTATAAAAATATAAAAGATATTTATTATTACTTTTTTTTTAAAATATAATTTAATGTTTATTATTTTTATAATACTAAAAAAAATGGTTTTTATTAATTTTTAATTAGTTTTTTATTTATTAATATTATTTTTTAAAAAATATAATATTTTTTATTTTATTTATATAAAAATAAATTATATTAATTTTTTTATTTTTACTTATTTTTAAAAGGTTAATATTTATTTTTTTTAAATATAATAATATATTATTATAATTTTTTAATAGTTATTTAAAATTTAATATTTTATATTTTTAATATTATTAATATTTATTAAAAGGATTTTTTTATTATATTATTTATATTTATTTTTTTATTAAAAGTTTTAATATTTTTTTAAAATTAATTAATTACACTTATTATTATTTTTACTTTTTTTATTTAAATAAATTATAATTATTAATTATTTAATTATATATAAATTATATATTTATTTGTTTTTTTAAAGTAAATTTATTTTTAATATAAACGATTTAATTATATAAAAAAGTTATATATTAAATTATATTTATTAATATATTTATTAATTTTATAATTTATTTTTTTAAAGTTACTTATTTTAAAATATAAAATTATATTTTAAAAAAAATAAATCTGAATTTTTTATTATTATTTTAAAATTATTAATTATTAATTTTTAAAAGTTATTTAATTATATTTAGTTATTTATATTTATAAATAATTTAAATTAAATTTAAAAGATTTTTATTATATTATTAATTTTTTAATAAAATATAATTTCTTTATTAAATTAGTTTTTAAAATATTAAATGTTATTATATTAAAAATATTATAATTTATTTTAAATATAAAAAAAACTTATATAAACTTTTTATAATTATTTTTTTTTAATTAAAATAAATAATTAATTATATATATAAAAATATTAGATTATTAATTAAAAATAATTTAATAATTTATTACATTAAATTATTTTAAATATAAACTTAATTTTTTAATTTTAATTAAAAAGTTAATAAATAAATTTTTATTAATTAATTATTTTTTTTTAAAAATAAAATAAACGTTTTAATAATCTTTTTTATTAATAATTATTAAAATTATAACACTGATATAAAAAACCGTAATTATTATTTATTAATAATTATTTTTAATTTATTAAGGTTTTTTAATATTAAAAATATTAATTTATTAAATTTAAAAAAATTTAAAATTAAATTCTTTTTTTATAAAATATTAATTTTTTTTTTAAAAATAAAATAAAAAATACTTAAATATTATTACATATTATTTAAATAAATAAAAAAATTAAACTTAGTTATTTAAAACTAAATAAATATATTTTAATATAAAAAATTAAAAAAAAAACTTTATAAATTATATATATAATTATTTTAAAATAACTTATCTTTTATTAATATATATTTATTTAAAATATTATATATATTTTTATTTTAATTTTAACTTTTAAATTAATAAAATAATATTTATATATAAATTATATATATAAACTATAAATATTTAAATTTATATTATAATAATTAAATTTAAAATATATATAATATTTTAAATAAATATATATAAATTATTATATATTATTTAAATAAATTAAAAAACTAAACTTAGTTATTTAAAAATAAATAAACGTATTTAAATATAAAAAACTAAAAGAAAAAGATTTTATAAATTATATATATATTTATTTTAAAATAACTTATTTTTTATTAATATATATTTATTTAAAATATCACGTATATTTTAATTTTAATTTTAATTTTTAAATTTATAAAATAATATTTATATATAAATTATATATATAAATTATAAATATTTAAGTTTATATTATAATAATAATTAATTAAATATATATTTAAAAGTTAAATTTATTATATATACTAATAAATATATAATTAAAAATTATAATTTATTTAATTAAAATATTAAATTTATTTAATAAAATTATAAATTTTAAATTTTAAAATTTTCTTTTATTTAATAATATTTAAAAAAAATTTTAATAAATTTTTTTATTAAGTTTATTATTTAAAAGAAATTTTTAAAATAAATTTAAAAGTTATTATAAAATAATATATTTTATTTTTTTAATATATTTAAATAAAATATATATATATTATTATCTAAATTTATTAAATTAAATATTATTAAAAATTATATATATTTATATTAAATTATTTTTTAATTATTAAAAATTTAATTTTAAATGTTTTTATTAATAAAAAAAAACTTTTAATGTTTTTTTTAAAAATTACTAAGTTTACTATTAAATTAAAACTATTATATATAATAATTTATATAAATTATTTAAAATCTTTTTTTTTATATATATTTAAGTTTTAAATTTAATTAATTAATTTGTTTTATAAATTAATATTATTATAATAATAAAGTTTTTTAAAAATAAATATTTTTTTATTAGTTTTATTAATTAGTAAATTTAATTAAAATAAATTAATATTTATAATTTTATTTATAAATTTATTATTAGTTAATATTTTAATTAATTTAATAAATTTTAATTTATAAATATTTAAATATTTTTTATAATAAATTAAAAAATTAATTTAATAATTTAATTAATTTTTAAATTTCTTTTTATTTTAAAATTTTTAAATTTATTACAATTACCAGTGTTATTATTAATAAAATTAATTATTATTTATAAAATATTATTATAATTATTTTAATTTTAATTTTATTTAAAAAATATATAAATTATTATTTTTATTTAAATTCTTTTTTATAAATATTAATATTTTTTTATTTAAAAAAACTAAAATTATAAAAAGTTTAATATTAATTTATATAATTTAATTAATTTTAATAAGTTTATTAAAAAAAACTTTTTTTAATATTTATTTAAATAAATTAATAAAATATAAATATTAATAAATTTAATAAAAAAGTTAATATATTTTTAAAATTAATTATTATATTTAATATAAATATTATAAAATAAAATATTTAATAAATTAATTTAAAGTTTTTTAAAAAAATATAAATAATATAAATAATAATTTATAAAAAAGTTATTAATTTTATTTTTTATATATAAAATAATTTATATAAAATAAATTTAATTTAATAATAAATATTATATAATATTTATATAAATAAAAAAACTAAGTTTAATTATTTAAAAATTAATAAATATATTTAAATATAAAAAACTAAAAAAAGGAAAAAATTTATAAGTTATATATATAATTATTTTAAAATATAATATATATTTTATTTTTATTTTTATTTTTTAAATTAATAAAATAATATTTATATATAAATTATATATATAAATTATAAATATTAAATATTATAATTTATATTTAAAAAGATATATATAATAAAAAATAAAAAATAAAAAAATAAAATATTTAAAATATTTAATTAAATATATATTTAAAAATTAAATTTATTATATATAATAATAAACATATAATTAAAAATTATAACTTATTTAATTAAAATATAAAATTTATTTAATAAAATTATAAATTTAAAATTTTAATATAAATATAATAAAAATAATTAAATATAATAAATAAAAAGTTTTTATATTTTTAATTTAAAAATAATTTAATAATTAATATTATAAGTTATATAAAATATAAATACGATATATTAATTAAATTAATTTTATATTAATAAAAAAGTTAAACTTAAAAAAAAAGTAAAAATATAAGTTAATAAAACTTATAATAACCTTAATAATTTAAATAAACTAATAAATTATATATATAAATTATTTTTAATATATAAATAATATTTAAATTTAATTTTAATTATATTAATAAATTATTTATATATTAATTATATTAGTTATTTTAACTATTAAAATATATTTAAAAAAGCTAAAAAAAGCTATATTTATAAAGGTTTTTATTTATAATATATAATAATCTTTTTATTAATTAAAATATATTTTAAGTTTTATATATTTTTCTTAGTAATTTTTACGTTATAATAACGTTATTTATTATAATAATAACTTATTATTATTAAAATAAAACAAGTTAAATTTTTTTTAATTAACAGTTTTTAATTAATATTATAAACGTTAAAAAAACCTAAATATCTTAAAATTAATTACGTAATATTAATTTAATTTATTAATTAAGTTTTTAAAATTACTCGCTAAATATTATTTAAAATTAAAGTTTTAATTTATTTATTAAATTTAATATTTTAACTTTTTATAATATATTTTAAAAATTAATATTTTATAAATTTTTTATTTTAATTTTTTTATATTTAAGTTTATTATTTTATTATTAACGTTTTAAAGATTTTAATTAAGTAAAAAATTATTAAATTTTTTTTATAATTTATTTATATTAAACTAAATCTGGTTTTATTATTAATAAAAAAATTTTAATTTAAATATATTTAATTTATTAAAGTATTTTATTTTAATTTTATAAAATAATAACGTAAAAAAAAAGCTTAGTTTATTATTTAATTAATTTATTAAATTTTTTATTTTTAGTAAAATAAATATTTAATTATTTACTTTAAAATTTAATTTTTATTAATATTAATTTATTTAATAATATTAACGTTTTTATAATTAATAAATAATATTTTATATTATTAAATCTTATTTTTTTATTTATAAAATTATTTTTTATATTTTTTAATAAAAAACTCGCTTTTTAATTAATAAATTACTTAAAACTTTTATTTAATTTTTTTAATTTAAATTTATATATATTAATTATTTTATTAATATTTTTTATAATAAAAGCGTTTTTAAAAACTTATATAATAATAAGTTTTATATTATATTTATAATTAATATTATTTTTAATTAATTATTTTAAGTTTTATTAATAAATATATATAATTATTACTTAATAATTTTATTTATAATTTTAATTTAACTAACTATTTATTTATATTTTATAATTAATATTTTTATTTTTATTTTTATTAATTTAAAGAATTTATTTATAAAATTAATAATAAATTAAAAGTTTTAATTTAATAAAATTAAAACCAGTTATTTTATTAATTTATAAAAACTTTAATAATATATTTATATTATATTATAACTTATTATTTATTTTATATATAAAATTAATTAATATATTTTTATTAATTAATTTATAATTACTAGTAAATTATTAAACTTATTATTAATAATTAAAAATAATTTAAAACCGTTTTTAGTTTTTAATTATAACTTAAAATTTATAATTAAGTATTTTTATTTTTAATTTAATATTAATAAAAATAAAAAAAAACTAGGTGTTTTATTTTTAAATATTTTCACCGATTAATATATATAATTCTTTATATAATAATTAATAATATTAAAAAACCAAACTATTAATATTATTTAATAATTATTTATTAAGTTTTATTTTTTTTAAATAAATAATAACTATATAACTATATATTTTTTTAATAATATTAATTTAGAAGTTATTATTTTTAAGGATTATTAATTATTTTTTATAAGTTATTAAAAAGTTTAATATTTATTAATTTATTATTTTATTAAATAAAACTTTTTAATAATAAATATTAAACTTTTAATTAATATAATTTATTTAAAATATTTAATTTATTAAAATAACTTTAAATATTTTTAATAACTTTTTTATATTTATTATAAATAATCTTATATTATTAAAGATTTTTAATATTAATTTTTTCTTAATAAAATAAAATAAAATTAAAGTTTTTTATTTGTTTTTTTTTTAATTTTACGTTCTTATTTTCTTTTATAATTTAAATAAAATATTAAATATAATATTCTGAACTTTTAACCGGTAAATAATTATAAAATTATATTATAAAATTATATTTATTTATTTAGTTTATTAAAAATTAAAAACTTTTTTTATATTAAAATATTTTAAAGTGTTATAATTTATAATTATTAAAAATAACTATAAATATTAAAAACTTATTAATTTTAATTATTAATATATTAATATTTTAATAACTATTAATATTTTTTTATTATAAATCCCGTAGTTTAATTTTATTTTATATAAGATTTTTAAGTAAAATATTATAAGGTGTTAAAATTTATTAAAAAACATTTTTTAAAATAATAATTTTATTATAATATTATTAAAAACATTTATTTTAATTTTAGTTTTATATTTATAAAAAAAATAACCTAGTAATAAAACGTTTATAAGTTTATTTTTTAATATTTTAAACACTTATTTATAAATTTCCGTTTAAATAAAATCCGCTTTATTTTTTATAAAATTTATAAAAAGTTTTATTATTTATTTATATTTTTTAATAAATTTTTAATAAAAGTTATAAAATTTTAAAAATAATTTTACTGTTTTAATAACTGCTTTTTTATTTTTCTTTAAATAATATTAATAATAAATTATTTTTATTTTATTTAAATTTATATTAACTTTTTTAAATTCGATTATAAATTTTAAAAACTTCGTTTTTTTTATATAAAACTCGTATTTTATTAAGTTTATTTAAAAACTAGCTTTTTATAATTTATTTAAAAATTTTTATATATACTTTTTATATTTTTTTAATATATTTAAAAAGATTAATATATTATTAATATAACCGGTATAAAATTTATTTAAGTATTTTTAAAAAATATTATTAATATAATATTAAAATATTAATAATCTATTAATTAATTTAAATAAAAATATTTTAAAGCGATATATTTTATATTATATTTAAAATATAATTAAGTTTTTATTTTTTAATATAAAATATATTTTATAAAAAACTTATTATATATTTATTTTAATATATATTTTAGTTTTTATAATTTTTATTAATATATTTTTTATTAAAAAAAAAATTATTTATTTTTTTATATAATAAAGTTAAGTTTTTTATAATTAATATAAAATTTTAATCTTTTATTTTTTTTTTATAAATAAAATAAGTGTTATTTATAAAATAAATAATAATTTAATAAAAAGTTTTTAAAAGTTTTTAATAATATATTATTAATATATTTTTATTTTTTTTAAATTTAGTTTATATAAAAAGTCATATCTTAAAACGGTATTTAAATTAACTTTTAATTTTATATAATAATTTATTTAATATTATTTTATTAAAAACATTTAAATATTTATAATAATAAGTTAATATTATTTTTTTCGTTTTTTTATAAAACTTATTTTTATTATTTAATAAATATTTATAAAGCTTTTTATTATTTATTATTTTATTAAATATATATAAATTTATAATTTATATATTAAATATATTTTATTTTTTTATTTTATTTAATATATAATAAAATAAAACCATTTTTATTATAATAATTTTAAATAAATAATACTTATATTAATTAATTATATTTTTTTTTATAATATAATATTTTTAATTATTAATATTAAAATATAAATTTAACTTTTTATTTTTAAATAAAAAAAAACGTTAAGCTTTGTTTTATATTTTTAAAATATATTTATTTTATTAAATTATATATTTTATAAATTTTAATTTTATAAAAATTAATTAAAAATAATAAATTATTTTTTAAAAGTTAAAATATAATTTTTAAAGTTATTATTTTATTATTTTTAAAAAGTGGGTTAAATTTTAGTTATTAATATATTAATTTAAGTTATTTTTTAAACTTTTAAATTTTTTATTTAATTAAAACTTTATTTATTTTTTTAAAAAATATTTCCTTTTTTAGTTTTATAATATAATTAAAAGTTTTTAAAATATTTTTATATATTAAAAAAATATAAATAATTAAAAATAATAAGTTATTATTAATAATTAAAAATATATAAAATATTTACTATTTTTAATTAGCTTAATTATTTTACTAATATTTTTTATTTTTATTTATAAAAATAAATTATTCTTTTATATTTTTTTAATATTATTTATTTTTTAATAGCTTTTTTATTTTATTTATTTTTATATTATAATATTATAACTTAAATTTTTATTTTACTAGGAATAATAATTTATATTAATAGTTATTTATTAATAAGTTATATTAAATAAAAATTTTTTTTTAATAATTATATTATATTTTATATTTATTATTAATAATAATATATTTTTAATTTCTTTTTTTTAAATCTAAGTATAAATATAAATTACTATGTTTATAAATTTTTTTTTTATTATATTTAAATATTTCTATTAATTTAAAGTTATTTATTTTTTTAATATTTAAATATTTTATTATTCTTTTAATAAATAAAATATTTATTAATAAATATACGTTTATTTTTATATTAATTAAGGCTTTAATAATTAAAATTACTTTATTTATTATTATAATATAATTTATTAAAAATAAATTTCCTTTAAAAAAAACCTTTTTATAAAATTTAATAATATTTTTAAATATTTTTTTATATTTATTATTATTATTTATATTTTTTAAAAATAAAAATTTATTTTTTTTAAAGTTAGTTTTTTATTAAATCGTTTATATTTATTAATTTAACTTAATTAAATATTAAGTTTTTTTATTTTAATATTTATATAATAATTATATTATTATAAATTTTATTTATAAACTTATATTTATTTTTTATTAAATATTTATTATTATAATAACTTAATTTATAATATATAAAACATTAATTTTTAAAAATTATAAACTTAATTTATATAAATTTAAATTTAATATATATTTTTCGCTTATTTTTTATAATATTAATTACTTTTAAATTATAATAATTATTTAAAATAAAAATAAAACTATTTATAAATTAATTATTAATTTTTTTATTATTTTTATTTTTATTATTAATAACGTTTAAAATATTTATAAGTTTTTTATTATTTTATTTTTAATAAATAAAAAAGTTTTTATTTTATTAATAATTTTAATATTAAATAATTTTATAAAAATTAATAAATTTAATTATTTTATTATAATATTTTTTAATAAAAACCTTATTAAATTAAAAAAATAATTAATTATAAATTTCCTTTTTATAATTTTTTAAAAACATATATATTTTTATAATTTATATAATAAACTTAATTTTAAATTATTAAAAAAAGTTATTTATTTTTATTATTAACGTTTTAAAATTTAAATATATTTTTTTAAAACCGTTTAAATTTAAATATTATTTTTATAAATATTTAAAAACTTTATTTAATGTTTTTAATAACGTTAGTTTATTTTTAAAAAAGATATTAAAAAAAAGTTTATTTATTATATTTTTACTTATTTTTATAAAAATATAAAAGATTTTAATATTTTTAATATTTTTAAAATAATTATTATTTTTATAAAACTTATTTTTTAAAAATATAAATTATTATTTAAACTTAATATTTTTTTTATTAATTACGTTTTTATTATTAAAAAAAATAAACAGGTTTTAATATTTAATTAATTATTATTTTATTATAATAATTCTTATTTATTTAAAAAACTAAATAATAATAAGTTAATTTTTAATTTTATAAAGTTTTTTAATTATTATTTAAATTTTAATATATTTTTTTTTAAATATTATTTTTTAGGCTTTATATTTTTTATTTAAAAAAACATCGGGATTTTATTTATTTATTTTAGCTTGTTATTTTTTAATTTATTATTTATTTTATAAATCCTTTATTTTTTAATATAATTTATTTAATTTAAATTTTAAATTTTTAATTTTATTTTTATAATAAATAATTATTTGGTTATAATATTTTATTTAATATTAAATTAATTATAAAATTATTATTATATTATAAATAAACTTGTTTATTTTAACTATTTATTTAATAATATTTAACGTATATAAATAATAAGCTTTTATTTTAAAAAACTAAGTTTTTATATTAATATTAAAAATAATTTTTTAAAATTTATTATAATTAATAACTTAATTTATAATAAATTAAACTTATTATGTTTTTATTATTTAAAAATAAAAAAATAATTATATAGGTTTATTTTATCGGGTTATAATAATAATAAAATTTTTAATTTAAGTTTTTTAATTTTTTTATAAATAAAAAAAAATTACTTTTTATATTTTTTATTTTTATTATTTAATTTTTATTAATAAATTTATTAATTAAATATTTATAAAAAAAGTTAATTTATTTTATCTTAATTTTAAAAATAATAATAAAATTATTAAAAAAGTTTTTAAAGTTAAATATTTTTTATTTAACTATAAAAAATTCTTATTTAATATTTAAAAAAATAACTTTTTTATTATATTTATTATTAATTTTAATTATATTATATTTTAATTTTTTATAAATAATATTAAGTTTTTTTTAAATAATATTAAAATTTTCTTTTTTTTTATTAAAAAAAATAAGTTTTTTTATAAAATTATTTATTAATTATAAGTTTATTATTATTTATTTAGTTTATTATTTAAAGTTTTTTTAAGATTTTTTTTTTTATAAAATTTTTTAAAATTTTTTTTAATTAATTAATAAAATAAAACTTAATTTTATTATAAGTTATAAAACGTGTTTTTAAAAGTTTTTTTTATAAGGAAATATTTATAGCTATTAAATAACTGGTAATAATTAATATAACTAATAATTAAATAAGTTATTTAAATTATTTTATATTATTTATTAATATATAATTAGTTTTTTTTATTATTATTCTTTTATTTTATATATTTTATATATATTATTTAACTATTAAAAACTTATTAATAATTAAATATAATATTATAAATATTTTTAATTAAATATAACTAATAAAAATTTATTATATAATATATATATATATAAATATAAATAATATTTATATAATAATATATAATTAAGTTATAAATTTTTATATAAAATAAATATAATTATTAAATTTATATTTTTATATATATATAAATTATTAATATTTATTTTATATTTAGTTAATAATTTTAATTTTATTAAATAGCTTTTATTTTATTTATTTATTTATTATATTTTTATTTTTATATAAAATTTTATTTTTTATAATAAATAATAATATTAATATTATTATTTAAATTATTATTATTATTTTAAAATCTTTTTTTTTTAATAATATAAATCTTTTAAATAAAAATATTAAAAAATTTATTAGTTTTAACTTTTATATATATAATTATATTTATAATTAAGTTATTAAAAAAAGTTTTAATTTTAATATTAATTATTTTATTATTAAAAATAAATTTTTTTAAGATATTTTTAAATTTAATTATTTAAAATTTTAAATTAAAGAAATTACTAAGAAAATTATTAAAATAATTAATAAAAATTATAATAATAAAAAGAAATCTTATAATAATATAATAAAAAAGTTTATTTTAAAAAATTATATAATTTTTTTTATAATTATTTAAAGAATTTTAAAAAAAGTTAACTATAAAAAAATAAAATTAATAAAAAAGTTAAGTTTAATTTAAAAAATAAGAAAATAATAATTAACTTAATATTTAAATTATTAATATTAAACTTTTAAAAATTAAAAAAAATTATATAATTAAATAAAATAATAATTATTTTATATTAATAAAAAGGTTATAAAATTTAAAAATAATTAATTAAAATAATAAAAAAAATTTATATTTATAAAAAATAAAAAAAATATTTATAATTTATATTTTAAGGTTATTTTTTATATAATTAAAAGTTTTTTTATTATATTTAAACTATTAAAACTTTATTTAAAAAAAAGTTTATTTAATAAAAAATTAATAAATTAAATAAGAAATTTAAGTTTTATTTAAAAAAAAAATAATAGTTTAAAATTAATTTAAAACGTTTAAAACTTTATATAAAACTTAAGTTTAAATTAAAATAAAAATTTATAGTAAAAAATAATAAATTTATTTATAATAAAAAAAAAGGTATTAATTAATATTATTATTATAAAAAATTATTTTTAATAAAATAATTTCTTTTATTAAAAAGTATAAATAAATATATTATAATATATTTATATAAAAAAATAATATATTAATTTATACTTATTAAATTTAAATTAAAATATATAATTTATATAAAGTTTAAAAACTATTTTAATATTTTAACTTTTTTAATTTTAACGTTATAAAATTTTATTAAATATAAATAAAATAAGTTATTATTATAAAAAAATCTTTTAAATTTAAAGTTTAAGCCGTATAAATTTAAAAAAACATATTAATATATTTTATAATAAAAAAGAATTTAAAAATAAATTAAATAAATATTAATTTATATTAAAAAATAATAATAAATATAAAGAAAACAAGGATTTAAATAAACTTTATATAAAAAAAAAACTAATTAAAATCTTAATATTTAAAAATCTATAAAATATAAAAAGCAATAAAAATAATAATAAATAAAAAATTTATATAAAAAATAAAAAAAATTAAGAAATTAATAAAATTAATATAAAATAAATAAATATATATAATATAAATAAAAGTAATAAATTTTTTAGATAATATTATATAATTTTATTAATAAATTTTATATATAAATATATTTTTTTTTTTAAAGCTGTAATTTTTCTTTTTATTTTACCTTTTTTTTTATAATAATATTAATATTATAAACTTATATAAATAATTTAATTTATTAAATATTTAATTTATTAATTAAATATTTAATAATAATTATAATAATAATAATTATATTTATTAAAATTAAAAATATAATTAAATATTAATTTTTTAATTAAATAATTAATTAATTATATATATAATTTACTTTTTATATATTTTATATAATAATTAATACTTTTTATAAATTATAATTTAATTTTTTAAAAATTATTAAGTTTATTTTTAAGTAGTTATTTTTTAAGGTAAAAATTTTTTTATTTTATTTTTTATTAATAATTAAAAATTAAAGTTATTTTATTATAATATATTTTAATAAAATATATTAATTTTACTAAAAATATATATAATTATTATATAAAGTTATATATAAATAAAATAAATAATTTCTTATTAATTAAGTTATATTAATATTTTATTTATTATAAATTAAAGTATTATAATTTTAATATTTTATTAAACTTATTATAATTAAATTATACTTTATTTAAATAAATATAATTATTTAATTTTAATTTATATTAAATTATAAAAATATTTTTATATTTTTTATATTTTTTATAAATTTAAAAACTATATTATTTAATATATAATATATAATAATAAACTAAAAAATTTAAATATATATAAATAATTAATTTTACTAGCTTTTTAATTATTAATAAAAAAAATATAAAATAAAAATAAGATAAAAAAAATAAAAATAATAATAATAAATAACAATAAAAAGTTATAAAATTAAAATAAAAACTAAAAAAGTTTATATAAAAATCTTATTAATTTAAATTAATTTAAATTTTATTTTAAATATTATTATAAAAATTAAAATATAATAATTTATAAATAACTTTAATTTTATATATAATTAAATTAAAAGTTATTTATTAATTATTAAACTAGTTAATAATAACTAATAAATAGATTTTTTTATAAAAAAAACTTTTAAAAACGTGTTTTATATATAAAATATAAATATAATATATTAATTAAATTAATTTTATATTAATAAAAAAATTAAACTTAAAAAAAAAAATGTTTATAAATTAATAAAATTTATAATAATTTTAATAATTTAAATACGTTAATAAATTATATATATAAATTATTTTTAATATATTAATAATATTTAATTTTAATTTTAATTATAATAATAAATTATTTATATATTAATTATATTAATTATTTTAATTATTAAAATATATTTAAAAAAAATTAAAAAAAGTTATATTTATAAAAGTTTTTATTTATAATATATAATAATTAATAAAACTTTTAATATTAATATAAAAAACTAATATAATTTTTTTTTTAAATTTTTATTATAATATAAATTTAAATATTTATAATTTATATATATAATTTATATATAAATATTATTTTATTAATTAAAATATATATTATATATTAAATAAATATATATTAAAAAAAATATTTATTTTAAAATAAATATATATATAATTTAAAATAAAAATTTTTAAGTTTTTATATTTAAAATTTTTTTTTTAATAATTAAACTTAGTTTTATTTATTTATTTAAATAATATATAATAATTTTTTTAATTTTTATTTAATAAAAATATATATTAAATTTTTATTATATTATAATTAAATTTATTAATTATTTATTTTTTTAAATTATAATTTAAATTTTTAAAATAAATATAATTTATATAAAAATTTAATTTTTTTTTTATATTTAAATATATTTATTTATTTTTAAATAACTAAGTTTAACCTTTTTATTTATTTAAATAATATTTAATAAATATTATAATAAGTTTTAAAAATATGGTAAAAAATATTTTTTTACACCGCCGGCGTATAATAAAGCTATGTATATAATCCCGAACAAATTGCAACCTTTTTCTTTTTTTCCTTATCTATCTCACATCTGATAATCTTTTGATATACTTTCTTTCGTATTCCTAAGCCTGTACATATTCGATATATTCATTAACTTTCGTTAGCAGTACCAAAGCTTTGCGAGAGACATCCGCCAGGTCTTCTGGTTCGTAAATTCCCTTCTGATGTATTCACGGAGTGGGTTGTTTAGAAACATCACTATAAATGGCTTGTAATTAATCCTAGTGTGGCACCCATATCGTCCGCAAGGCGGTTATGCACATATCCCCACCCCACGGCTGAGAGCATATAACGATTGAGATAGGCGGAAGATTAGTGACCTTTTAATCATGGATACACCGGAGCCCATGACACCGGCGACATATCAACGCACATATGGTGGTAACCGAGCTTTTCATAACTTCTTCAACGATTTCAGCCATATCCAAGACCCAAACCTGAGGCGACGACTCGCACTGTCCGAAATCGACAAAGTCCCTTTTGGGATGTACCATGTAAGGGCTGTGTTAGTAGCGGGCATAGGTTTCTTCCTGGATTCGTACGACATATTCGCCATCAACCTCGTGACAATTTTACTTGGCGTTGTGTTCTGGCACGGGGGAGACGCGAAGAACGGCTATGGAGGAAACTACGGAAACCTGCCGACACCAGTCAGCCAGACTCTCAAAGCATCGACGAGCGCAGGCATCATCGTTGGTCAGATCCTATTCGGCTGGTTGGCGGACAAATACGGAAGAAGAAAAATGTACGGGGTCGAGTTGGGCATTATCGTCTTCTCGACCCTCTCCTGTTGTTTGGGTACGTATGAGATAGCCTGCCTTATGATCTGGTTCCCTTCAAGTTCCCGCTCTCGTCGCCATTGGTGATTCAAAGCAGAACAAGCCAACCACTCCGCAACCCCTTTTCACCCGTCTACGTATCACCTCGCTCTTATGCAGAGATCGCAGAGGTAGACTTTCAGGATAGTTTTGGTACTCGGCGCTGAATGTTAACATATACATCCGCAGTTGCTGCCTCGCAGGCCATAAGCTTTACTGGCCTGATGACCTTCTGGAGAGTCATGATGGGGTAGGATACACAGTACCAAATACACAACTCGATGCTAAGACTGGGTTTAGGATCGGCATAGGCGGCGACTATCCTCTCAGCGCAGTTATAACTTCCGAGTTTGCGCCGACGCGCTGGCGTGGAGCCATGATGGCTGCCGTGTTCTCGATGCAAGGCATGGGTCAATTACTGGCCGCAGTAGTCGTAAGTCTTATCTCTCATACATACCTTGGGCAATGTAAACAAAGGGGTAGCTTTACGTGGAGGCTTATTTCATGCTACTAATACCACCAAGGCCTTGATCGTCACAGCCTCATTCAAAGATGCTTTTGGAAATGCCCCGGGCGTCGATCAATGCGATTATGTTTGCCAGGTAGCGGCAGACCGCTGTTGGCGGATCATCGTAGGAGTAGGGGCGTTTCCAGCCTGTTTTGCTCTCTACTACCGCATTACGATTCCTGAGACGCCCAGGTATACCTTCGAAGTTGCCAAGGATGTGGAGAAAGCAGCGGCCGATATCAAGGCGTATATGGCAAGCCAACCAGAAGGAGAGGTCGACGAGGTTACGCAGGCAAGAATGAAAAAGCTCGCGGCGCCGGTGCTTAACATACCTTCGGCATCTTGGCACGATCTCTACTGTTACTTCACCCAGTGGAAGAACGCCAAGGTTCTCATAGGGACAACTCTATCGTGGTTCTTTCTGGTAAGTGTATCTTGTTGTCATTCCTGTTGGTTTGTCTCCTAGATAACTTGATCCTAATCTTTGCTTTTAGGACCTGGCATTTTACGGTCTGGGTTTGAATAACCAGATAGTATTACAAGCAATTGGCTACGCCGATGGGGACTCCCTCTACTCCATCTTATTCAACGGCGCGGTCGGCACGATCATCTTAGTTGTGGCGGGCTCCCTTCCCGGGTATTGGACAGCTATATTGACGGTTGACAGTATCGGCCGCAAGACGCTTCAAATTGTCGGATTTGTCATCTTGACCATCATCTTTTGCATACTAGGATTTTTCTACAATACCCTTAGCAAGGGAGCTCTGTTAGCTCTCTATGTTATCGCCAACTATTTCTTCAACTTCGGTCCAAACACCACCACCTTCATCGTCCCCGGCGAGTGTTTCCCGACGCGGTATCGATCCTCCGGCCACGGCCTTTCCGCTGCCATGGGCAAGGTCGGTGCCATCGTCGCGCAAGTTATCTCGGTACCCCTCTTGACAAAGGATGCGCCGAACCCCTGCGTCGGTAAGGCATGTACGCCTTGGCTCGACCGATTGATGCAGATATTTGCACTTTTCATGCTCTGCGGCACCTTTTCATCGCTCCTTATCCCCGAGACTAAAGGCTACACGCTGGAAGAATTGGCAGGGGAACCGCCAACGTCGTACAACTCTGGGCGTAACGGCAGCATCATCGAGTGCTCCAAGACGCGGTGGTGGAATCCATTCTCAGGAGGCCGGCCCGCTGGGTTCTTTTTACCTCGTTTGGCTCCAGGCGGCCGGACGGGAATCATGACGATGCCCGAACCTGCGTTACAGAGCACCAAGACGAAGAATACCACATGGAAGCTATGGAATCGCGGCGCCCCCTCCAATAGCGGAGATGGCACAGATTGTGCTACTGGCTCAAGCCCAACAACGGGATTCGCAGCGTCGGACGAGACGGTTGTGGCGAACACGGGGGTGTTACCAGGCTGGGGAGCAGGCTGGGGGAGGATAGACAGAGGCGGAAGACCCCTCACGATGGAGAATGTTCGACTTCAAGATGTAGGGAGTCTACTAAGGTAGGGAGCGATAGTTTACCGTGGCATCATATGTGTTATAAAAGGGGGAATGATAAATTCGCATGGCGCATGGCTCGGGTAGGTTATGTATTGGAAGTGTTCTCTTATACCTATGGATCGTGGCTTATAAGGACTTATCTGGCTTGCACAAGACACGACTGACATATCGTCACATGAGAAATGTCTTTGAGTTGAGCAACTCTACATGTATGCAGGCATATGTATTTATACATGTAACGCGAAAGAAAAGAAAACCACAATAGGCAACTTCCCAGTCAGTAGGAGCTGTCCTTCCAACAATCCCGACAAGGCTGACAAGGTAGGCAGGCCTGTCTCGGTGCATTACCTATGAAACTTCCACTTGATTAAGCTTATCCCCTGAGTAACCCCCCCCAGGGAAAAAGCATCTCTCCTTTTCTTCATCTCTTGTATACTTCTAGCTGCCAAAACCTACCCAAGTCGACCCGCATTGAGCCACCAAATATGGGCAGGTCCAGGAGGAAGCGCAAACGACGTAAGCCTCTGGCATTTGTAAAGGAGGAAGATCTCGAGTTCACGTCCGAACGGAACAAGCATCGAGCTGGCGCTAGTCAAATACGAGCGCCGGGACCGGATACTTACGTGCCAGTGCGTGGCAAGGCGAAATCAAGTAGCTACACGGATACACTCCGAGAGAACTCACGATCTTCCATGCAGAACTCGATGATGGCAACCCAACATAGCCAGTACGAGAAGTCAAACCACACCGACCCCAAGCCTCCCTTTGGTTGTCCTGGTCCGCGAGATTCTAGATTTGAGAAGCTCGTAGTTAGTAATGTAGTGGACAATTTTAAAAAGCGAAAAATATCGGTTACTGACATCGGTGTTGCAGTGGGCATCCCAGCCTGCTCCAGCCATCCCAGCGGAGAGAGCACTTGAGGATGTGCTCCGGGAGCATCCCGAGGCGAAGTTTGAGGGTATCGACAAACGTGCCCTAACCGTCACAGCCAAAGCTGTCTTACAAGCCACTGACGAAGCAGCGTGGGAATGGCTTCACAGATGGTGCCCTTGCACGGACCTGGCAGAAGTATTTGAATCTATTACACCGGAGATTCGCACGGATAAGGCAGCTAGAGTCAAACCGCTTATGGTGCCAGCAGAGGCTATTGATTCCAGAGGTATAGACGCGCCGTTGGCCAAACTATACTGCAACTGCCTTGCTTTCAGCGCCGAATACCCTCTTATACGACCTATCGATGTTGTGGCAACTATCGACAACTGCATCATTTTCTGCCTCGTCATCAAGGACGAGAAGCGTGTAAATCTCTTGAAGCGGGTCAAGGAAATGGTTCAGTGGATTCCTATAGGCCTCGGCTGTAAGATGCTCGACGTACAAAAGAAAGCGTCGCAGGAAATCGGTCGCAACGCTCGCGCCGCTCAAGATATCAATAGACGAGAAGAGAGTATGATACTTGATAGAGCAATGCTCACGTATGAGAAGCATCGATCCAGCTTCAAGGTACAATTGTTCGACCAAGTGAAGATACTCCTGGACGCTACAGCCCCGGCCGATATGCATGAACGTTCGATAAGCCCCCCGACAGCTTTGCCCCCCCCGAGAGGATGCTTTCGATAAGTTGGTGGAGGTCGTTGAGCTATCTGATTAGTTTACCACTCGAGCCCTGCGGCACATGGCCATGCGGATGCGCTGAGATACCTGCTGGCTGCTGTTGATTCTCTAAATCCTGCCCTCTGTGGGCATGAATTCCAAAGATCGTGGTGAAAGTACCTACGCATATGATCCAGTAGGGCAAGGCATCGTATTGTAAGGAGGCAGGGAAGCATACGTCGAGTCGAGGGAAAATTCGATATTTTAACCCGCATTAGACTAACAACTTCATTGGTTGGGCGGTAAAAATTAAAAATAAAATGATGGGGTTTTACTCTTGAGACTTATTGCTAGCTCTCGAGCTGTGCTCCTTTTTCATCCATGCGACGCATCATAGCTACCTCTTCATCATCCACCTGAATGTCTCTACTGGCCCCGTTTCCGATTCGTAGACCTCTCTTCCTCATTTCATTTTCGACCCAACTTCTGGTGATCATGCCAGTTCTCAGCTCGCTATAGATTTCTCTTTGTTTGCGTACCCAACCTTCAAGACTACGCAGACCGACAACCAAAAAACCGAGCTCCTCGCGGTCGACGTCAAAGACCTCCCACCAGGCGCACTCGGGCATCTTGGCACCAACGTCTCGCGCAGCATTATAGATGGCGGCGACGGCTAGCGCGTTCGGCTGGTGGGTTAGATACAGCAGCTGCGGTGAGAGCAAAGCGGTGTTTAAATACGCGATGGTGCACCGCGATATTTCCGTTTTAGGAAAGCCGAGGAAGTCGAGGGCTTGTAGGTAAGTGATAGCGAGGGGGTGCGGGAGCGCTACGTGCGTATCAAATGACAGCGTATAGAGGACGCGCGCCTCGAGGTTTAAAATGCGCTCTCGGAGCAAGGCGTACGCTGTTTCGGAGAGGTAGTACGAGGACGGGTCTCCCTTATCTTCTCCTTCAGCTGGTAGGGGACCTCCTCCTTTGAAGAAAGGCGAGTCCAAGGAGAGAAGGTAGGCATAAACGTTGCACACATCCCGAGGCGTACATGGGTGGGCGCTGAGCTTTGCGGCAAGGAAGAGTGCGGCTGCGGAAGTGTCGCTAAAATCGTGAGACAGCGGGGATTCCACTAGCCAGTACCGCGCAAGCACAACATTTGCCTGGGCTGTGACGGACTGAGGGATCCGCAGTAGAATGCCGGCAGCTTGGGTCAGGCTCTGGGTGGCGAAGAAGATGATATCTTGGAGGTCGGAGGGAAGGGCGCTGAAAGAAGTTCGTTGGTATAATTGGTCGACAGTGGCGAGGGGGTTGATCATATGCGCCATCGGTATCCTAAGACAGGTGGGAGACAATATAAATGACCTGTTTTGTATTTGTATCGATACCAATAGTCTCGAGTTAAGGGTCTTTTCAAGATGTCATGCGAGGCTGCGAAAACTTGGTGGTTCGAGGCTGAGGCTGAGGTTGCGAGGTTTTTAATCTTGCTGACACAACACCCGATAGGATCTGCAAGGGAACCCTTACGGGCTTATGAGACCCGCCGAGTTAGTAAGGTTGGAACCGCAGGTGCTAGCTCGTCAGTTCGTTAAACGCCACAGCCGTTTAGCCCCAACCTAAAATCGTTCATGTGGCTCTTGACAGCTGACAATCCCCGACGAGGAAATCTTGGAGATAGCTTAGGTCTTAGATTGTCCATCGTCCAAAAACTTTACATACACAATCTCTCTTCCCACCTTCATCAATACAGTACCTGATGCTGCAAATTTCCTTCTCTTTTCATCCTCCGCTTTCGCTGCCATTGCAATATCTCTCGCATGCATGTTGCAAGGGGGCCTATGTAGCATTAAGAAAACCTGGCACATCAGTGAGGTGTCTCTCATCCCGGCTACCTTGCCACCTGGGACCCTGGTAGGACGTCATGGCAATCTGCTTTGCACCATATGCAGGACCTACATATCTACCTACATGTAGGTATATGTAGGTATGTAGAGACTAGCGAGGTATATCAACATGTTCCTCCATCATCTCACAAGTCACTGTACAAAGTCGTCCTAGCCGCCAATGGCTGAGCACTCTCCAACGTTGCGGTCCTTGCCGTACTCGCCAATCTGTGGATACACTCTATACACCTCGCCTCGGGATCGAAAGCGTGCCAATGAAACGATGCTGTGTCAAATTCACGGCAGGAATCGCCGTCAAGACGCATCATTAATATCAAACGCTGTTGGACGACCTCGTCTGGGACATTAGATCGAGTATCTGCACCGACTTGGCGTGTATCGTGCATATTCGGCCCTTGTTAGGCTCGCAACCGGGACAAGAACAGTCATGGAATATATATGGAATAATTTCAGAACGGATAGCAGCCGCCACTCACTCTGCAAGGCGTGCCACCTCCCTCTTCGACGTGGGGGTCACGATCCCTGCTGCGAAAAACGCACATATGTGTAACGACAGACAGGTCTCCGGCTCCCCGGATCGACAAAATACATCCCCGGGCCGCCGGCTTCGATGCCGAAAGGGGCTCGCAGCCTGCTCGGGAGTGTCTCCCAGGCCTCTGAAGAGGTTCGGTCTTGAACTCCGGCTACGCTTTTGGTTCTTGCGTGCGCCAGCCACTCTTAGGGAGAGCTACTTAATGGGTAATCATATAGGGGACCCTTACATATCTACCGTGGGTATGAGATTTTGCCGGGCTAACTATGAAACACTGCTTGAATAGGTTATGAGATGGGGGGGTGCCGAAGTCGGGACACTGAAATCTTCAAGCTTAAAAATGGTTTGACCGAATCTACCGACCCTCGCCCTGCCCCCTCCCCTTTTGTATTTTCTCCCACCTCATAACTGCTGACCCTATCAGACCTCTGTAACGCAACCATTGCGTCCTATATCTTCAGTCGCGTCCATAGCGATATAATTTTACACTGCCATCCCCCCTACACGAGCAGACTGTACACGGTTGTCGTGCCGTCATACCGTGCTGTGTCTCTGTTAATTAGGTTTATCTATATTGTTCTGCAAATACTAGACTGTCAGCCCGGGAGTTTCAAGTCTACTGATTTCAAATACCACGTCGAATCGCGTTCATTTCCCGTTTCAACTCGGCCTATACTTAAATTTCTTCTACAAGCGTCTACCGATATTAGACAAGACTCTGACCGACGTATCCCTACGTGTCGAATGAAGCTTGCTTTCACCTTCTACGAGTCTAAGATGTTAGGTTCTACGTGTTACCTTTGCATTGCTGGATTTCCTATGTTCTAATTACCTGACTGGCTCGTAAATTTTGGATGCCATACAGAGTCCCAAGGGATCGACAGTTAAGCAATGGGTCATAAAGGTCTCGTCGTTGTGCTGAAACTTAGCCACTTGGCTTTTTGAGAATTACAACAACAGTAAGATCTGATACAGTATTGACTTGAAAGGCTCTAGTGTCTGCAATACATATCGTCAAAGAAATGGTTACAATGCAAATAAACATCTTTCTTTGTTTTATTCTTCTAGTAGACAGCCGATTGTGTCGACGAATAATGGCGAAACAGAATGGATGTCAGACAGCGTTTGCAAGGCTTTGTTTGGTCAAACAATACATCTCTCAAGTCTCTATATGTGCCGCCTTGTGTAATGCCTCATGATACATTTGTTAGTTGAGTAAAGACAGTTCGAACCTCGTTGTCCATTAAAGGACTTGGACTTGGAATAGGCGGAGCTCTTCAATCTAGGAACAAATCCCTTTTGCTACTATAATTGGTTATATAGTCCGTAGTCTTCGGGGTGACGCGGGAGGAGAGCGGGCTGATCTACACTCTAGAAGATACGGAAGAGGTATAAATTTTGACGATGTGTGCAGGAAACCAAATAGAAATGTCGTGCGGGCACTTGCTCACGCACTATACAAAACGCTGCGAGAGAGGTCAGAAGAAGCTATGTGCGCAGCTTTCGCTCGAGGGGCCGCGCGTGTACTTACCGGATTGCTGCGCTGAGTGTGACCCGGAATTCAACATGAGCAAAATCAAGCGTCAGCAGATAAATACACATAATAAGCTAGTAGAGCAGGCATACGCGAATCAGCGCTCAGGGAGTTCGGGGGAAGTCGAGCGGTTGCTGGAGCGCATCCGTATACTCACTTCGACCACGAATAAAGCCATTGGCGAGGCAAAACACCATACCTCGGCCGTCGATGTCGAGTTCCCTGGCGTTACTGAGCCGAGGGGAACGTCGAAATGGGTTGACGGGAAATGCATTTGGGAAGAAGAGGAGGAGTGGAAGCTACCGTCCTACCAACCGGATCGGCGGCAGATGAACCAGACTACTTCGGCGGCGGTTGTGAAAGAAACGCCACAAATCTCGGCGCCGCAACGGCTGCGTTCAACTAAAAAGGGGTATATCGGACCGCCCGAGGAAGCACATCGCGAACAGGTTAAGGTAACCGGGCCGCCACGTCTGCGGACCAATAAGCCATACTCCGGCCCACGGGAGAACGTAGCTACTGTTGAAAATCGGGAACCAGAACAACAAGCCCCGGAAATGAAGCGGCGGCTTCGGCGAACGAAAAAGCATGCTGAAGGGCTCCGTCATTACGACAACGTTACCACTGACAGCGGATTCAACGTCAACCAAAAGCTCGATACTAAGAGACAGGGCGACAGCTCCCCGGGAATCGATCGGAATCCGCGTCCTCTTAAACAGAACTATGCTGTAGTAAAAGGTGAAGAAAAAGTAGATGAGGACATTTGGCTGCAGCTTGCCGAGATGAATATTAAAGGGGAAGATCCTCCCCGTAGAATAAAGGCTCGCATAACACCGGAGTAAGTACGTAGAGTAGTAATTTATCACAAACTGTCTTTGCGCCCCGAAACCGAAACCGTACCTTTTTGGTTTTCTATTGTGATGTGCCTTGTCCTCTAACCCCTGAGATCACGGACCTAGAGAATTGAACCCAGCCGGGAATTCTACCTCGCCCAAACGATTTGCGATGTCTAACGGCCCCACGGTAATTTCCCCCTCGGGACGAGAACTAGCTTGAGCGATCGTCTGCTGTATCGCTTTCTTGGTCCTCGTATACTCCTTAACACGGGTCGTAGCTAGCTTTCCTGCCCTCCGCCTATCTGTCGGACATCGTAGAAGAGGGACCTGAATAATAGCCGCAAATACATCAAAGACCTTCTCTATAGGTACGTCATGCCGCCTAGCAACGTCTTCGAAGGGGAACTTCTCTTGGCATGTCTCTGCCACATCTACGATCAGGTTCGGCGACGGCTTGCGATAGGTAGGTTGGATAAGAGACGCTGGCGGCTTCACTGGATTAGTTACGGTGGGTGACTTGCCAGAGTCGGCTCCTGGAGTCGGTGGAGGTTGACGTGGATCAATAGGTGCGTCGGGGGACGGCCGAGAGTCTATACCGTCGCCCTGGTGATCTAGCGAGGCTGGGTTGGGCACGCAAGGCGGGAGGGTAGCAAATGGGCCGCCATTAATCGGCATCACGAATGGGGCGAAACTGGAACCGAAAGCATGTACGTTGCTCTGGCCCATAGCCATCATGTGCGGTTGGATGCGCTGGCCGTAAGGTTGGTGACATGCCATCTGTGGAATCATATGTGGCATATGATGCATTAGAGGAACTCCCTGTGCCTTAGTAAGGGCTGCCTGTTGTCGCATCCTGACACACACTTGGCATGCCTGCTTCGTGTTGTTTGGTCGGCTGACATGTTGAGCGTTCGAGATTGTGCTATTCCGCGTGGAACTGGTAGTTGCTGGTGTTTCCATTCCCGGTAATGGAGGCGGCGGCATTACCGTATTCTTCGGGTCCGCTTCCTTTAGAAATATAGGCGACGCAGCAGAGCACGAGCTCGCCTGAGCGCCCGGCGTCACTACGGTGTGGAGTTGATCAGCTGCCGAGTCGGGGCTCAGCGATCTTGGAGGGATAGTCTTCGTTCCGGCTAAAAGGTCACCCGTGGTCATGCATGCTATGGGTGCCGCGTGGGACTTAGAGAAGTCAGAGCCATTCTCGTTAGCGTCGATGCCTAGAAATGGCGGTGCAACTGTTCGTGGCAGCTGCTTGGGTGAGAGCTCCGGTGGGCTTGGTGGTCTCGGCTTACGAGAAGGCTGATTGAGGGTAAACTTCTCTAACACAGGGAGTGAGACACCCCTTAAGGCACAAGTGAGTTCCATGGCATTGAAGTCTGATGGAAGTCCAACCATACCAGTGCTGACTCGTCTTTCAGGGTCCCTAGGCTCAGGAGGCAGAACAGCGAGAGGCGGTACAGGAGCAATAGGCATCGCAAGCAGACTATGTTGCTGAGGGACGGGCTCTGGATTTTGCTCGCCTAGCTTTTGCCTTTTAACAGGTTTGCATGATATGAACTGAATGTCATCGTCAGATCGCTTCGAAGGCGTAACAACCGGATTAGAAACCGAAGGGGGTGGAGAGCACTCGCCACTACGTCCCTGGGCACCAGGCAGCTGTGTTGTCGCTTGGACCCGAAGCCGAGGACTGGCTGACATTGTATGGAATCCGTTCCGTACACTGGCCTACGAATATCCAACGTGACGTGCCAGAGGTGGTGACCAGTTGATGATGGCAATTTGAAGGGCTCAGACAGACGAGAGGAGAGCGAGGAGGTAAGAGCCCCTACAAATATTTGTACGAAGCTGGTCTTATCTAAACAAGAATTATAAATGGGAGTAACTAAGATATGAAAAGTTTGATGGAGTCTCAAAGGCGAAGAGTTGTTAGACGGCTTAGAACCCGAGCTTACCTCTTTCAGGAGTCAGGGGACACAGGGGAAGAACGTTGACAAGAGGTTTTATATCTGACTTGTATCCAAGCATCCCGTGGCTCGGACAACATTGACAAGGGAACAGGTAGTATACCCGCACGGGGCTTCACAGAACATGTTAGGTAGCACAAGTCTCATACTGGGTAGATACTAGAATGTAATCAAAAGATCTACTTGTTGATTCCTAGATGTATAAGTGACCGGGATTGGATTGATATGAGCGTGGTGAGAATCTTTGATATGCAGCAGTGCTTTTATGAGACGAGACAAAAGAAGGAGTGAGAAATAAGTCTAGTCTAAAGCATTATCGCTAAATGTGGAATGTTCTAGGAAGTTGGAGTTGTCGTGTTAATGATATGATATCTTACATATGTACATGTAGGTGTATATATGCTTAATCCGGTAAACAAGGGACACTGCCAGCTGCTTGGAATGTTTAATTGCATGTGGCATTTGTAGCACAAGAAGCTTGGCAGGACTGGTAGCCACCGCGGGGCTGCGCGGGGTACATGTAGGTCTTGTAGGGTCTAAAAGGAAAGTACCTAAGCACATTTTATGCCACTAACGCAGCTGGGCATGTAACTACCACATGCAGGAAGACAAGGTAGGAAATTAACAGCTGCAGCCTTGTGATAACTCCAAACACTCACCCTTTTTCCCCTTCCTTTTAGTTCCTCTTTACAAGCTTCTCCTCCGCTTCCTCCTCAGCTTGCTCCCCAACAATATCCTTCGTGGACTTCGGCAAGATGGGTTCAACAGATCGAAACCCCCTGATTTCTTCACAAAAGTCTTCGGACTCTGGGGTACAAGCTGTTCTCCATCCTCTCGTTCTACTCACCATCTCCGATTACATCACACGACATACCCTGAGAGCTCAAGGAGGACCCATAGCGGGTGCCATGATAGGACAGCAGAATGGACGAGAGATTACTATCGAGCACGCATTTGAGTGTGCTACTATGAACCAGGATGGCAATATTCTCCTTCAGCCCGAATGGTTCGCCCAGCGGTTAGATCAAAGTAAGTCATCATCACCTTCTATCCGGAATTCAGCGCAGCTACTGACGACAATCGCAACCCTGCAGTGAAGGCGATACACAATTCTCCCCAACTCGATCTTGTCGGCTGGTATACTGTCCTGCCCAAGAGCGGCCCAACCCCGTCTATACTCCCCATCCATAGCTGGATTCTCTCCGAGCATAACGAATCATCCCTCCTCCTCGCATTCCACCCCGAAGAAGCTGTCCAGCACTCGGCAGGTAGCAAGCTACCTTTAACAATATACGAGTCCAACTATGAAGCGGACGAACCCAAGGCAGAGCTAGGCGAGGACAAGGAGATGCGGGATGGAGACCCCCCTTTGAAATTAAAGTTCCGGGAACTGCCTTACTCTGTTGAGACAGGCGAGGCGGAAATGATCAGCATGGACTTTGTGGCTCGTGGAGCCGGCAATGCTACGGTAGTTGAGCCGAGAGAGCAGAAGAAGGCGGCGATCAAGTCAACCACGGAGACGGACCCCAAAGGCAAACAGCCTGCAAAGGTCACCGAGGCCCAGGACACGGACCATGAACCCCAAGAGCTTGTACTGTCTCGGGAGGATGAGGAGATGGTTGCTGCGCTCACTGCGAAGGCAAACGCTATCAAGATGTTACAATCGCGAGTTAACCTCCTATCAACATACCTCGAGCGGCTACCACCCTCCTATCTATCTCCGAATAATCCCACAAACCTCGCCCCGGGCCAGCATACGACACCGTCTCACACAATACTCCGCTCAATCCAAGCCCTCGTCAATAGACTATCACATCTGGTGCCATCCGATACCAAGGCGTACGAGCTGGAAATGCTGAGCGAGGCCAACGATGTCCGCTTGATGGAGTTACTGAACGACGTGATGCAGAGCGTCACTGATGCCCGTGACGTGGGTAGAAAGTACGGTGTTGTAGAAAGTGCTAAGAGCTACGTCGTTAAGAAATTGCTTGACAACCCTGGCAGTCTGGGCCAGACCTTTAATTTTTCCGGCTCTGGTGACCTTGCCATCTAGCCGGTGCAGGGTAGAGAGCAGCGAGTAAGGATTCGGCCCTGGAGTAATTTACGAAACAGTATGATTGCATTTGCAAGGCGAAGGAGGCGTTCTGGGGGCGTCCTAGAGGCGTCGAGCAGATTGTATTGTGTAATGACTTGGCGTCGAGTCACAGGCAGTCAGAGATGACTAGAGACATGATATTTGACAGACTTCTGAAGCCAGAGTGGCTTGAGACACGTATGATGCCAACAAGTATGAGCTGTGTGTATATGATAATAAGAGGTATGAACGACCAAGCTTGCTGAGCCCTGGCCATACGAAAATAAAAATTCCTTTTGCTATGCACTACAACACGAGCCCTCCGGCGCGATGAAATGGAGTTTAGAAAATTCGACTCAGTCCGTTTCTAGATTATGAACGATTGAACAAATGTACCTAATGTGAATACTATAAATCTGTATTTCTGTATTTCGTGCCACACAGCCGTCCCTAGGGGTGCTAGTCTATCATATTCCGATGATTTGTCGTGGACGACACATGAATATAACATGAACCTAGAACAAGAGAAGTGACCCCGAAAAGTTATCTAAAAAGGGGGAATAAAAAATCCAGCCAGTAAACAAATGACAATGTTGCTTGTCCTTCTTTTCCCAAGTCTGCCACACCACTTTTCATTACCAGGCATAAGGCCGTTCATAAAAGTTTTGCTTCCCAAAATCATATACAATGCCGCCCAGCGTCTTGGAATTTTGTTCTTCCTTAGCCATCTATATTCTTTCTTTCTCATTCTTTCTTTCTTTCTTTCTCACCTTTCTTTCCCTTTCTCAGATAGCCCGTAGAAAATTAACGAGGGACTGGTATTGGCAATCCCGATGCTGGTATTTGCAAGTAAGGAAATGAAGTCGTAAGAAGGGCCTAGAAGTTAAGCCTCGATAACAACCTTCAAAACGAGGTTGCCATCATCATCGACAGTCCTGCTGGCGAGCTCGAAGGCATGTTTCGCAGCCCCTAGGCCTTTGAATCGATGGGTTACCATGCCGTCGAGACTTGGTAGGGCGAAGCCAGCTCCGCCGTACCCCTGAGCAGAGAGTAATCTTATTCCAGTCCCGTACGTGTTTGCGTATCGGAATATTCCCAGAATGTCGACTTCTCTTAGGTGCGCAGCAGACATTGGAAGAGTCTGAATCGGTGTGCCCATGCCGACCATTATGACCTTGCCACCTGGTCGCGTAGCATAGAGGCTAGTGTGCATACAAGCCTCCTTGCCGGTGCACTCAAACGTTACATCAACGCCCTCGTCCTCATCCTCGCCCTGCAAGCTCGGAGGTAGTCTCGTCAGGGAGAGTATATCGGCAGCAAGGCTTTTGGCACTTTCGAGTTGGTCATGAACAGAACTAGAAAATATGCTTGCTGGCGTCATCGCCCCGGGCTCTAAGGGCGTGGAACTCCCCGAGCTGGCGGTGAAAATGGACGAGCTGCTGGATGACGTATGCAAAGGACGGGGAACGACGAAACCATGAGTAGCGAAACCTTTCTTGATCGCGTAGTCAAC
Source organism: Hypoxylon rubiginosum (assembly GCA_902806565.1). Taxonomy (NCBI): domain Eukaryota; kingdom Fungi; phylum Ascomycota; class Sordariomycetes; order Xylariales; family Hypoxylaceae; genus Hypoxylon; species Hypoxylon rubiginosum. Next base: position 29,727 of record CADCXA010000040.1, read on the forward strand.
ACGGCCGGCATCCACATCGGTAATGGTGACTGATGTGCAGCCAGATTGGCGCGCCATCGCAGCAGTCAGGAGGCCAACCGTCCCGGCGCCTAGGACGAGAGCTGTAGAGCCTGGAGCGGGACTGGCACGGTTTACGGCGTGGATTGCAACGGACAATGGCTCAAGGAGTGCAGCAGCTTCGAAGGAGACGTGATCGGGAAGCCTATGATGGGAATCTGTCAGCAATGGGTAAGAGGGAAGGGGGTGCGGCCGGTTGCAAAAACGTACTTATGGCACCAGACCGCCGGATGATTTATCCTCTCCTGAAGAGTCCCTTGGAAGTGAGGAACGCTCTTGGCGCTACTCCTGAATCGCATCTTCTTGCACAAATTATACCTCCCTTTCCTGCAGATGCCACATTGACCGCAAGGGATACCAACCTCGAGGGCGACACGGTCCCCAACTCTGAAGCCGCTAACCTGAGGCCCGACGGCCACGACCGTGCCGGACGATTCGTGGCCTAGAGATAGTGGAGCACAAGCACATAAATCTCCATTGGCGAACTTCTTATAATAGGAGACATCCGAGCCACAGATACCCGTCGACTTGACTGCGATTTGCAGCTCACCAGTGTCAGGCTCTGCTATATTTCTGACTTCCTATTGAGACGAGGTTAGCCTGACTTTCCGAGAGCGGGACGGTAAAAGATGAAGACACTACATATAGCGTAGTGACGAGAGAGTATCGGCTGTGGGACTCACTAATCGTAGATCTCGAGGCCCGTGTAGGACAGAGGCATTGACCTTATTCGAGCATTTCGAGTGAACGGGTAGCTGCATGGGTGTGTCATCAGCCATAGCGGAGGGTGCCATTTTGCTAAGTGATGTGCTAGCGGCGCGGGATGGAGTGGGATAAAGACTGATGCTGGAGCTAGTAAGGGATTCCTCGGGTGCCTTAGACTACGTAGCCCAGGACTGAGGCGTGGAGGTGAGTATAAAGTTTGGGGGTTGACTGGGCCGGGGTGGGAGCTTTGAGCTCTAGACGGTAGTTGTCCTTGGGTAGCTTGCGGGATGATATGAGGAAGCGTAAGAGAAGGAGAGAGATCAAGCCGAGCTGGTAAGCCTCGATTCTCCTGACAAAGAGAAACCGGATATAAGAGGTAGGAGTTCGTGATCAAATTGCAAGCGGAAGAGAAATATGACATCTAGAGAATACCCCCACTCCCTTATGTATTTGAGATGTTGGGGGGAGGGGAGGGAGGGAGACCATGATGTGCTCCTTGTGTCAATCGACATTAATTATCGTCAAGGTGGATTCTGGGATCGGAGGAGCAACAAGGGTTCGCAAGCTTGCAAAGCATCGTGTGCATTTTCCCAGGCCCAGTCAAACGTCAACGAGTTATCTGGAGAGGTATAGAGGGCACTTCATAATCTCGGGAAATCATATGCAAGAAGTTAGCCACGATGCGACCACATCAAATTCGGTAACGAGACCCCTGATGGCGCCCTCGAAAGACGGGTGTGTGGTGTAGATGTGGGTGTTTCGTCCTTGCATAATCCCGTACCTGTACATGTTGCTCTGGCGGTACTAGCAGACAAGGCTGGCGACTGGCGAGTCGGGCCATGGCGTCACGTACGTGATAGTACTACTGTGCTATGTATGTATGCGGTTGAAAAGTCATACCTCAGTCTACCACGTCGGAATGTGCCTTCTCCTCTTCCTCTGCCCACACGAGGTAGCAATTGGAGGCAGACCATCAGTACGGTAATGCAGACGTGGCTCCGTCAAAGATTGGATATACTATGATACTATGAATCGTCTCACCCGGATGGCGGGTGGCATACGTATCAAGACCATGGGGGTTTGTTGAAAAGCGGCTCTCGATGCGGCGAATCCGGAAGAGCATCCTACGCGCGGCGAGAGGTCGAGATGGAAGCAGTAAAGGCGCCGGATCAGAAGCCCAAGATTTCCTGGACAGGACTCAGAATAGGGCTAGTGGCATAGACTGAAGCTCCAAAGCTCCACTAGCACTGCGAGCAGGAGGGCTAGACTACCGACCTCTAGCTGGTCTAGTCGTGACCGGACTGGGACTGAGAGGCGGGAGGTATAACGCCGTGAATCCTGATATTAAAATCCATGAGACTACTTAGATGAAAGGTCGGGAAGAAAAGATTGGACCCTGAAATTCTGAGATATTGCGTTGATCCAATACAGCAAGGGTAGGTAGGTAGCCAGGCTGCCTGGTTCCCAGATATACGGGACTGCCAATCGATCCATGCAATCGACCGGAATAGGTCCTTTTCTTGCAGAACGCCGGAGTTTATAAGAGGATGTCTATACATATCTATACATACCATATGTACATATAGGTATGTGGTTACATACATGTATGTTGCCTATATGTAGTGTAGGTTGTAGGTATGTATAGGTACCTACACTGCTACATACATACATACATACATATATACATACATACATACATACATACATACATACATACATATGAAATAGACACCCAGACACCCAGACACCCAGACACCCAGACACCTACGTAGGTATATCGGTATATCGTGGCTGGAAGGGTATGACTGGAGCATGGAAATCGAAAAAGGGGGGGAAAGAGAGAAGATGCGGAGGGGGAGGGGCGGCTTAGAAACCGTGGATGGATTACCTAATTAGGAAATTTCTTTATAGCTCTAGCCACCCCCGTAATACCTGCACCTGGCCTGGTTACTGCAGGTGGTCAAGCTGAACTACATACATATGTACATGTACGAAGCATGTATGTACATAATATAAGGATGTATACTACCTACAGTATCACAGGTACCTCTCTTTTTCTTAATTTGGCACGAATCTTGGGGCTACGTAGCATGTAGCAAGGAAATGTACGAATATACGTCTCATTGCTTTTTCTTCTTCTTTTTCTTTTCTTTAAAACTTGCTCATTGGAATCATGGATCTTAGAACGTCCTATTTATTAACCACTTGTATCCTGTATTGCTAGTAATATTACTACCTGGATGTCTTCTAGTCCGTTCCCAACTCGTCTTTGGCTACAACCCAAGAACCGCACTTCTCATCGCATCATGACTACTACTGCTAACGCTTGCATTGCATTCTCCGTTCGACTACAACGATCGGCCTCTAAGAGCCTAGGCATTTCTCGTTAGAACCGTCGCCAACTATTAGCCTAGAAGGAACGCTCGTCGTGCTGCGAGCTCGCCTATGCAATGCCCCTTCAAGGATCAATTTTGCCGCTACGCCCCCCCCCCCCCCCCCCCCCCCCCCCCCCCGGCCCCGTAGCGAGACTCTTACACATGGCAACAGGGACGGCAGCAAGATGATGGGCACTATAAACTACATAACCCTATACAGTATCTTGGTACTTTAGGAGGTAGGTTTGCTAAGCAGCTAAGCAGCTTAGCAGCTTAGCAGCTAAGTAGGTATACATGTGTACCATCGAATAAATCGTCGATATCGCTAACAGGGACATGGTGAAATTTCGACACTCGAGTCGCTTGGAACATATGTAGGTCTAGTCCGTCAATGGACATTCGAGCTAGGTGCAAAGCACATCTCACCTACGTCGGCCGATGTCCACGATCTACCTATCGGGATCTGCAACATCCTGCCGTGTGCCTGAGTGCCTGAGTGCCGTTAACCTGTTTCCTGCGAAGACACGATACGAATAGATTATGTACCTAATGTGTGCTCACTAGCTACACACCGTGATAGGGTCGTACGGCTGGCTTTACGACATATCAACTTTCACATGTCTCATCCGGGTTTCTGCAGAACCAAAACATGACGAATGAGACAACTGTTGGGGAGATTTCTTTTTGTTTCTTTTTGGGGGGGTTTTTTTTTTCAAAGTACCCATTCTGCAGAGAAGCTACAGGATTCTCATCGCAGACCTGGCGAGACTGGCGATATCACAGACAATCCGATATTCGAAATCCGGAGCCGTGGCCGGTATTCCTGCATTGAAGCAATGATCAACTCGAGTTGCTCGAGGTATATGTGTAGTGGTACGCAAGCCAGTAGCTCAGGTTCGCGCCGATCTGCGTAAATCCGTCGATGGAATTCCTGCCCTTGCCTCGGAACGCGACCAATTGAGCTTTGTCGACAATCATCACGGAAGCCGGAATTCTTCTCCTTTTTGCTACGTACAGTAGTATGCAGCAGCACCTTATCACCCTCGCCAATCTTCAACACAACAGACAGATGATGAAATGCCCCCCTCTGCCCCAATTGAGCGTCTGGAGGGGGTTCCGTCCCGCTGGACAGAATTGGAGAAATTGGAGATCGCACTTGGACCTCGTTCACACTAGGAGAGAGTATCGTGGGTAAAGGGTAAAAGTAAGGTATATCCCTAAGATGGGTCTAGGCCCAGCTAAACTCACCGTCTTTTATCACTTGGTTACCCTGCTTTCCGAAGAGGCTAGGTAAGGTATTAGGTGTTCCTTATGGGACAGTCTTGATACTTGCGCGGGTTGATGGATCCTCAAAAGACGAATATGAGGCTTCGCACATGCAGCACGACGGGGCTCTCGGGAGCAATTTCGGCGATCGACTCGAATAAGCTTCTCGACGTCAAAGCTGTGGCACTGACGAGCTCCAACCCAGAGGCAAGACACCTCCGCACATCACTGTCCAACAACGACGCTGCTGTGGAACAGCTGATGCCACGTCGCTGGACCGATCTCGCAGAGATTGTGATAGGTCACCACGTAACTAAGACCTAACCTATGTATTCTCACATTAGCTTTTGATGCCGTCGAGTCGACCAGACCCGATCTGTTGAAACATGGTTGGACTAGGAACAACACTCTTGTCCCGGAACATCTCTACAGAGGGAGCTAACCGCTGATACCCTCAGGAAGAAAGGTCTCTTAGCTAGACAATGTCTAGCAGAGACTATAAAAGAATCATAATATAGTCTGGGTGTCCCACACTCAGAATGGCACCCTACCCCTATCCACAAGATCGGGCTAGTACTATTCGACATCTAGGCCTTGGCTTCCTGGACTACCCATCCACGGTGAGATCGAAATACCGAGGCAGCCCATGACAGGTCACACCGCGTCAACTGGCTTCCAGCAGAGACATTATACATCCAGAGGCTTCGCGGGCCTCGATTTTCGTTGTCGACTTCCACTGCTTGTTAGTACCCTCTTGTTCCTACACCAATGTATACGGGGGGTGGTGTTGTATCAATGGCGTGAATACCCTGTCATCACACATCTAACCTCAATGGCGGCCTGTGGTATTAAGGCTGGCATATCTCATCTCCGGCTAAAGAACCCGTCACGGGTGTGTTAAGTGATTCGATGGTATCTTCGATCAAGTAGTCGCGTTCGTACGGCGATTATACCAAGCGATATTGCATGGATGGCACCAATACGCCACAGTTCCAAGGAACGTGAAGGAGGAAAACGCCAAAACTACAGCGATAAGACAAGCGACATACGAAACACTACCGACCAGCATGGCCATGCATACATATATGTATGTGCCCGCTCTAGCTACGCTGCATACAACTCTACTCCATCATACTTGAGTACCCTTAGGTATGTAGGTGGATAGTAAGTGGGTAGGGAGGTACTTATGCAAAGCATCTATTTGCCTTGTTGGTGGAGGAGAGACGTACATTTCTAACACATATTCACATCCACATATTCACTATTGCCACCAAGTGGCGTGCTTCCTGAATATGGAATTGTTTCCATCGTTTCCCATTAAGCCAGCGAGCTTTGCCTTGGATTATCCCCACGATCGACGCGTCTGGAGGTGCCAGTAAACTCTTGAGATCGCGATCCGCCAGGCTCTGTTATAGCCCTCTCGATACCTCCTCATATTGGGGTCGAGAAGGCGAAACATGTTCAATCTGAGAGATACCGAACGAGCACAAATTACGAAGTACTGATCTAGAGGGGTCAACCTGCATACATGTATGTACCTAAGGCATATGTGCTATTGGTGTACGTATATCTCGGCTCTCGAATTGTAAGCGAGACTACACACATATCTAAGTACATAGGACCATCCGCATATATTACGATCCTAGGTAGGTCTATCCAATGACGCCATAAAATTTACATGTATCTCACGTCGAAGAAAGGGAGATTACGAAGAGCAAAGCCATATCGGTACATGATTTTATTTACCTTACTGGCTAGACCTATGTATGTACCGATAAATCCGCGGTGGACCATGATGAATCTTTGCCGCCTTAATTGTTCCATTCGACGACCATCACCTTCATAGCAAGAAAGGTACTATACAGGATACAGAGGTGTCGAGAAGCTCTGATGTACTGTATCTAGACGGCTTTCCACAGATGACGGCAGCAAGAAAATAGGCTACTGTGAGCCGTGTCTTGCATGCTGCATACAGTAGTGCGGCTGGGCGCCGTAGCTACCGTCGTACCATGCGGTATCCGTGCAAGCTCTGCGTGCAGTCTTACCAGCTTGCTCGGAGGATTGACCCGCTTTCGGGGAGCGACCAAGTTGGCAAGGTTGGGGTCTTTTCGTTACCATGTCCGGTCTGGAAGCACCGAAGACACGGCCGACGAAGGAAGCAAACGAGCAAGCAAGCAAGCAAGGGGAGGCTGAGCTTAGCTGCGATTTACGCCGAAATTACGGGATCAGGGTGGTTGTGCGGAGAAGAGACTCCATGTGCATACGATACGATGATACTAGGCTACGTATGTACATATATGACAAGTTTCTTGCTACAGTAAGGGATTCAGGCTCTCGGCTCTCATGTAGACCTATCCTTCGCCCGACCAGCTGGTTCTGTGACAACTCAAAACGTGCTTGTCGCTAATCGACTCGCAGCGTTCCTGGCATCTACGCGGTCCTCATCATCTTCTTCGGTAAGGCCGGGCAATCCTGCATTGATCCCGCTACTGCTGAGCGCCCTGGACCCTGGCCGCTGTCCGTTCTCGCCGTCGTCTTCCTCGGCGACATTGGACATGAAACTCCCCGACATGCTCCTATCAGTGCGCCGAGGGACGCCGCTCCAGGAATCGCCCTTGGGTCCCTGGCTTACTGCGACACTTGCGCGCCTGACTGTTGGATGAGCTTCGCGTCCCAGTCGGCTCAAGCCACCCGAAGCGTCGATGGCTCTGATATCGGGCCGAACGCTCTCCAGGAGTGCGAGGGAGCGCCTCTCGGCTTCGATTTCGCGCGTAACGAACTCTCGAATGCTCAGGCGCAGGTCTGCAGCAGTTCTGGCAAACCATTTGCGCCGTTCTTGCACCAGGTTTTGCGTAACCCGAGAGGTCTTTTGGGCTAGCTCTAGCTCAGCGTGTCTCGCTTCATCGAGTGCCGCGATTGCCTCGTCAACCTTCTCGCGCCGCACCGTCGAATTCGCTCGTAGTCTATCTGCCGCATTAAGCTTGCTTCGTGTACTCTCCTGGGCTTGTAAAAACTCTCGGATCAGGAGTTGCCTATTTGTCAGGGTCTCCTTAACGATGAACGCATCCTGCGAATGATACTGAAACGGATCACCAAGGGTCGTTGCCTCGGCAGTAGCCTGAGCTGCATGATAATCGCCTACCGTCTGCACAATCTTGCCAAGTTTCCGGTACGCATTCGCAAGGCCTTGATGCGGCTCCTGGATGTTCATTCCGCCAAGTTTGACCCCGAAATCGGACTCTGATAGCCCCAACCCTATTACCCTGTCAACCTTTGTATTTTACCTTAAATATATATATATATTGAAAAAACGAAAAAAAAGGGAGATCAGAGTAAATAGGTAGAATACCTCTTCGAGACTTCACAAGTCGGTCGACCTTGTGTCCCGCATCCATGGAACCTAAATAGAACAATTTCACTATCGGTCGTGCTTCGGACAACTCGGGGGTATCGTCGGGAGGTGGTGCGAACTGCTTCAACACCTTTCTTCGAACGCCAGTTGCGGGTTGCTTCTTCTTGACCATAGGGCTATATCCAAAATCGCTCTCAACGAATAAAACCATTTCGTCGTCTCTCATGAGCACCTCGTTGCCGCACACATAGTTGAACCATCTCTGCATGAGCGCCTTAACTCTCGTCTCGTCCTCGTCAGTGCCGGCGCCAGCCGAGGTGACAGACGGCGGTACCGCTGGGACCATGGCATCGGGGTTAGCAGACACTAAATGCTCGGCAAGCTTGACAAATTCGGAATGTAGGCGGCGAACGTCGCGAAATTGGGTGGTTCTGAATTTAGGTATATTTGTCTATGACACGTTAGCATCGCTATCTACCTAGCTGATGGCTCGTTCAAGTTGAGGACTTACGTGTACATCGAATCTTAAGATGGGATCTTTACGACCCGTTCGCTCTAGTCCCGTAATCTTAGCTTGCAATTTGTATTGAGGGCCCCTCGGTCTTTGAGGTTGTTGTTCGCGCCCTGGTGACGGGCCAGGTCCCGCGGGGGGGTTCCCACGCGCCTGTTCAGATGGCTGGGGTGCGCCCGTCTGCTGCTCGTCTGCGTCGGTTCCAAGGTCAGACTGTTGCGAAGGCGCGGCTTGCTCCGAGGGGTCGTAAGCAGTCGTAGAAGCTGTACTGCTAGCAGTGCCTGGGCGTCTGAAGGCATTGACACCCGGATCTTCCTGAGAAAACACGTTGCTAGAGTCCTGAGCCACGTATTGGTAGGGGGAAGAGGGCGGTTGTTGGTTGCCTAGAGAGCTGAAAGTAGACTCGTTGCGACGTGGTGAAGCGGGCGGTGATGATCCCCAAGGGGACGCAGCGGCCGGGTGCTCATCATCGGTTATCGAAGAGCGATAATCCATTGTGTTCTAACCGAGACTAGGAGCTAGAGAAAAGAAAGGCTGGTAGAAGTCGACCCAAATATATGTAGCAGCAATAGGGTACTTGTTGCGCATTGGTGGTTGCATTCCAGGAAAAAGCGCCAGGGCAATGATGTTCAGATTTGAGAACCAATACTCGATGTCAATGGATTGATCGAAGTTTCAAGGGCTTAGAGTTACTTGTGATTCGGCGAGGACTCAGAGTTCTACACAAAGTAATAGAATCCAGAGGTCGGTTGGCTGGCTGCCTTCTGGAAATCATCATCAGTGGAGAACGTGAACACCTGGAGGAGTTGGCCCGTGCACGATTGAGCCTACCTACAACCTTGGAGGCTGGGCTGGCAGGCTGGCTGGCAGCTGGCTAGGGACTTACCTAATACCCGACTGCCTACCTTTTTTTTCTCATTCTTTTTTTATACATACCTACATGTACCTCATATGTACATGTTTATGGGTTACACAAACTACATACGTACCTTAAAATACATGTATGCAGTAACGAAAGCTCTCCAATTCACCCGAAACCAACCGCAATGAAGGAACCTTGCGAAAACCTGTTCCTTGGCTAACCACACACCAAGTAATAAAGTAGTGGATGTCTCCTTGCTACAGTCTACGGGTATGAGCTTATTCGCACTTACGTGCCGAGCTCCCTCTAGGTACTCTGGGCTGGTTAGACTATCGCCGTTATATTCGAGGCACTATGGCGGTACATACTTCAGCGTCAGGCGGGTCTCAACTCATCCCACTTCTCATACCGATAATGGAATTCGCTATGTGCGAAATATAGGTATCATCGCCCATGTCGATGCAGTAGGTCTCTCACGGGTATAGCTGTTTTGGGCGGGTTAGAATGCATTTCTCACCAGAATATCCAGGGGAAAACAACCACCACAGAGCAGATGCTCTACAACTGTGGAGCCTTGAAGCACGCTGGGAGTAAGTTGTTAGCTATAGTTGCACCAAGTAAAAACACACAATACTGGCGACTCACTACTCCTCCGTGCCTGAACATTCAACTGATGGTAAGCCCTAGATGTTGACCACGGAGATACCGTTACCGATTTCTTGCCTATGGAAAGGCAGAGAGGAATCACAATCCAATCTGCCGCAATCACATTCAACTGGCCACCCAAGGAGCGTCTTAATCTCGACGGCCAACAGCACGTTATCAACTTGATTGATACCCCTGGTCATGTGGATTTTAGATTCGAGGTTGAGCGTTGCATGCACATCCTCGATGGAGCCATCTGCGTCATTGACGGTGTCGAGGGCGTTGAGGCGCATACCGAGCGAGTCTGGTCATCCGCCCAGGAGTTCAAAGTGCCGAGGATCGTTTTCGTCAACAAGCTCGACCGTGACGGTGCTTCCTTCAAGAAGTCCGTCCAGGACGTTGGATTGAAACTTAACGGGATGCCCTTGGTCTGCCAGATACCCTGGTGGAATAAAGAGACCATTCGAGGCGTAGTTGATGTCATCGGTCGTTGCGTAGTTAGCTGGGCGGGCACCAAAGATACCCCCGAGGAACTATCTAAAATATCACTCGAGGGCACTATTAAGGACGAGACTGAACGGGCGAGAGAGACACTAATTGAGCAGCTTTGTGAAAGGGACGACGAACTCCTCGAGTTATGGACTACTCAAGGGAAAGACCTGTCTGAAGCAGCCATCAGAGCAGCCATCCGTCGTGTCATCAACGACGGCGAAGGTTCCCTGATACCTGTCTTTGCGGGCTCCAGCTTGAAGAATATCGGTGTCGCTTCCTTGCTCGACGCAGTCACAGACTATTTACCCAGCCCTTTAGATCGTCCCGAGCTCGAGGTCCGCGTCGGGCGGATGCACAAACCTCTTAGCCATGCTCTTCAGCCCCCCCAATCTTCGGGAAAGCTTCAACGGCATGATGTAGCTCTTGCTTCGGTTTTCAAGGTGGTCAACGACCCTCGCCGAGGAATGCTCACTTTTGTGCGAGTTTACCATGGTGTCCTTAAGAAAAACGCGCCCATGTGGAATGCTAGCCTGCAGCAATTCGAAAGACCGCTTAGTATGTTGCAGATATCTGCGGCACAAACCATCGAGATACCATACTTATCTCCGGGGCAGATAGGGGCAATCACGGGCCTAAAGGCAGCAAGGACTGGCGATACATTGCTAAGTTTCGGCTCCAGTAATAAAGCACCGCAAACACATTTCGCAATTATACAGGTGCGGCCACCTGAAATACCTCCCGCCGTGGCTTTTATCGTTCTAGACGCGTATAGCCCAACTGGTGCTAAGGCTCTTGAGGCAGCCCTAGACAGTCTTTCCAGAGAAGACCCTAGTTTACGGTGGTCCAAGGATGAGAAGACGGAGCAATATACGCTTTCTGGAATGGGTAAGCTTCACTTGGAAGTCGCACGCGATCGCCTTGAGAGCCACTACAAGGCTGAGGCGTACTGGGGTGCTATTTCAGTTGACTATAAGGAGTGCTTGACCGTACCGACGGCCCTTCACCGAACGGTATTTGACAAGGTAGTGGCCGGAAAAGCCGGTAAGGCAGCCTGCTCAGTCGTTATTGAACCCCTTGAGGATTATCATCGCGATTCATTATCGGGGCCCTACCTTGAGCGAGACGGAAACATTGTTCAAGTTGAATTTCCGCGAGAGGATCTCGTGTCCAGTATCGAGACGACAAGGCAGCAGCTTGTGAATGGGGTCATTTCGGCACTTGCAAGAGGCCCTCGCCGCAATTCACCGATGCACAAGTGCCTTGTTACAGTCACATACGACGCCACGGTTGATTCTTTCGGACCGACCACTGGCGCCCACCTCGTTGGTGCTGCGAACATCGCAGTCAGATCAGCCCTCAAGGAGGCATACCAACAAGGAACCGTCGGTATCCTAGAGCCGGTTATGCGGGTTACGATTGTCTGCCCTGAGGTGACGGCTGGCGCAGTTCAGCATGATCTGCATTCGGTCCGTGGAGGTCACGTTCTCGAAGTCAAGGACATGCAAGAGACGACGGCCCGAGAGGGTGGGCCTATCGACGCCTCAGATATTTACGCGCCGCCTGATCCCTACGAGTTCCAGACCACGTTACGGGAGACACTGAAAGGTCGGCTGCGGATGCTCGAGATTACTGCGCGGGTCCCTTTCGTCGAGATGCTTGATTATGATACCCATCTTCGCAGCAAGACTCAGGGCCGGCATACCTTGACGATGGCCTTAGATACCTTTGAAAGGGTAACCGGCCCAAGAGAAAAGTCTCTCTAACACCTATTTGGTGGCTGAGGGGCTGAGGGGTTGAGTCATGTTTTGCTGCTAGGTTGAAGCGACAAGCAGTCGAGAGACAAAAGTTGAACAGCGGTGAAGCTATATCACACTGATGAATATATGGATAATTTGACTATTCTCAACTATCTATTTAAGCAGGCTAACGGTATAAATACGCAGCGTGCATATTCAATTTTACATATTCACTTTTAAACGTATCAAGAGATATCTACGAGGAGTCTTCACCGAATTTTATATCAGGCGGAGCTAGCATACTTCCAGTCCTCCAAATGCAAGATACTGCCACAGGGTCTCAACTAACAATGCAGGACCGAGTGTAGCAACACAGTGTAGCGAGTTTACCGTTGGCAGTGTTGGCAGTGTTGGCTATGTGGCTTTGCACTTTGCCTGGCGGCCACGGGCCTTCTGGCTGCGAAATTGACCGTAACCGGTGTGGACAAGGGGGGCCTGAAACACGACTTAGATGTACGTGTAGATAAAATAATTCACGGAGAGATGGCCCTTCACCAATAAGGTCGCCGGCAAACAGCCTAGCAGTCAAAAGTAAAGGCTGATGCCTGAAGCTACCTAGGTACGGTCCGGTTGGTGGCCCTTGGTTGGTTGCCCTGGTTGGCTGCCGCTTCCCGTAGCGGATCGGTATAGCACGCAGCACGCGGCACACGGCACATAGCCATCGTTGAGGCGCCAGCCTTGATGTGACCGAATAGTTTCATTTGCAGAGCGGCAAGAAATATTACAACAGCCGGCATCTAATCCTGGCACAGCACGTCGCATGGTCACAGTACGAGTACGGTACCAAGTATCCCCACGCTCATGGTGTTCGTTTACGAGGTACCTACTTTACTCGCCCAGACTTTTCCTTTCATAATTCATATTTAATACGTCTCGCCTTCTGGGGAAGAAAAGAAAAAAGAACATCTTTCCCGTCCATCATCATCCATCCGCTCAACTTTCTGACCAAGCAACATCAACATGGGTAGCATCGCGGGTAATGCCGCCTTCAATGAACAGGCAAAGCCTGGAAACCTCTCCATTCTGACCAAGGTCGACAAGCTACGTGAGCTCATCGGAACGAAGGTTGCCTTACCTCAGGTACGTCACCCAAGACGTTGATCGAATATAAGAAAAACTGCAAGACACTGACCAGTGAAAGCTCGTCGTCGTGGGAGATCAGTCGTCGGGAAAGAGTTCAGTGCTCGAGGGCCTGACAGGCTTCGGTTTCCCTCGAGATGCTGAACTCTGCACCCGCTACGCGACACAGATCACCTGTCGCAGAGAGGCCGAAGAGAGCATATATGTTTCCATAATTCCTCACGCCGACGCGGCTCAATATGAGCAGGAACGGGCTAAGAAGTTCCACAAAAAATTAAAGGAGATGACTCCCGAGAGCCTCGCTCAGCTATTCAAAGAGGTCCGTCGTTATCATGCCGCATAGGCGTCGCACCGCGTATGTACAAGTTCTACTAAACACTGCATTTATAGGCAAACGAGGCCATGGGGATTAGGAGTTCCACGAAGTCCACCGGCCCTGATGGTTCTACTCTTTCGGCATTCAGCGAACACATACTCAAGATCGAGAAGCTCGGTCCAAGAGTAAGGCCCATTCTATAGTAGGAACCTATAGGATTGGGGGATGAATTGTTAACCTAGCGCAATAGGAGGATCACTTTACCGTCATTGACGTGCCCGGTATCTTCCGCAATGAGACCGAAGGTGAGGGTCAACTTGCTACTCACTTTACTGACTAACTCCATAGAAACAAGATGTTAACAAGGTCACCAGGCGTTACGACCGAAGCGGACATGGAGCTTGTTATGAACATGGTGAAGAAATATAGTAGGTCCCGTTTCTATTTGTACTCCAGCACGCAACTGTTTACTGACAGCATCATGTAGTGAAGGACACTAGGACCATGTAAGAACCTGTCCCTTTCAGCCAGTAGGACGACAGAGCGTTCCTAATCTAATGCCGTCGTGCCGTCCTGATACTTATCCAGCATATTGGCGATTATGCCCAGCAATGTAGACCCAGCTACGCAAGAGATATTGAAGTTGGCGAAGAAAGCCGATCCCGACATGACAAGAACAATGGCCGTCCTCACGAAGCCAGACCTGGCAATCGAGAGTACAATACAGCGAATTGCCATCGATCACGTCATAGGAAAACGGAACGATCTACTCCTAGGCTATTACATTGTTAAGAACCGCGGCCCTGACGACGCGAACATGACTCTCGAACAAGGTCAGGCCGACGAGCGTAAGTTCTTCTCCAACGCGCCTTGGTCTGTTCTGCAAAGTACAGGGAAGGCTGGCATAACAACTTTGAGAAAGCGTGTTCATGACCTCCTCGCCGATCTGATCAAGAAGGAATTCCCCAAACTGAAAGCAGACGTCGCGAAGGAGCTGTTGACTTTGAAATCCCAGCTCGACAAGATGGGCCCCTCGAGAAGCGACCAGCACACCCAGAGGGCATACCTCAATAAAATGAGTGAGGAGTTCCAAACATTGGCTCGGGATGCCCTGAACGCGTACTACACTGGCAACCCAATTTTCGATGAAAAGCACCAGTTTCGACTCATCACTCGTGTCGTCGAGGCTAGCGAGAAGTACTCGGATATCATGTCGAAAAATGGTCATACGCGTCCATTCGCAAGCGATCAAGAGCCTCGCAAGAAGGATGTGAAACAGAACAAGCTACCTCCTTCTACTCCCCCCCCTCCCCCTGACGCCCCTGACGATCCTGACAACTGCGAACTGTTTGAGCACAACGATTACCACGACTTAGAGGAGATTTTCGACGCAGCGGATACCATTATGCCTAGGCCGAGCGGCGAAGACGACATTTTCGAGTATATTGAAAGGGTATACAGAGATAGCCGCGGGCAGGATCTTGGAACGGTAAGTCGGAACGATAAGCTAAGGTAAAATCTGGCTAATAACCATCGTTCCTACTAGTTCCGCGGTGCCCTCGTGTCTACTATGTTCAAGGAACAGTCTAAGAAATGGAAGCACATTACGCTATCATTTGTGAGCGGAATCATAGTCGCTGTCCATCGCTTTATCGTCGAGGCTATTGCAGATATCTGCCCCGACACCCGGGTGCGTGACGAGCTGTGGAACGGATATCTCCTTGAGGAGCTTCAGGTATCTTATCGCAGAGCCATGGACCATGCGAAATTCCTGCTCGAAATTGAGCGCGAAGGGATCCCTTTGACACTCAACCATTACTTTAACGAGAACGTTCAGAAAGCCCAGGATAGTCGTTTTGTGGCGGCTATGGAACAGCTTGGAACTCCTGGAACACTCCCAGTGAAGGATTCACAAGGCCTCGACACTGCCAATGTTCAAAGTGGTATTTTCTTGAGCAAGGCTCAGCTGAAAAACCACTCGTTCAACATGGGGAATTCGGATCAGGTTCGAGAGCAGATGCATGATGTGCTTAAGAGCTACTACAAAGTCTCTCGAAAGCGATTCGTCGACGTTGTCTGTCAACAGGCTATTGATTACTATCTACTGCGAGGAGAGGGAAGTCCACTTAAAATATTCAGCACCCAGATGGTACTAAGCCTCAACGAGGTCCAGTTGGACATGATTGCTGCTGAGGACGCACCTGTGAAGCTGGGTAGAGAAAAGTTGGGGCGAGACATCAAGAACTTTGAGGAGGCATTGAAGGTACTGAAAGGCTCGAGTTGATTTATGTTATGCGTTTGTATTTGCAAGTCGGAATAATTAGATCGCGATGACGACTTTTCTTCTAGTGATAGTCTCACCGGGTAGTCTTTTTTTTTTTTGAGTCGGATAGAAAATGCAACTGGCAAAGGTCGCCTAGCACTCGGTTAAGGATGTTTCATTATATCGTCCTTCCCATTAACCCCATCTTAGATGTTACGAATCGTGTCAAGTTTGGAAGTAGTACGTACCCACACGCAGGTTGGGCACAATAAGACGAATGCCTAGGCCATACATGTCGGCGTTTCCTTCTACAGCACAGGTTGCCATAGCGGAGTTGGCGAGTGAGGGTGGCCGTCGCGTACGGCAGAAAGAGACTCCATAAGCAGGCAAGGAGATGATGTTATATCTCAAAGGACGCTGGCTGTGAGTGGCCAACTAGAAATACTAGAAATGAGGGATTAGCGCATATGATTTTTCAATGCATCGATATGTGCATTTATATTAAAAAAAGGCTAAAAACTAAAAGCTTTGGTGGGCAGGCTGGCAGGTGGGTTGGTGGGGCGTTAGGATATGCAAGGCGGTGGGGGGTTTGGTGGGCAGGTGGGGAAAGCTAAAAGCTTAGGTACTGGCAGAGCTTAGTAGAATCTAAAAACTTTCTAACGTAAACTATACCTTTTTATGCGACAAAGTTCTACTCATATATTCTACTTCTACTCGACAACAACTCAACCTAAACAGCGTCTCTTGACAATCGAGAATGGGTCGAAAAAAGTTTAGAGTACGTTCGAACATTAAGCAAAGTATATCGGTGGATTAACTAGTCTAACTATCGATTATAGGGAGGTCGCAAGGGCGGATTCAATCGCGCCCCTCGTGGGGATGGCCCTGCGCCCTATCGATCGTATCAAGAGATCGTCAAGGAGAATGCGAACCTAGAAACTTTCTACAACAGTGCCCTTCCCTTTAATAGTGACGAGGAGAAGTCCGAGTTCTGGGAAGCGCTCAAACGAGAACTCCCCAATTCCTTCCGCTTCTGCGGTTCCAAAGGCCACGCCCTCGCTGTCAAGCGACTGCTAGAAACGAGATACGTTCCCGACATCGTCAATATTGAACGCTATGATGGTGAGCCCGTACAGGCTCCCCAGCCAGTGCCATGGTATCCCGACCAGCTCGCCTACTCTATGAACACTCCCAAGCACGTCATTCGCAAGTTCCCCCCGTTCGCCACCTTTCAGAAATTCTTGGTTTCCGAGACCAGTGTCGGTAACATTAGCAGGCAAGAGGTTGTCAGCATGATCCCCCCGCTCCTGATGGACGTGGAGCCCGGAATGTCGGTTTTGGATCTATGTGCGGCACCCGGTAGCAAAGCTGCCCAGTTGCTAGAGATGGTCCACACTGGAGAGGAGGCCAGAATTCGAAAATTCATGCAGTCATTCGGAGAGGCGAAGCCCCAGGCTGCCGATGAGGATGACGTTGATTTGTCGGTAGACGCAGGCGATGACGGCCGCACCACCGGATTGCTCATTGCCAACGACGCAGATTACAAGAGGAGCCACATGCTTGTCCACCAGCTCAAGCGACTCGCTTCCCCGAATCTCCTTGTCACGAATCACGACGCAACCCTTTACCCAGCCATCAAGCTACCCCGAGATCCAGAACATCCCGACAAGGGCCAGTACCTGAGGTTTGACAGGATACTCGCCGATGTACCTTGCTCCGGAGACGGCACCTTGCGAAAGAATATCAACTTATGGAAGGATTGGCAACCGGGAAACGCTTTGGGACTTCATATCACCCAAGTTCGGATTCTAGTTCGCGCTCTCCAGATGCTGAAAGTTGGCGGTAGGGTTGTATACTCGACCTGTAGCATGAACCCCGTTGAGAACGAAGCAGTCGTCGTGTCTGCTATCGAGCGTTGTGGCGGTCCCGAAAAAATTGGGATCATTGACTGCAAGGATAGGCTTCCGCTACTAAATCGAAAACCGGGGATGCATCAATGGCAGATTATGGACAAATCTGGTCGCATCTGGAGCAGCTGGGAGGAAGTTCAACAACACGCCCTAACGCATGACGGCCACATGCCTGGCAAACTTTCGGAAACGATGTTTGCTAGACCAGATACCAGCAACTGTTCCGCGCTTCCTCTGGACCGCTGCATGCGAGTCTACGCTCATCAACAAGACACTGGCGGGTTTTTCATCACCGTACTGGAGAAGAAGGACGATTTCAAGGCCAAACCAGAGGCAAAAGCCCGAACTACTACGGAAGCTATAAGTGCTAATGGTACCGGACCAGCGGAGGTGGAAGCCAAAATAGAAATAGAAGAAGAGAAAGCCGCTTTGGGTGAACCAACTGACGTTCTTCCAACTGTAGGAGCCAAGAGAACTTTAGATGATGGGGATGAGGAGACAAAACCCGACGTCAAGAGGCAAAGGACTGATTCGTTGCCAGGCGAAAGGTCAGCAGAGGCCCAGTCCGAAGTCGTTACCCAGGCCGAAGAAGTGATATCGGAACCCAAGGGGCCACATCCGGAGACTATAGCTACCCCTACCAACGGTGCTCAGGCCAATCGACGTGCCAAAGCATCGGATGGCAGCAACGAGGAACCCTTCAAATATTTGCCATCGGATCATGCTGTCATCCAGGATATCCAAAAATTCTACAAGATATCACCACGCTTCCCTGCTAACCGTTTCATGGTGCGGAACGCCACCGGCGAGCCTGCCAAAGCTATCTACTACACAAGCGCTCTCCTCCGCGATATCCTCGTCGAGAATGAAGGCCGCGGGGTCAAATTCGTGCACGGGGGCGTCAAGATGTTCATGAAACAGGACGCGCCGTCTGCGGAGGTTTGCAGGTGGCGGATACAGTCGGAGGGTATGCCCATCATCGAAGGATACGTCGGACCGGAACGGACCGTCCGCCTCACAAACAAGGAGACTTTCCACAAACTCCTCAAAGAGATGTTCCCGAAGTTCATAGACGACGACTGGAAGAAGCTCAACGAAATCGGCGAGCGGGCCAAGGAAATTGGCATGGGCTGCTGCTTGCTTTATATCGAGCCGGATGGAAGCGACCCAGATTTCTCGGAGCGGATGGTCCTCCCGCTCTGGAAGAGCTTTCACTCGCTGAACCTGATGCTACCGAAGGAGGATCGGTCCGCGATGCTGCTCCGTGTTTTCAACGATACGTCGCCAGTCATCAACCAGACACTGAAGGAGTCGGCAAAGAAGGAAGACGAGGCTACCAACGCCGACCCCGAAGTTAAAGATGAGATCATGTCAGATGTTGCCGCAATAGGAGGGGATGCGAATGGCGAGGAGGGGGGAGCAACTGAGCAGCTGCCTAACGAGAATGGAGATGGAAATAGCACAGAAGCTGGTCCAATTTTGGCAACCGATTAGGAAACGCCGCTAGTTAGTTAGGCTATCGACTGAGAGAACAGGATATTGTGCAGACTAGCAGGCACGTTTGACAACAGATGGGGGATCTCGTAGGATGCCCCATTGTCTCTATAATCCCACGATCGAGGCATATACCTACACAGAGAAGAGCAAGCCAGTAAATTAGCTTGCACCGAGGTTGATATTCAAAATGGCGCGTTGTGTAGAGTATATAGGTAGCTTCAACCTCTAGCACGCATAATATAGAGAGGGACGGTTTCGAGAACCCCTTTCCCTAAACCCGCCCCGTCATTCATCCAGTAATCCCACAGTCCAGTGTATAATTCGGTCCACGCCATGGCCGTGGATTGCGCTCACTGGTATTGCAGCGCAGTCTTCTGTCCATGCGCCTTCGACGCCGCTGGGATGTGGCTCTTGCCGGTCCGTGACCGCGTTGAGATATTCCTTAAGCCTAGCGTAGTTTTCTTCGGTACCAGGCAGATCACCCTTCGTAGCTACCACGAACCACGGTTTCGCCGCTATATGTAATCCGCCCACTTCGCGGCTGTCGATCGGCTCATGTAGATCTGCCACGATCATCTGACCCCCAAAGCCCGTCTTGTTAGTGCCGGGAGGCCTACTGCCGTCGCCCTCCCAGTCGATCCGGCTCCCGACCTCACGCTCCGTCTCCTCTTCCTGGCGCATGCGGGCGTACAGCCCGACCTCCGTCCAGAGGGCCTTGAGGGCGTCGACGGCATCGCCGGCGCTAAGATCGATGACGAAGGCGAGAACGCCGGCGCGCTCCACGTGCCGCAGGAACTCGATTCCTAAACCGCGGTCGAGGTGCGCACCCTCGACCAAGCCGGGGATGTCGGCGACGGTGAAGCGCGTCCTGGGCTCGGGACCCGGACCGGCGATCTGTTCGGGCTGCGATATGACGACAGAGCCGTATGTTGCGTCGTTGATAACGGCGTGCGAGGCGGCGCGAGAGGGTTTAGGCGTTGGGAAGGGCCGCCCCTTGTGGCTGTCGAGCACGACAGTGCCGATATTCGGCTGCAGGGTCGTGAAGGCCCAGTTTCCGACGCGGGCACGACTATTCGTCAAGGCGCGCAGGAGCGTGCTCTTGCCCGCGTTTGGCAGTCCGACGAGCCCTACATCAGCCAGGAGTTTCAGTTCGAGTTCCAGCTGCATGCTAACGGCTCGCTCGCCCTTGGTGGCAAAGAGCGGCCGCGGTCGGTCTTTCGACACGAAGTGCGGATTCCCCAGGCCGCCAATTCCACCCGTGGCCAAGAGGATAGGCCGTGGCGTCGGCTGTGAGAGGTCTAAGTGGATTGGGCCTTCTGGCTGCACGTAGAGCCGCTCTCGTCTGGGCAGGCGAGGGAGTGTTATGCTGCGCCGCTCGCTATTTGATATGCCGGGGTAGAGAATGAATTTGTGGAGATGCGGATGATCAGGAGGCTCAGGTAGTTCCGAGCGGATTGCGTCTCCTGCATCCTTCACCTCAGCTTCCGCCTCCCTCACCAGCTTATCATATTCGCGCTCCTTCTGCCGGGCCTCACGATACCGTAGGTTCTCCTCGATCATCGGGTCGACCCGGTCTATCTCCCTGACGACAGTCCCAACTGGCACCTGGATTACGACATCGTCACCCCGTGCGCCTCCGCGGCTGCTCCCCTGCCCGGTTTTGCCCCGCTCGGCGCGCAAGATGCGGCGCCGCGCAAGTTTGTGCAGCGAGGTCTCACCGTGGATAGCCTGGATGTAAACGTTTCCGCCGTGGCCGCCGTCACCTCCATTCGCGGGACCGTCGGCCATAAATGCCTCCCTCAAGAACGAAATGCAACCATGCCCGCCACCGCCCGCGTGTACGGTAATCCGGGCTTTATCAGCGAAAGTGGAGATGGCGTACTCATCGGGCGGCGGGTTGAGGCGCGAATACGGTAGAGCGTCGCTGGAAGAGGAGGGCTCGGTACTGGTATCGCTTGGGGTCGGAATTGGGCTTGCTGAGTGCAAAGTTGCGATGGCTGATCGGCATTTTATGCGGGAGGCGGATCGGAATAGCGACGGGTAGAGAAAAGGGAGAAATATGCCGGAGCTAGGCGAGCACCTCGGAGGCATTTTGGATAAGAAATTAAGAAATACAGATTATATTAGATACATTACAGAAGGTGGTATCTTTTCTGGATGAGGAAGAGTCTGATCTGACATCTGGATTGGAGATGTTGAGCGGTGTTTTCGATCTTCAATGGATCAGATCAGGCAACTGATTCACGACCTTTTTTTTCCCTTCCCTTCGTCTATTTTCCTCAGTTCCGGTAAGATAAGTGATAAGTAGGTACCTCGGTTTCGCTGGCGAAGGTGGTGGATAAGCAGGTACCTAAAGCTAGGTGGCAAGGTAGTAGTACATAGCAAGGCAGTAAGTAGGGGGTAGACCACGATAAGATAAACCCACGTTAGCTTCAAGCTTCCCATGCTACCTAGCAGCCTGGCAGCCTAGGTACCCATGCTTGTCCATGCTTGCCTATGCAGGTGCCGGCAGCCGGCTTCGGCTAAATCCAAGTCACATGAGCTTCGGGACATCTTTTCCGGAATAGGTACGTGAGCAGGATGGCTCGGCCACAACCTCACAAAACACCGACACTGACACATAGAAGGAGAAAATAAAATTTAAAAAGATTACCAAGTTCCAATAGATGCGAGCTTGCATACCTTAATATAGCACTGCTGCCCACATACAAGCTCAGGCTGTACCAGCGGCCATGTCTTCGTCTAGCAACGTACAGGAAATGGGATTGCTTCGTTTGACATGGTCTCTACTGGATTCATAGACGCCCAATGGCTCCATCAAAAGTCTCGTCTGAGTCGTCTCAAGACTCAAGAGCCGCTGGAGGCGCCGAAAGGGCGGTCCGCAGAAGGCGGTGAACATACGAGGGGCCAACAAGACGCCATATGTTGCACAAGTTCGGGTCCTTGCAAACGCTGCGGGCACTTTGATCTTGGCAGACAAATGGAAGTCTGGGGGAGCCTCAAGAAATAAACAAAAACCCCCAAAAACTGCTTCTTCGAGATGGCTGGATGGAGATGTATGTGCTGGTACTGGTGCTGATGCAGATGCGGACCCTCTCCTCTCTCTCTCTCTCTTTTCTCCATTGATACTGTCCTGTCACGTTGGAAGCCGAACCAGCAATATCACCAAGCAAGCGCCCTTTTTGTTTTATCTTTTTATTTTTCTTATTTATTCTCTGAAAAAAAACCCCCCTTCTCTTATTAAGAGCTCTCTGTCTCGGAGAGCAACTTTTACTCTTTTTTCTCTTTATCTTCCTCGTAGATATCCATTACCAATTCCTCTTTTCCCCTTTTCCCCTTTTCCCCCTTCGTCTCGAGGGAACAACGCATCTTCTTGTATGTACCTACACCTAACAACTAACAATCGCTCCAACATCGATTACTGGCTCGTTGCAGCAACACCAGACTGGCCCGGATTATGCAAACTCTCGATTGGGTTACCCTCATGCACACTGCATGCTACTAGTAATCTTGCCGTCCATTCGAGCCACGACAGTCAAATTCTCTCTTTGTGGCCAAACGTGGACAGTCGTTTCTAAACCCCCTCATCGAGCTCCCTTGCTCGCTAAAGCTTTCGTCTTCGGGTTTCCGCTGGCTAGTTGCCGTCTCTAGTCTCTAGATCCCTAGTCCACTGATCTCTTGGGTCTTCTCTGGTCTCCTCCTCGTCCTCCCTCCTTTTTTTGTGGGCTCTGGGCTCTCGCGTTGCTGCAGGCTCTTGTCAGAACGATTCTGCAAGTTGAGCGAGCCCTTTTGCCAGCCTCCCCAACCTCACCAGAGTCACCACACATCCACATCCGCGTAGGGGGGTGGGCGTTGATCCACCGACTTCTCTCTCTCTGCTGCCGTCGCGTTTCCTAGAATTTCTCTTGCTCTCCGCGTTCCCCACGCTCCATCCAAGCGGTATCGACCACGCCCATGATACCGGTGGCATCGGCAAGCAACGCTCGCTACCCGTCCTCCTTATTTGCTGCCCTCAATTGACTATCGCGGCATACGACAGGGCGGTCAGCCCAAAGGCTCCTGCAGGCCGGCTTAGACTTACAGGACTAGCCATTGAACTGCTCTGGACTATCGACCAGTTCCCCCCTCTTGCTCCCACGTTGTCCTGCTGCGACTCTGCCCATTGCATAGTCATAAGTCAGGTCTGCATCTGCGCCTGCTCTGCTGTGCTGTGCTGTGTTGTTTCCTCGCCATTGTTCATAATACAGGTCAGTTCACTCTCCCGTGTCTTGCCCTGGCCCTGCCCTTTCTTCCTCTTACTTCCCTCCTGCCATGGACCCTTCTCGGGTCGTCAAGTGAACCGTTGTACAATAGCCATCTATACTCCAAATCCTTCGCCCATGTTCACCACTTCCCACATCCCGGCTCTCCTGCCCGCCACCCTCGGCTTCACGCCGCTAAGATGTATACCAGAGAACATAAACCCCGCAAGGCCATCATCAGAATGGACCCGGACTGTGCCATCTGTCATGCTCCCGCCAGCCTTGCTTGCGACTGCGAGGCCAAGGGCCTCGAGATCGCCGTTGAGCAGGCCGAGGCGCGTATGATGCAGTCGGTGTACAACGACATACGGTAAGAAACCTATTTTGTGTTTTGTGTTATCCCTACTACTTCTGGAACGAATCCAGCTGGGGCTCGCTGCCTCTTTGCTCTGCCTATACGACAGTCGACTAAACGTGGAACCAGTTCGTGGGTCCGAGCACACGCCCAGGACTATATTCTCGAGTACTTCCGGCTGCTCACTGAACGACGCAAGGCTGCACATTCGTCCCACCTTGAACGATTGACAGCCCATGCCTACCATTATTACCACGCCCCTCCGCATCCGAACGAGATTGCCGCCGCCCAAGCCACTCTGAAGCGAGGAATCGATGAAGATTGGCAATCTAGCGTGCAGCGGTATCCCGAGGTGCTCGAGTACTTTTACAGCCTGGTCGATCTGACGCTCCCGCCCGACGATGAGCCCGCAGTCAAGGACCCTCCCCTGAGTGCCTTGAGCGGATCGCGGAAAGCCAGCAGGCGGGGCACGTCGACGGCGACGATAGCAGGCGAGCCTTTCCAAGAGAGAGAGCGGAATCCTCTATCGAGAAGAACGCCCCCGCCGCCTATCGACCACCGGAGGACACCCGGACCGGTCGCCAACCCACTCGCGCCGCCGCCAGGCTCACGAAGACACAGCTACCGGTCCCCGACTGCACCGCCGACCGGTTATTTCAACTACTGACCAGGTCACAACTACCGACTCTACCGGCAGTTGGAAAGGGGTGGGGAAAAGGGGGACGCCTAAAACTCGACCTACTATTAGCCAGCGATGGCAACGACAGCTTTACGCCTGAGGTTATCATCATCCTAACCCGTTCACCATGTAAAATTGGATCACAGCACATCTTTCCCCTTAATCAAATTAATTCGAAGAGAAGAACGAACTCATTTTACGAGACCACGAAAACGCACTATGATCAACGTATCTATTGCATTGGTGGGAGGAAAATGTCCCAGATACCATTTCTTTTCTGCATAGCGGGCGAGACACTGCTCTGTTTTTCCTCTCTCTATTTTTCTTTTTTCGACGTTAAAGTCATTATTGACTTTGTTGATTTTTCTTGGGGCGAACTGGTTCTACATCGAGCTTGGAGTCACCTAAGATGGGGGGCAATTTCTTTCCGGAATGGTCAAGGGCGTACGGAGTGCTTGGGCTTATGGTTGGATGAGTACGGCATTATCTGGCAATTTTTTTGGTGTTTAAATTAGTTCCCTTGTTGTCCATGCCTGCCTCTTGGGTACCTTCATAGGGGCATCGCGAGGATGGAGTTGCAACGAATACCTGTTACCTATCAGCGAGTTGGCCAATCTACGATAAATCTACAACACAGCCATGCAAATTACACTTGACTCACTCATCATGTTATGTGTAGAAATAAGTTTGCCGACGCATAGCTATCTTTGTTGGGCTAAGCATGAGAGAGACGTGTTCGTCATCTTATGGGCAAGCATCAAGCACGGCAGTAGGAGAGAAGGCTACTGTGAGCTTTCCGGTCTGTCACGCGCGCGGGTTTGCTACCTATGGCGATGCGGCTGACACGTATACGATGGAAAACGGGCAAGGTTCATATGTAATAATATGCGGCTGCGGCTCGGGCTCGGGCTCGGCTCTTTCATACGCAGGAAGGTGGACATGTACAATGTTACGCATCTAGCTACCCAGACAGGTTATCTATGCAGTGGCATGGATACCTTGGCGCCCAGCTAAGTAATTGGAGCATTGAGTCCTTTGGACTTTGCATGTGAACTCAGGGTTATCTAGTGGATGATGATTGGAAAAGGGGGGGGGGGGGGGGGGGAAGGGGAGGTTAGACCAGATGGCAAGTATATATATTCGCTACCTACCAGTCTATTTTATATGTGATGTATCCATACAACCGATATATCATTATCTAGCTGCTCAAAAAAGCAAACAGTTTATGCATAATTAGGTAGACTATCTAACACACAAAACGACTACACGTGGTTGACATATTGCTCCTGTATATAGCTCGAGTTCTATGATGGTTAGACTAACCATATGTACACCAAATCATGCAATGCAAGATGAGCCTGATATCGGGCTCCGCGGCGGATTTTGCTCCTGCTTTGCGTATACTATCATCGGGTTCAGGTAGGTCGATGTACTACCCCATCTCGTAGTGATAGGTAGTAATAGTCATGTCGGAAGCATAGCGTTTATAGATCACCCACCTCTCCAGTCAGGCCTTCATTATTGAGAAACTTATACCCCCTTCTCGTTCTCCTTCAGCCACATCTAGCTAGGTTGTTCAAGAACGCAAGTAGAGAATAGATGAGGATGAGCTGGCTTAGAAACAACGCATACACACACGGCTTGGATCACCAATACGTCAACATGCCTACCCAACACGTATGTGCCTTGCAAACTAACTGGGCGGCCACATGAGCAGACAGAGAAAGCATTTGGCCAACTTCCCCCACGGCTACTATTCAATGGACATCGGATCTGCGTCTGCGGGACACGACGGACCCAAATCTGGCCCAACCCCCCGAAACAGCCAATGCATGCCTAGGTCACGAACCACGCGTCGTAGAATTGGGGAAGGCAAAGAGCGAATCAACCAGCCTCTCCAGACCGAAAACAAACTGCCCAGATCACGTAAGGCACGGCATGCCACCACCATGTCGGCATTCACTCTAGCTCAACCCTCGACGCCGAGCTTACCAATTAAATTTGATTTTTTTCCCCTTTTGGATCCTATCATGCTATATAATTATATCAGTAGTCGTCAGGCCGCCATGAGCTGTCTAGCCGAACCATTCGTAGGTATGTGTGTAGAAGACGAGAAAAGGAGAAACAAGGTGCTGCAATGCTAAGTACACGCCAAGTATGCGGAGTTTACTCCGTCTTTCCCAGAGATGCCTCCTTCAGATCCGAGGTTACAGTTGCTGCTTTATCATCCGTCTTGCTGTCACCGTTGACACCGTTAGGCGTTGGGGCACCAGAAGCTTCAGCCGCCTCCTCGGCTTCGATCTTCTCTATCTCTTTCTTTGCCTTATCAACGTTCTATAATTTGTTAGCACCGACAACTGTAAAGATTATATGTATATAATAAAAGGGGGGTGGGAAGACAAGGGTTGCGGCTTACTCGTTGAGTCTGGGCTTGCTGGTCCGACTTCCAGTGCTCCAGCTTGGCTTTTACCTTCTCGGCAGCACTAGCAACATCGGCAGCGCTCATGGGGGGGTCGATGCCCAAGAATGCACAATCGTCGATGACAGAAGGCGGACAGTTGAACCCTTTTTCGACAACACCGACCTTCTTGCCCTTCTTGCCCTTCTTCACGGCCGGCAGATAATCATCAGCCCGGTCCTCCTTTCGTACCAGCCGAGTGCCCTTGAGGCCGGAGTCGTCAACCTTTCGCGAAGCCTGGGCACTGAGGCCACTGTCGGCTAAGAGGGGTGCCTTTTCTGTGGACGTGGAAGAGGGGTCAAAAAAGTGCAGGAGGCTGTTAGCTCTCCGAATCTCTTCGAGGTAGGCCGGATCGCTAGCCTCCTGGAGCATCTTCTGTGCGCGCTCCTTCTTACGCTCCTTCTCGATGCGATCGCGCTCGGCCTTTTGTCTCTCTCGCACACGCTGGCGAGTCTCACGCTCGAACTCGGCGAAGGCTTTCTTTGCACCGTAGTAGTCATCTTTGATTTTGCGTACGGCTTGAAACTTCTCCTGCTGCTCCGCCTGTAGCTTGCTTCGTTCATCGCGCAGGGCATTGAGGTTCTTGAAGGCCTCGTCCTGCTCTGTCTTGATGCCGTCGATCTCGGCTTGAATCTTGGTGTACTGCTCGCTAAGCGCACGAGCTTCGGGGTCGTCCATTGAATCCTTGATTTCCTTGATCTTGGTCTTCAAGTCATCAATCCCCTTCTGGGAGGTATCGAACTGCGCAAAGTTCTTGCGCTGCTTTCGAAGATTGGAGATCTCGGTAAGGGCTTTCTTCTCTTCGACCAACTTCATCATTCCGCTGCCGACCTGGTTGTCGAGGCGGTCGATCTCGTTGTCAAGTTCCTCGACACTCTTGAAGGACACTTTGCCGCGCGCATTCTTCTGTTCGGCGATTCGGGAGCGCATCTGCTCATCAAGGCGCTTGATTTGGTCGAGCTTAGTAGTGCGGGCATTCTTTCCAGCGCCCTGTTTGGTGCGGATCTCGTTGGCTTGGGCTATGAGTTCCTGTCGGCGTTTCTGGAGGGGCGTCTGAGTTTCCTTGTTCTTGCCTCCCACGGTGAGCTCGACCTTTTGCTTTACAGCGTTCTATACTTCTGTTAGGACGAGAGCAATGGTACGTGTTACCTTTTCACCACCCTTGGGATGCGAAGGGGAGGGTGCGAGGGGGACGCGGCCTTACGTATTTGGCAAATGACTCCTGATACTCCTTCTCAGCCTTGGCCAATTGCTCATTGAAGAGATCGGTGTCGGGCTTCTCAGGCCTCTTCTTCTCGGCCGGGGCTGGCGGGGCCGAAGTAGGGGCGATAGCTACTTCAGCCATGATACTTAACGTTGACGTGGGTATCGAGGGTGATATATATCAGTGCTCTTTACAGCTGCTTGTACCCGAGCATGTGTCAGGTTAGGAGAATCGAAGGCAAGTAAGCAATATTTAAAAAAAAAAACGACAGATTGATCAAAGGAAATTGGAATCGGTATCTAGAAAAGAGTGATAGGTAAATCGGTAACGGTAATTTGGCGAACCCAAGGGGAAAGGAGGCCAGATCTCAGGGTCCTAAAAGGCCTGGCTAGGTTCAGCAAGGAAATTTTCGGCTTCGGAGTTGGAGATCCACGGGTTAAAAAAAAAATTAGAAAAATTTCAAGGTCAAAGTCCCCCCCTAATTGTCAAATTCCAATTCACCAATATGTGAGAACATGGTACGTGCATATGCGCCCGAGCGCCCATAAACTTAACAAGGTGTACCGAACTTCTACCGTTAGGTAAGTGCACATGTGGGCAAGGTGGGATTACCTTGGGTACGGCGGGGAACACCTGTGATTTGCTCAGTGCTGGTACACTACATACATCATAATGTACATAACCTAGTAAGAGGTACATAGTGCATGTACCTTAGGCTGACAGGTACACCGTCTTTGCAGGGATTCCTTTATCCGCAAGCATCTCTCCGATAAGGATAAGCTCGATGAGGACGGCAGCTTAAGGTTGGGAATTTTTTATCCTCCCCATCACACAAGGCTGAACCTGAACTGGCACCTGAATCAGCACTTGAACTTGCACTACACACTGTGGTATTGTTCTTTCTCTGCCCAATACCCAATACCCAATACCCAATACCTAATCCATCCTTTCCTTTCCCAAATCACTTACCAGTCACTCATTCCAACGCGACGCTCATTGCGCATTGCGATACTCGATCCATTTTCGACAGCACAATTTCCCGAGTACTCATACAATCGCACGCCTGGTAGGGCGCATACCAGCTTCCACAATGTCCGACCAGGAACAAGCCAACAACGAAGCCAACGAGAAGATCGTGGTCAAGACTTGGCGAGCATGGCGAACCGTCCACGAGATGGTCCAGGATCGAGTATGCTTCTTTCCTGCCTATGCACCACCCCGTCGCATTCCCTATACTAACCCCCGAGCAGGGTTACGAGCTCGCCGAGAGCGAAGTCAAGATCTCGCTAGATGACTTCAAGACACAGTACTGCAATATCGACGGTTCCGTCCTGTATGTATTTTGCTTTGCCATCTCCTTGCAAACCAGCTCAATCTGGATTTATATATTTATAAAAAATAAAAAAAAAATAAAAAAACCAAATTAGCTGAACTCAACTTCACAGTCGCGCCAAGCTCAAGTTCTCTGCGCGACCCAGCCCAGAGATGATCAAGAAGCTCACCCCGCCCATCACGCCGCAAAACACCGAGCCGCAAGCCGACGTCGGCACCATCTGGATCGAGTTCCTGGATGAAGATTCCTTAGGAGCTGAGCAGATGCGCAAGTTCGGTCGCTTCTGCTCCCACGAACATCACAAGACAGGCGTTCTCGTATCACACGTGCCCGTGTCGGCTTCGGCGAAGAAAGAGATTGCCAAGTTCGCCCAGTGGACTTCCATTGAGTGGTTCTTGGAGGAGGACTTATTGATCAACATCACCCAGCACGAGCTTGTGCCGCGCCACGTCGTCCTTAGTCGGGAGGAGAAGGCCGCCCTGCTCAAGCGCTACCGCCTCAAGGAGACCCAGCTGCCCCGCATCCTACAGAAGGACCCCGTCGCCCGTTACTTCGGCATGAAGCGCGGCCAGGTGGTCAAGATTATTCGAAAGAGTGAGACGGCTGGTCGGTATGCGAGTTACAGGCTGTGTGTATAAAACCGCTATTTGGAGTCCCTTGGCTTGGGTAGGGTCCAGGACCTTTGCAAAAGAAAAACCACCGGCGTCTACGAGCATAACATGATTTGATAGGATGGCGTTTTCGGTCTACAGCTCAAGGGGTCTTGCTTTCGACCCCGTGACCACTAATAAGGTGTGCTGCGGATGAGGGAGAGGTTCTGCTCTTGCAATTTATGTATAGCATTTTCCATATAAACTAAGGTGAAAAACTGAGGTCAAGTTGCCATTTTCAACCCCACAAAATGATACAGACGATAGGACAGCCGTCCAGAGGTTGATGAACCCCGAGACCAGCCATATATACATGTTATATTGCCATCTAGGCAACGAGCAACTGACTAGCTATTCCAAACCAGAACGACCCACCTGTCCTCCTTTTACCTCCTACTACCGTATGCTTCTTAGCAAATACGAACGAACATTACAACGAGCAAGTCGGCCTCCACCCCACACTCGCAAGCAACCGTCACCAGCAAGGCTACCTAGTATATAGCCCATACCCCTCTACCCAGCCTCCTCCCCCCCCTCCCTATGCAGATTTTAAATAGAGAGAAATAAACATGTTGCCTCTATTTGTGTTCTACCAAGTTCCAAGTCAAAGCATGGTAAAAGTGCTAGGTATCTCTAACATAGAACGTCAAAGCGGAAGTACGGCACATGTGAGTGGGATGTGGCACTTACTGAGGTAGGCTGGCGAGGTAGGCTGGTGGAGGGGATCTGACCCAGGCTGATTTGGCAGGCTAGATAACCAGGATTTGCGCCTCGAGAGGATCACGTACATGTACACCCAATGTGCTTACTATGTTACCACGACCAGCACGTCTTGTTCCCGTCACCTCAAGTTCCCAAAAGTGATGCCATAAAGATTCGAACCGAGGAGGGTTTCGGATTTTACTTAGGTAGGCACACATTACAGGACGCATCCGACGACAAATAGAACACACCCAACTTACAGATAACGCACCTGGGTATGTTAAGCTTGGTGATTTGTTGTAAATCTAGTTTATAATAGTTCATAAATCAACAGTGGCTTATCGCCGTGGGGGTATATGGTTTTCAAGATACAGAGCCACTAATAAGATCCAGCACAATAGGAAGGCCCAACAGTGGAGGAGAGGCATTACTCGCTACCACGATAGTAACATCTTTTGCCCCCGCGCCGAAGGGCTTCTCCGGGCCTCTCCGAGCCATCGCCCTTTTTTGGCCTTTTGGTTTGGTGTATACCGTCCATCCTAACTCCGTGGTAAACAGATCATAGCCCCCTTGCGTTTTGATACACGCTATGGTGATATCACATCACTCCCTAATAAGACTTAGCAACGCCCAATATGGCCCAGTCCTGAGATTGGCTCTCTGTCGTCCCGTGTAAAAGACGCCCAATTATCATCTCTATCCGGCCTCGTGTCGTATAAATTCTTCGTATAAGTAGACGTATTTGTACAGTATATAGGGAAAGTTTCGGCATCAACGTCGTAAATTTCATAACAAGGTAGAGTTTTTGGTGGTGGTGGTGGTGAGATAATGATTAAGTCCATTGCTCTCGTTGGAGCTCCGTGTCGAAAGTTGTGTATCCTATTAGAATTAGGTCTCTCAGATTCGCAAACCCCAAGCCTTAGCATTGCAGAGAGGCCTTATGAGGCCGAGCCTCTACGTTCTTTAAATCATAGTCCGTGTCATTCGAATTGCTATGGCTATTGGTGGGCTCGTCCGGTGGTTCTTGGGGATGCTGTGGTATTGTTTCTAGTTCGACCCCGTTTCGGGAACTAGACCTAGATTGCCTAGGGTTGAAAGGACTGAGTAGGCCACTGAGGTCTTGTAGTAATACCTGAGAGCCACGTCGAAATCCATTGCTGGTTGCTTGCATGGTAGGCGAAGGACTCCCTGGGGAAAGCGGAGAAGGTGGTTCGAGACTGGAGTTGTAGCTGTCCCGTACGCTACTTCGAGATGGCTCGCCGTCGAGTAGCCCGCCAACATCGAAGAAAGACACCCGGCGGGGAGTTATAGTCGAGTTGCTTCGTGACGTAGAAAGTTGGTCTCTACGCAAGAGAGAATCGTCACTACGTGCACTACTGCTCGGGTGCCGTTGTGGAAACTGCCAGCTATCCATACTTGCGACAGTCTTGGCAGCTGGAGGTTTGTCGGCCTGACTCTGCTGCGCGGCATCACGAAGCTCGCGGTCCACACCCAGTCCCAGATCTCTCACAAGATCTTCGTCGCTACCCCAATGTCTATGGAGCGTGGGCCTACGCTCAGATGCTCGGTCGATAGAATCAGCGGCTATAGAATTGTGTCGATACTTGGTCTTTTTCACGCCACGATCCCGGACAAAAGATCCGAGCACCAACGTATTAGCGGCAGCTGTAGCGAAAAGAAGTTCAACAGAAGCGAGTAGAGAGCGGATCTGCTGGTTTCCGTTCAAGTGGAGAATACGAGGAATTCGATATCCGGTAACCCCCACGACAAATAGGCTCAGCGAAAACAACAGGGTTAGCTGGACCTTCTTCCTGGTGCCCATGTGGCTGGTGATGATTATAGGAACGGGATATACGACGAGAAGAAGGTCGGTCAGGATGTTGCAAGTCGCCATTGTGATGAGTTGGACGTATCCCTGGCGGCATTGACCTCCAGGGTCAGGCATTACCTGCCAATAATGGTCGAAAGGCTGGCATTCCGTCAAGTCGGCTATTACGACGGCCACGAATGTCGCTACCAGAGTAGCTCGTATGAAGAGCAGCGCGATTTCATGGGAGCGGTTCCAAGTAATGCTGGTCAGACGTTTGAAGAATTCGAGGATGGCACTTTTAAGGATCCAAAGTCTTCACGAGGATATATTAGTACTTGACCATTGACCCATATTTGGCGGAGTTCACCGTTGCGCAGTAGACTGACCAAATCTTCCACAGCAGAGAGAAGCTAGGTAGGAGAGACGATCAAAGGGGGGGGGGGGGGGGGAAGGGTATACATACGTTGCCGCGTATAGGATCCGACTAGCAAGCACCAAGCCACTCGCAATAGATTTCATTCGTATTTCCTCGTCCGTTAGCTCGGTGAAGTGTGCGTTGTTAGTGCCGTATATGAGGATGACGTGAACACATCCCATGCGCAAGTAAAGAGGGATGATAGCCAGAGCTGCCATCTTGTCCTCCCGAAAGAGCTTCTCGGATCGAATGAAGCGGCCGACGACGCGCAGCAGAATTATGGTAGTGCAAAACAACGTTATCCACCAGCAAACAAGGAGTGTCGGCTTGTCCTGGTCGGAACTATGATGTGGCGGCGGCGGTGTGTACAGGGACATCTTGTCTCTGCTTGAACGTAGCCACGCCCGTCGACCTCCGTGGAGGGGACGAGCGGGGAGTGAGAAGTCTTCTGCAGAAGACGCCGGCTGCAGCAAAGTCGGCAAGATCACGGTTCAGAGGTGAAATGATCAATTCGCCTGGCGGAACATGAATTCGCCGGCCACCGCAGCAGTTCTGCCCCCTTTCCTTCTCCTCGTCACGATCCAGATGGTGGCGGCGGTATGGACGTTGTTTGCTGTTTTCCTCGTCGACACCCCAGTTGTATAAAAAAGGCGAATCGGTGGGGCCAAAGACAGAATTGCGTCCCGAATATTCCACTTATGATGTTGGATAAGTGGTATGCGACCCTTTACTAGCGACACGAGCGTCGAGCCTAGCCGATGATGCATGGACGATGCGATTGTAACGATATCGGCAGTAAAAGCGGTATGACATCAAAGGCTGTAGACTGCGCATCGTAGAAGAATATCGCGTGTCGGGGGCTTGAGTGACAGTAACAGCTGGGAATAGAGAGAGAGAGAGAGACGAAGAGATGTAAAATACGAGAAGGACTGGAATAGAAGACTACATGTACGAGAAGGAGGTCTAGGTAGAGGTAGGAAGCTTGTAGTTTACATGTATGGTAGCATGGAGAGGAATATGGAGGAGGGACTTGGGGAGTGCTAGCTCAATGCTAATGCTGAATGGTAAGAGGGTTAAGGGTTAAGGGTTAAGGGTTGAGGATCGAGGGTTCAAGGTTGAGATGAGGGTTAAAACGTTATCAGGACCGGTACATGCAGCTACTGCTGCATATAGGTGGGTGGGTAAGTACATGTGTATACATGTACATCCGCATACATGTATGTACCTACCTTATATGCACATGTACATATTGACGTACATGGTAGGACCCCAGGTGCATTACAGGTAAGGATACGTATATACATTAGCGGGAGGGGGGGGGTATTTGACATGGTTACCACAACCCTATTAGGATATTGATTTGGTGACCAGGCCCTATTATCCTTTCTAATATTCAATACGGTTACCACTACCATTACCAAATTGACGTTATTACCTTCAAGAATATCCATATCCTTTTGGTAATATATCCAAGCTGTCACGGTTGCTGTAACGCTTACAAATTCGACACAGTGACCACCACTAGTAACCCTATCCTTAAAGGCAACCATTACCTATACCATGACAAAGGAGACATTGTGTCAGAGCTATATATATATATAATATATCCAGGGAAACCACGTACCATACACCATATACACGTACGTAGGAAAGAGCCCTGGGCATCTATATATACCAAAACAAAGGGCACAATTGCCATCGCGTAACGTACATCGTAATCCCTGTAGTGTAATGGTAAAATCCGTAATCTCGTAATCTCGTAATGTTGTAATTGTAGGTCTTAGATTCGAACCTGTGTAATTGTAAATTATAAATTCGTAAATTCGTAAATTCGTAAGTCCGTAAATTCGCTGTAGGCCTAGGTACGATTCCTCGGCTTGCTACCTTTTTTTTATTTTTTTATTTTTTAATTTTAGGCTATGACTCACTATGACCAGACTGTCACCGTGACCACAACCGTGACCAGGCAATATAAGCCTATCCATAGGAACAGCATATCTAGATACGAAACTATCACCACATTTGATATGCTCACCCCGCGGGGTAACTATGACAACCCTAACAGCCAATCAAATTGACATCCTTACCGCACAGGGTAACCATGTCAGACCTAATAGCCAATCAAATATAACTTTCATTCCTCACAATAATTAAGTGGTCACTGTGACCACCCCCGGTCACGGTTATGGTAATCGTGACAAAACACCCCCCCCTCCCCATAATGTACCTAGTACCCTACATAAGATGTATACATGTATGTACCTCTCATAACCCATATAAGAGGACATACGTCCATATCTATCTATTTTGTATATAAAATATTAGTATATATATGCTTCGTTAGCTAGATACTTACATGTTTATATAGTATACATTCATTATATGGTATGATGTATGTATTACACGTAGGAATACCAAGTACCAATACCAATATCTATACTACATAATACTAATACACCAATACTAATACGTATACTAATACCAATACCAATACCGCCACGACAGGCGTTCCACAAGAGATAAAACTCAGCCTACAGGGTATGGGTATCTACAGCAGAGATCCCAGCTAGCCTCCCTGTTGGATGGGTCAATTTGAGCAGGGAATACGCTGCTATCGAAGATGATAGATATCCAGGCACTGCTTCTTCCTACATAGTAGAGTTCCCAGAGATGCACGATGACAAGGTGAAGTGCATCATACCCACTGACATAGCTTATGTGGCTGTATTACATACTTCATATGGGATATTAGTATTTGTGTATTAGTATTAGTATTAGTATTAGTATTAGTATATATTAGTAGGTATACGTACATACATAGAGAGTGAGATATCATGTCCAAGGAGGTTATGTATCTATATACATCTAGGTATACTATCACCATCATGCACGTGCAATGTACATGTGTTGTACGAGTGAGAGCGCATCATTTCCGCCTCAAAAAGGTCTGACGCGGACATGAGATGATATGACACGGGTGATTGCAGTAACATAGAGAATCGATAGGTTAAGCTGTGCGAGCTGTGCGAGCTTGTTGCGATACCATATCAGCCACTAGTGCACATTCGCATAGCACAAGATAGCAATAAGCCCGCTCAAAGGTCCAGGCACGCCTCTTCCGTCTATCTTTGCGGCGCTAACTCTCGACAAGTTTGATCCTATGTCTTCCTGGTCTTCCTGGTCTTCCTAGTCTTCCTACGTATGTTCTTCCTATGTGTTACGAAGCCGGCGGGCAGGCGGGCAGGCGGGTTAGGAAGACACAAGCCTGACATCGCCTCCCCTCCGCGGTGTACCACCTAGGTATGGTATCTTCCTAGGTACCTAGTGGTTTGCTAGGCTCGGGCGTATCGTGGCGCTCTACATGTATGTATATGTATATGTGTATGTATATGTATATATGTATGTACATACATAGGAGCAGATCTGTACCCAAGGTATGTACTTATACCCTTGCCATGGGTTGGGTGGGTATGCCCGTGGGGCCACAGCCAGCAACAGCAACTCATGGCTGCTCATGTCCCAGTCCCCACGCTCACTTAGCGCCGCCGCCGTCACTAATACGGTCTCCAAACCGGCGCGGTTGGCTTATCATGGATTCGCTGTAAGCGAGTCGCAGCCGTGGCTCAGAGTCTCGACAAGTTCTCGGCCGGGGGACCCACGACAATTGGCGCACGCGAGCTCTGGGTTCGGGCTTGTCACAAGGAGCCACAAGAGTCGAATGATTCCAATGGATTCTTGGAGCTAAAACGGGATTTCGTTCAGATTCAGATTCGTGGCCAAGTAGTCAAAGTCATGGTCGTGCTAGGGACTAGGGACTAGGAGCCCAAGCGTAGATAAGGAAAGCAAATATACACGGCAGCACGGCAACACGGCAACACGAACTACTATTATACCTAGGTAGACTACGGACTAGGTAGTGTAAAAGGACACACATGCGTAGTATACACATTTTGAGATCCGTGTTCTCGTGGGGGGGAGCATGAGCAAGATCTGAAGGAACACAACATCCCCTCAATCCCCGAGGAGCATATTCACCTCTCAGCCTCGGACGGCGCTTGATAGCTTGTAACATGTCGTGTCACATGCTAAGCACCATACCGAGACAGCAACGCGTCGATAGCTACCCTCTCGTAATCACTGTTACGATAAACGTATACTAGTTGTTATGAACGCGAGTTTACCCAGACTGCCAGAATGATCAGTTGTCAACTTGTCATTACAAAGGACAACGCATGTAGATCCTTGATCTAGTCGCCGGCAATACAAGCAAAGGTAACAGACCAGAGAAGCCACTTGGCTACTCGTTGGGCCTTGCTAGTATTGGTAACGCGGTTACAATGGACTATTGTAGTGTGAGGTACATACCTACCTGGTAGTTAACGCGAAGCTCTCCAGGGGGTTGAGAAGAAAGAAATGTATCGTTAGGGCCTTTCGAATTGCGACTATTGCAACATTGATTAGTCTTTCGGATCACCTACTGTAGAAGTATGTTGACCCGGTTCTTGGCTCCGTGCTAATGATATTAATGATATTAATAGGCCACCTCCTAAACACGTCGAAACATTGAATGTTTATTTCATTTTCTTTAAAACGAATAATTAGAGCAAGGAGAATATTCGAATACATTTATGATAGAAAAGAAAAGAATAATAAGAGGGGGAAAATTATATTTGCAAAGAAGCGCCTCAACATAAAGGAGACCGATCTTTGCGAACCTCCCACGACTTCATGTTCTAGGCCTTACATGGTAGATTGTCGTGTTCTTCAGGATTCGTACTAACCCATCCCGCTCGACTACATGCTTACCTATCCTTGCTCTCACTTCACCGCGACTCCGCGAGAAGAGTACTACGTGGTACTTAACGCATGCGTTAATTGCAACGGGATGCGCCCGACCGAGCACCCGACCGTTTGGAGCGATTCATCACGAGCATCGATGGTTGATTGTCGCGGGGATCGCCATACTCCTTTTAGTTACCAATCTCTCCCCATTCCACCGCACAACACTATACTATGTAGGAAAATCTTTGAATCTTTTATCATTACCTCTTATATAAGCTTCCTCGAAGAGGTCTTTACAACATAACTACCAGGTACATGTAGGTAGTAAGAGGTTAAGGTAATCCTAACATAGTATATAATAGTGATGAATGTATAAATAAAAGGTTACTTACCTAGGTACATTATATGTACATAACTTACTTATGTACTTCAGTTTGACAGGACCGTTTGGCCGTTGGAGGTGCGACCGGTTGATATGGGGGTCCCACACTCGATGATATCTTTTTTTTCTTTCTTCAGAGCTTCCCATTGTGGAGAGGAGGTTGGACAAGGGTGGGCTTGCAGATCGATGTGCGCATCACGACCTAGGCTGCCAGGGTCTTTAACGAGGGTCCTTGATGAGGACCCTTGACGCTCTTGACGATGGCGGAGGGGCGGAAGGGAACAGATAACAGGGGACCTCAATAGGAAGAGTACATCCTTAGGTAGGTAGGTACTTTAGGTATGTACTTTTGAAAGCTGACTTCATGTTGAAAAGGGACTCCGAGGGAGAGGGGAGAGGAAAGGCGTCCGCTGCTTTTACTAGCAATTCTTACTACATACATACTATCTATGTATGTACTGTTCGTGGCTCAGCGCCCACCGAGCGTTTCGCCAGGGCTGCCAAGCTAATTCCGGTTCAAGGACCCGAACTTCACCTTGGAGATCTCAGAGTCCCACCGAATTCCGATTAGGGTGATATCCCGGAAATCTCGCAAGGCTTGGAAAGCACGTGAGACCTTGTCTTTCTCGGCTGGTCTTCACCGATCCAAGTCAGCCTATCATCTTGCCCGGGACTTATAGCGGCGATGTCTTATCTTAAAGAAGGTGAAGGGTCTGCCAGTCTGCCAGTCTGCCAGTCAAACCGCGGTATAAATGCAAAGAAAACGGAGGGAACGATTGCTTTCTATCTGTAGACTTTGGGAAAGTCACATATACTGAATGATGATGAATTTGCCTCGTTCCATATTCGCCAGTCGGCAGCTCTATAGCGAAGCTGACCACAACGAAAGATGAAAGATGAAAGATGAAAGATGCCGGGTTTCCCCAGGATAACCGATCTCGAGTTGTCGTCTTATGTCATCTTACATCGGACCGGTACCAGGAAATGGACACGAGAGGACCCAAGGGCCTACTATATAAAGCTGCTTCGCTATGTACATATGTAGCTCCAAGCGGTGTAGTGTTGCATCCACGAGCCTACGAGCACTTTGTCGAGCGGGACAAGCTTTCCAACCGAGACACATCGTATGGTGAGGCTAAAATCGCTTTCTAATAAAAGCTTGCGTGTCGGCGTGTCTAGACTGCGCATGTATATGTCTTGCGCGTGCAGGTTCATTTCCCTTGACACGTAAGAGGTACCGTCAAGGCGGGTTCGGAACTTGAGCCTCGAAGAACTTGGGGTGTCTGGGTGTGTGTGTGTCGGAGGAGTGCCAGTTCTTATCATTCCGATAGGCGACTTGAGATCTTTCAACTTAGGAAGTACTTGTATCTATGTACATAGATAATCACATATGTATGTACATAGTAAGACTTCCTTCATACATGTAGGTATCACATGTCGCGATGCACATTTATAACGGGGGGATTCAGAATACCGGTACCCCCATATTTATTCCTCTAGATGGCTGGGGAGACAAGGAGACAAGGTAAGAACTTAGAATAGTAGGATCCGTCCGCGTAAGGTATCCATCTCGTCAGTTCAAGAACCCAGGATTCCAGCCCTTGTGAAATATCAACTACCTACATAACGTTTGGAGATAAGCAGTTCCCATCTTTTCGAGCCCTAACATAGAGGATTACATCCAAAGGAGAGTTGACTCCTTAGGAAACTGATAGGAAACTGATAGGAAACTAACCGACTGACAAAAATACCTGAAACAACACAAGACTGTCCGAGTATATACTCTGCCCGTCCATTTCGCACCTGACGGCGTGGACATCTTGTAGTGCTATCTCGCATCTCTGTTCCCGATCCGACAAACATCAGTTTTATCAATTTTGAGACGAATCCCACGTCGCCAAGAAATCGTTCAGCACTACAGCAAGGCGTAGAATGAAGCGAGCTGACGTGCGTCGCTGTTTCACCTATGCAGGACGTACTGTTGCTTCATCCCTTCGTACATCTCCCGTGAGTACCTAGTTGTAGGCATTTAGGAAACCGGTCGGTAAACTGGCAATAGCCGTCATAATCCCTATGACTTACGATTCCCTTTGAAGCACAATCTCGGCGGGTATGTCAACAATTGGCTATCATCCAAAAGACCGATGTGACATTCTAGTAATTTTAAAATGAGCCGTTACACAAGTACATACTACATTAAACCAAACTAGGCCGAGATACCTATATTGAGAGGAAGCATTTCTGTTACTTTGAGGAACATATCATGAGAGCGCTGTGAGGTAAGAAAGAAAAAGAGAAAAAGAAAAAGAAAAAAAAAGGGGGGGGGGGGGGGGGGGGGTAAGCATCACGAACATTCTACCAGGAGAACCGAGAAATGCGTTACGAAGCTCATTTAGGTATGCAAACATTGGGTCTTCGATTTAATTTAAGCAAAAGTCACTGCTGACCATGGCCTCTAATGATATGTAACTCTGATAGGTAGACGATACGCACGTATCCTAATCATGCCACTCCTCCAGCCTACGCGAATAGGTAAGCTTATAAAACTCAACGTA
This sequence comes from Hypoxylon rubiginosum, assembly GCA_902806565.1. Lineage (NCBI taxonomy): Eukaryota > Fungi > Ascomycota > Sordariomycetes > Xylariales > Hypoxylaceae > Hypoxylon > Hypoxylon rubiginosum. The sequence continues at coordinate 70,420 of CADCXA010000040.1, forward strand.
CGACTACCACCTCAGATACAATGGACCTTGTCTACGTGTACCACCTAAACTGCCAAAGCCCCGACGGTATGGTTCGTATAAATATTGCTCAAAGCTAGATGGTGCGAATGCCGCCTACTCGAGCCCAAGCTCTCTAACTACTTGCTTAATATGGGACTTCTCAGCTATGCCCCAGTCTACAGTTACGAGCTTCGCCTGTTTTGCGCTCGCATCGTCGGTCATCAGACTCCACAACTCATCGACGACCAAGTATCTTACTCTGGGCCAGGGATGCATCATGAGTGCACCAAGCCTCCGCTTCGCCTCCAAGATGCCTTCGCGCCTTTTGGATATTGCCTCCGGCGATGCTCGATCGTCTATGTCTACGTCTACTGCGGCGATAGCACCGTAGACTTTGATGCACGCCTCCAGCTTGCGGACGTTGCCGGTCTTGTACGCCGCCTTCTGCGCTAGAAGGCAGACCTGGCGAAGGTTTATCTCGGCACATCGCTGTAACAGGCCGACGTGGAATAGATATGCCATTATTTCCAGTGTAGGCACTATGATCCGGTCCTGACCTTGGTACTGCCTGAGATTACGGAGCAACGTCGCGCATATCTGCCTCAGGTTCTCGGGCGACTCCTCGCAGAAGCCGGCCAGTGCAGCCCTGCTGACTATGACCAAGTCTTCATTCCCTGTGTCGGCTGAAGTCACCAAACCAGCCAGGAGACTTGAAATGCGGTCGTCCATACCAACCGCCCATATTTTCGAAGCAGATTGGTTTAGTCTACCTGTGTCGAAGATATGCAGTAGAAAGTCGAAGTATCCCTTCGAGGAGAAAGATAAATCGCGAAATGGTTTGACGTGGCTATCTAGCAGTTAGTAACAGAACACCAGTACTGTGTTGGTAGGCACGTATAACTCGCCTCGGATGTAGCAGCAGAGCCAGTGCAGACTGCGCCTCGACACGAACTCGATCCAGCTTTTCGGCTGCTAATCGAAGTATGCGGGGGGAAAGTGTCGAGACAACCTGCTTATCGTCCCCTTTCGCATCCCACAAAGTCTTAGTGGCCTTGATCGCCTCTAGGCGGACATGAGAGCCGATGTCTCCGCGCGCATTTGTTGTGTAGTCATCGAGACCATCTGAGACGATATGTAGGAAATCAGTTGCTCTTTCTCTCAGGATTAATCTGTCGACGAGACTCTGGAGGATTGCAACTCGAGTCTCAACGTCGCTGTCTTGTGTCCACCTATCTTCAAGCACTTTGCTCACTAGAATATCTTCCGATCTGCCTTGCTGATTTTGTTGAAGTTGGTAAGCACGAGCTAGAACATGGAAGAAGCCGTCGCCATGCTTGCTACGTGGTGTTTGAGGGCGCCGCACTTTGTTGGACCACTCTTCTATAATCTTCTCGCGACGTTCTTTGCCACAAAAGACGAGCAGGGTCAGCGCAGCTTTCGAGGATGCCCCTATTACCTCGGTCTCATTTCTATTCAGCCACCCTTTTAAAGTATCTTGCAAAGTCTCTAGCAGATCATTGACTTGTCCAGGACAAACAATCTGGAGCGTATCTATCGAGTCGGCAATTAATCTTAAAGCGCCGGAGTTAGACTCGCCGACAATGATAGGCCCAGGCTGTAGAAATGCTGTTCGGGTTTCCTGTAAGCTTCCTTCTGCAGTACTCGCCAGGAGGGCGGGAGTAACGGATACTACAAGCCCTCCAGCTGCTTCCGCGATCAGTTCTGGCTTTCGATACTTCGTGGTGTTTGAGTCCCGTAGAATTTCTGTCACCGTCGTGATAATTTTAGTCAACGGTACCTGCTGGAGGAAGGCGTGTCCAGCCGTGAGAAGTGACGGGATAAGGTCCAATACAGCCGCGAGACTTAGTAGGAGCCCGTGCCGCTCTTCGACTTGTCGTACCTGAAGAGCTCTAAGTCGAGATAGGAGCAATTCAAAGGAGCTGCTGAAACGTTCAGAGGGATCGGAAACCTCGACTCCTATCATTTCTGCTGTTAGCAAACCGAACGACGTGGCTGCTACTCTCCGAGCCCCGGCATCCATATCCCCAATGCCTCGCCACCCAAGGGTCGCCTCTAACAACGCTCGTCCATAATGCGGCGAGAGCCTAGTTGTGTGTAAAGCCACCTCGTGTATTGCCCTGGAGCGACGAGCGACGGCGTGATAATCAACCGTTTGGACGACCGCAATTCCTTTCTCTACAGTGTCAGGGTGTCGGCCGATCAACTCTTGAAGAGCAGCTGATGCGCCGCGCCGAATATTCCCCGCGGGATCGAGCGACGCGGTAACCACCAATTCAGTAGCTATTACTTGTACTATCGACGAAGCGGAATCATGTCCCCTAGCAACTAGTACGGCCTTTGTCTGCACTTGGAGAAGCTCGGAAGTGCTGTACCGACGAGCTAGTGCCCAGATACCAAAGCAAGACGCATCTCTAACGTTGGACCCAACTGAACCACCCGATGGGCTCCGCTTCTCGAAAGAAAGCCCAAGCAATAGGGAGTGGATAATGTCGCACAGGTTGTTAGGAGGTGGTGACCTCCGGTACAGAAGATGAGAGAGAGTAAGCATTAAGCCATGCCACTCAAGGGGATCAACTGCTGCAAGGTCCCGGACAGGAAGAGCCGATGGGTTCGACTTGCTCTTCACCCAAAGGACGTTCCGATTGAGTGACTCTAGAACAGCTTCAATAACTTGGGAGGCCATGTCAGGTTCCAACTTGAGTGTGACGATACTAAGAGCTTTACTGGCAGCAAGCCGTACCGGCGTGTCATTATCTGCCAGTCTCTCAAGTAGGTATCCAATGGCTGTCTCTACCATCTCGGTGTCGGTAGTGGATTGGTGTTGTTTGCGTAAGATTAGCGTGACCACTGAGCGTGTAACTTTGATCAGCATTTTACGAGCGAGCGCAGAGCCGTTGATGACGTCGTACACGGGATTTGCCTCTCCAGCCATGGCCTGGGTAGCATAGAAAATGGTAGACAGATGCGGATCCATGATGGAGGTATCTGCCGAAGCACGTAGGATCCCAGCTAAGAATGACAGCGTGCCGATGTAATAATACGGAGACTCGGCTGGTACATCTTTCAATGGCTTCAATGTCCACAGAGCCCAGTGGACGAGAGAACTCAAGATCCCCAGCTCCTGCATGTCTTTCCGCATCGCGACACGCACCAAGAGAGCCTTGGCTCCATCTCTCTCCTTCCCAGGCGACGCAAGGTACTTGGTAGCCAGAGGGATGACTCTTAAGGTGATACCGGGTACTTGTGGCGGCCACTCGAACCCAGGAACGACAAACCGATCAAGGTCATCCGCGTCACCAGATGATATAGTTGAAAGATCGAAAGGGGCGAAGAACAGTTGAGACAGCCACAACAAAACAATGTACCTTTCATGCCAGGTCCACGAGGCAGTAGAATCGAGCGTGCGTTCCGATTCTTCGAGGGCAAGCAGCAAGAGCTCTAGGTATCTCGTCTCTACGTTCAGGAACCGAACAATAACTTTTTCTCCTCGGATTTTGCAGAACGTGTAAAGAATTTTACATATCGCATTAGAGAGCGGAAGTAGAAGTTGGGACCGCATAGACAGCGATCTGGATGATCTTCGACGGTCTTGCAAGCATCCCAAGTATGCTTCTGCTAGTACTGGCAGCCATTTGGGCAGATGCGGATCAAGTAGCTGAGGGAGCTCTTGGAATGGTTCCAACACCTTGATGCTACTTGTTAGTCCTTCTTTTCTCGATATGCCAACGGAGTTATACTCACATGAGATATCAACCTCGCCGTTTCTCTCATTCGTACGCGTCTCCGAAGTTGGCCATCGGGCTTCTTCAGAAAAGGCACAAGAGAGCGATCGAAATCAGCGACTAGGTCTACTGAGAACTTCTGGAGGAGCACATCTTGATCTTGATCGGGGGCATCCATACTTGGATGGATCTGCTTCTTCCTCTGGTGCTGTGGTTATAAGTCGAACCCAATATATTCCGTGCGTCTCATTAGAACGTTATGAAGTCAGGGGAGCATTTGACGATGCGTGCCATCTACTCATTTCCTGGGCGTGTGGTAATGGCAGAAAATAATATTGTCACAAAGGGCAATGTTGCAATCTACCTACATGTACATGTCATTTGACTTCTTAAATGTTTTCTTCTTCTTTCCACATATAGTAGAGACAACGAGCTATCGGCTGAAAACAGGTGCCTAAAATATGAGGTACCAGTAAATGTCAAATGTCAAATGTCATAGCTGTGCAGGTTTTAAGGATGCTACTCTTCTCGGTAAGCAGTTAATTGCGTTTAATTGCATACCAAAGCTCAACTACCTTGGGTACATGGGTAAGTCGCTATCCTAAAGGGGTGTGTGCGACGTGGACAATCCAAGCGCGCCTCGATAGAGAAAGGAGACACCAGAGACTATAAAAATTAGAGGACAGTTAGAGGCGTCTAATTGGGATAGGTAGTAGGAGATTTAACATAATGAGTAGCAGCGGGCAGGCGAACAGGGCCAGAAGCTAGGGATATAAAGATTTGTAGTGTTAATTTACTCGTACTCGGCATATCTTTGCTGGCCGGAATAAAGAAAATACTCAGGCTTCGAACCCGAATATACGTTGCTGCTGAGAAGTCTCGGAATGGGAGAGCCTATGTGATTCAACATAGAGACGTGATAACTGAAGAACTATCAGTTCCACCAGAAGCTTACGCTAAAGCTCACGCTCAAACCTCGTACATAATGCCACCATCCAATTGGGATGTAAAGAGCATCGCCAGGTTCTAGGATACAATCTAGAAACGGCACATTTCTAAACGCGTCGAGGTCCTCCTCGGCGTGCTGGCCGCCGTCGCCATCAGACAATATATCCCACCCCTCAACCACCCCGACATCCATTAAACTGGTGTTTCCCATCTCGACCCCGTTCTCTCTTCCACGCGCTCGCATGCGTTCCGTATCCAACGGCGAATAGAGACGCACGTACTTACGCCCAACGACTTGTGTTAATATGTTATGATATGGGTCGTTGTGCAATGGTGTGATGGTCCCCGGTGGCCCAAACCAGGCGTTGAGGAGAGGGTCGTCGAGTTCCGGCTGATCAATACTAGGATCCGTCGGGTGTGGCGGTGGTGTCGTGTAGCAATAATCCGGGATGAGTATATCATTCCGCAGAGATGGGAGCTGTGTGAACAATGGGTGCTGAGCTAGGTACGCAATAGGTCTTTTCAGCGACGAAGAAGCTGTAGGAGTATCGTCGGAGTTATCTTGGGCCCCTGCTAGGGATCGGTCGATATACTCGCGAAGGAACTCGCTGAAGGTGATTATCTTCTGGCCCCAGTCTTCGTCCACGTAGCTGCGGCCAATCTCGATGGGTACAAGTCTGTGGCCGTCAAAGGTTCGCGAGAGGAGGTAAGATGGCTTGCTCCAGGGATTCGTGGTTACTGCTGGCCAGTTACGAATACTACCGCGAATTATAAGGGGCTCAGGCCCGAGTTTGAGGTCCAGAGGGTTGTCCATATATGCCTGAAATGCCTCCAGTGAGAGATCATCGACACGTCTAATAGGATGTTTCACAGGGGGTGTGAATGGTTCGGCCACAGAAAAGACATCTTCTATGTCTATCTCCTCACTTGAAGAAGCTATATTTAGAGCCTGTGCCAACTTCGTTCTTTTCTTAGGAGGCTTAAGTGCCAGCGAACCATTGGGAACAGCAGCCTCTCTCCAGACTAGGTAAAATAGTTCAAGGGTGTCATTCACCCACTTCCTACCTCTCTGCTCGCCGGCAGCACCAGCGAGGATTAGGGCGAGGTCAAGGATCTTCACGAGTTCACCAAGCTCACAACCTGCCTCACCAAGGGGCGCTTGGTACGCTCCGGCACACGGAACCTGGCCATAGAGGTAGGGATGCTGAAGAAAGCTGAGGCAAAACTTTAGGATGCTTGCGTCGGTATACAATTGTCGCCAGCAGGTGGGGAGATCTCTGAACACAAAAGCGTAAAATTTGGCGTAGGAAATTGAGAGTATGTCGTCTAATCGTTTCAATACCAGTGTTTGCTCTTCTAGAGGAACCTCGGCTGTTGTTGTATGTAAACCCTGGTAATAGACATAGATCTGAGCAGCTTGCCGGAGAAGCAGATCAACCAAAGCAGGGCCGCATCCCGCCAGTGAAGATTCATCGGAATACCGCTCTGTTAATAGTAGAGAATTGCACTCGATTCGGATTGCCTCGGCTGCCTCAGTGCAAGACATGAGGAGTTGCGATGCCGAAGACATGTTCACATGTATGCATCGTGCGGATGATAAAATGCTGCTTTTTCTTCGTATTATTCTCCTATCTCTTATAAGGACAGTAAAAAGAAACCAACATGCACTATAAGCTGTCACTGTGGGGGAAGCAGGGGAAGGTAATCACACTATAGCGGAGAAGAGGGGTAGACTGTCAAAACTATATAAGCACTAATTAGCGGCCGTGTTATCACAAGCTGGTTACGGCCACAGCCTGGTTCAGGCACGATGGCGGAGTGGTTAACGCGATGCCCTGCTATCATCACGAAAGTTAAGGCATTTCCCTCGGGAGCGCAGGTTCGAATCCTGCTCGTGTCGGAGTTATATTTTTCTTCTATCCTCCTTTCAATCACCTTTTTAATTTTTATTTCGTTATATACATTCTTTCAAATTCATTTCTTTCCAGACGACAGAGGTTTTAGTGGTAATGCTGTTGTACTATGTATTTAAGCACTTGTTGCAGTATGCGCATAAGTGCATATATATATATATACACATATATGATATAATCCCAGTAATACTTTACGCCGGAGCCAAGAACCAAATCGCGTCTACCCACTCCGAAGCGCGTCCTGGCCATATCAACACTTTATTACACCGCGCTCACATCCCACATTAAACTTGACTCTACCTGACTTACCGCACTCCCCCAAACGCCACAACTTTACAGTATTGATACCAAACTACATTGTAAACGCTGACGGGATATCCCATCCCATCCCGTTCTAGAACTCGATATTCCAACAGTCAAAATAATTCATACGCCAACATTGACTTCCTCCGCGTTTCCTAACCCCTTGAGTTGTCAATCGCCACATACTTGCCTGTATGCATACTCCTCCGATCGATCCTATGAATTTGCCGCCGTAGTATATTCGAAGACGCGTCTAGGTACTCTAGAACTATGTATCTGCCACGCGATCTCATATCGAAACTTTACATTCACCTTCAGAATACCCGGCATCCCCTCTCCCCCCCGGTCCTTATTCTCGCCGCCCTCGAACCCGATGCCCTCTGTGCCTGTCGTATCCTCACTCGGCTTCTTAAGCATGATTATATTCCGCACAAGATCCACCCTATAGCCGGGTATGGCGATCTCGAACGCGCAGGCCAGGAGCTCGTCAGTCCCATGATGGAGACACGTGGCGGAAGCGGTGGACTTGTCGTTTGTCTTGGTGTAGGAGGCATGGTCGACATGGGCACCATTTTAGGACTCGAAGCTGAAGGCGACGAATCGAGTTTTAATGGCGTGGAAGTATGGGTCATCGACGCTCACCGGCCCTGGAACCTTAGTAATGTCTTCGGCGGATATCCCCTAGAACTAGCCTCGGAGGCGAGGGCAAGCTACCAGGCGCGTGCGCCCGATGGCATAGTTTCCGGCCGGATTGGTCGCTCGTATAAACCTGGGAAAGGTGGAATTGTGGTATTCGACGACGGTGACATTGAAGAGGGGTTAGATGTAGAGCGTGAGGCTTACCTGGCACTGCTTGACATGCCTGATATTGAAGATGATGGTGAGCCATACGGGGATAGCGATTCTGAGGATGAGGAAGGGGTAGAAGAGGAGCCGCCTCGTTCTGGCCAGAAGAGAAAATCTTGGTCAGATCAAGATGAAGAGAGTAGTGGTGAGGAGGAGGACCGACCACGACAAAGGAGAAGAAGCAACTCTGTATGATGCCCTCCTACCGAATTCTAAACGTATCGCTGACCGTGTTTTAGTCAACTCCTATTCCAGATTCGCCCCGACGTCCTTCTCAGCGAGGGTTGATATCCATACGGGATTCCGATATAGCTAGATCGGACGACACGGGGAACCCGTCGTCCGGAGCCAAGCCCGCCAAGGGCCCATCGGCCCGTACTCTTCGGAGGCGACTACTAAGAATGCGACATGAAAACGAGGGTGTACTCCGGAAATACTATCGCATGGGATCTTCGTACTCAGAGCCTATTAGTGCCATGATCTATTCTTTAGCGTCAGAGCTGGGTAGGGAAGACAACGACTTGCTTTGGCTAACAATCGTCGGCGTCACATCAATGGAATTATATGGCCGATCTTCGGCTGGCCTCGCTGTTACGGTCCGAGGTTCTGATGCTAAACCGACGAATGGCTGGATGGGAGTTCGCGGTGCCCGGATACGGCAACTTCTAAGGGACGAGGTGCGGCGCCTTAACCCGCCCGCCATAGGACGACTTCCGTCGACAGACGGCGCCGGGGTTATCCCAACTACTGCTCGAGACCCGGAGGATACAAGCATTCGGTTATCTCCCGAGCCGAAATTTTTGCTAATCAGACATTGGAGCCTTTACGACAGTATGCTACACTCACCGTACCTTTTCTCAAGGCTACACACTTGGAATGATAGTGGCCTAAAACGTCTACATAAGCTGCTTGCTAAGATGGGCGTGAGTCTCGTTCAATGCAAGCAGAACTATACGCACATGGATATGCTGCTGAAGAAGGAGCTACGGACCAAACTCCTCAAGTATGCCTCTCTGTATAATCTCGACGATATGGTCCCCGCAGTAGATACGGACGGTAGGGATCGAGCCGGTGCCAAAGATGGATGGGGATTTGTCCGAAGCTGGGGTTGGCGAGCGACCCTTAGTGCACAAGACGTAGGAGTGATCATTGGTGCTATGCTCGAGGTGGGCAAAAACAGTACCATCCTGAACGATGATGGCCGTATTCGAGCGAGCCAGACGCAAGATCTAGAAGATGATGGCGGGGCGGCCGAGTCGCAAGAATGGGTTGGTCGGTTTTGGGAAGCATACGACGCACTTGAAGAGTAAGTTGATGATGAACGTGAACTTGTCCATTCTGGAGAGCTAACATAGTCCAGTATCGATGCGCTTAAAGCTGGCCTACCTATAGCGAAATATCTTCATAAGGCTATTTTCCGCACAGGAAGCTCCCTGATATGTAAACGGCAAATCAAGCATTTGCATGCTTTTCGCCTTTGCGTTATTAAGGACGGGCCCGACGTGGCTCTATTTACTCACCCGGCAGCGCTCACGAAACTCGCAATGTGGGTTGGCGAGGCTCTCGCAGAGAAGGAGAAAGATGACAACGGCAAGCTAGCACACGGCGGCCGGGGTACACCGCTCGTTGTGGCGAGCTTGAATGAGAACCGGGGTGTCTACGTTGTCGTTGGTACCGGCGGCGGCGGCGGACCCGACCTGGCCTTCCTAGATAAGGAAGCAGCAAAAGAAAAGCAAGCGGCCAGAGAAGCCAAGACGAAGGAACGAGATCGGAAGCGGCAAAATAAGGAGAAGATTAGAGAAGAGAAACGGGCTGCGAGGGCGGCAGCGGGTGATGAAGGCGAAGATGATGAAGAGACAGAGTCGGAGGCGAGCGAAGACTCGGATTCGGACTCTGAGGACGAAATCGAAGAACGAAAAGATCGCGGATACGGCCTGAACAGGTTTGGCAGCGCATTCCAAGACGTTGTTAACGAGACGAGCGCCCGAGTACGGATCGACAGCTTCGAGCATTGCGTTGTCGAGGTTCGGAAGGACGATCTCGGGGGTTTCCTCGAGGGTTTAAGCCAGAAAACAGTTGTTGGTTGAGCTGTCTCTCCCCTTGCTAACTAAGAGCTGCGTATTTTAAACCCGTTCGGCTTGCAAGCATACAGTCCAGCCCCTCGGCTGTGAAATAACTCGATTTGATGCCTAAGGATATTCACACGACAAGTGAGACGACTGCTGGAAATGCAAGACTGTGAATGAGGCATGAACGAGACGGGGCATGCTTTATGCGAGGTGTCAGGTTGAAGCATTGTAGATAGTATATTCTGCTAAGTTATATCAGGGACTCTATTCCAATTGTCTGATATTATACATTTAGATAGGAATATAGCTACCTAGCCTAACGTGAGGTGAGGTCTTTACTCTCTTAGGGGTAATATCTATAGACTTGCTTCGTTCACGATACTACTAAAAAGTACATGTAGGGATCGAAATCATTTTGCCATCCGGAATGCCCATGTTGACCAGCAATATTTAGTGATGATTTATCCGTGACATTATATATTATATACATGTACTAAGCCATGATTAATACCCAGTCAGCCAGTAAGGATGGATTCAAGTGTGAAGATGGATCTAGAGTCTTATCATTTCCAACTACGTCAGGGATAGAGGTATGTATACATATATGCACCTACCAGGAATATACATATATGTGGATAGCCCATACCTGTCCCCAAAGGCGAACTGTACGCGTACATGAGGCACGTAATGAAGAACCTCTGGCAGCTCTGGGTAAGCTAGCAAGCTGGTAGGAGAGGGAGAGTTGAGGAACTTCGTAGACCAACTTCCCACTTTAAACGATCTAAAACATGACCTACGTAGCATGAGCACATGCGTGGTATGTTTGTATATGTCGGTTCGTAGGTTCGTAGGTTCGTAGGTTCATATATTCATAGATTCATAGATTCATAGATTCATAGGTTCACATAGGTGGGATTGGTGTACCTAATAGGTGAAAAAAAATACCCCGCTGCCCGCTGGAAGTGGAAGGGTTCTGCCAGGACTTTTTACCTACCCGCGCAAGTACATGTAACAATGTATTCCATATCTCCCCTCGGGCTCTCTCTCCTTCTCCGTCTTAAACTCTTCCTATCTTCAGAACATTCAAAGTTCTTAGCAAGGAAATGAATGGGATGACGTTTGCACCTACTCGTTTTCCGTTCGTCTTCCTTATCATCAGACCGTATATCTTTTTGACTTTAGAAGCATTTCTATTTGCCGCATCGCACTGCGCATATACAGCATAAAGCATACAGCATACAGCATACAGTATACAGCCTGACAGCATACATCATACAGCCAGCATACATCATATAGCCAGCATACATCATACATCATACAACATACATACAGCATAGGTACTGTACCCTACGCATACAGCAACACTCGCATACGGGCCATACACATACATACAGATACAGGGTCTGGTCTTCTTAGATAGCCTCAACCTGCATTACATCGCCGCAATTATTCCTAGTTCCTAGCTGCGATCGGCGCAATTCCCGCTCCTCTACCCCCGAAGACCCCAGCGGTCCCGTTCTGCCCCTCCCCAGAGGTTCTGCGGTTCCCAGAGGTTCCCAGAGATCATGTAAGTGATGCCAGTCAAGGGCCCCAGGTCCAAGGTCCACGGCCCACCCCTTTCCAAGTCCCTCTGGTCCCCCTCCACGATAATCAAGGTGTCAGGTAGTTCCATCTTGCATGTGTGAATTTCCAGTTTCATCAAATTGCGACCCCGTCCCCAGCCTGTCCCAGCCTGTCCCAGCCTGTCCCAGCCTGTTCCAGCTAATAAACCTGCGCGTCCTTAGCCCAATCCCCTTTCGAGCCCGCCTTATTGTGACCTAGCACGCGAGCCCGGCCGAGCCTCGATCCCGCAAAGCCAAGCCAGCCAAACTATTGTACCTATGTAGCCTGGTTAACCTGTTAAACCAGTGCTGTTTAACCTACCACGTTACTCCGACAGCTCTTACGAAGCATCTTCTGCTCTTCTGCCTGCCCAAGTCACAAGTCCCAAGTCGCCGCAGCCAAACAATTTTCTAGATTACACAGACTTACCCTGCTCGCAGTATATCTCGACTTCCCTCTTTTATTTATTTATTTTATTCCCCTTTTGCTTCGGGCGCAACATTGCCCGCCGTTTCATCTCCTTCTTTCATCCATTCGTACCCTCTCTGGCCCTACGTGCCAGCTCCATTGCGACACATACCACATACCACATACCTAGGCAGTCGGAATTTATTTGTTATCTTCACCGTTGCGACAACCCCACCTTGCCATCATTCAAGGCAACTTGCAACTTGTCGCATTAACGACCCCCCTTCGCTCTCGCTCTCGCCCTCGCTAGACTTGACGAGAAACACCGACATCGTACCAACCTTTCTTACATACTACCCCGAAAAGAAAACCAGGGAGAGAGACAGAGAGAAAGAGCGCGTTTGTGCCGATTGCAGTAATTGCTACGAGACACCAAATTCGAAGATGGGCAATCGGTAAGTCCGCCCTGAGTCGCCTGGCCTCGTAATCATTGTCGTCTACGGCTGCGCGAAGAATGCGAGAATTCCTACCCCCCCGTGCCACCGTGTCAGGAGACGCCAGACATATCATATACTGTCACTTTGATTTTACCCTAGTTGGGTACCGCTCTATAGCATTGACTAACATGAGCTCTCCAGTCAGTCGAAACTCTCGCAAGAGCAATTGGCCGAACTCCAGAAATCCACGCATTTCGACAAGAAGGAGCTGCAACAATGGTATAAGGGTCAGTGGTCCCCGCCTCCTCCTCTTCTGCTCCGGCTATCACGTCGCGTAGCTATATCCGGACACGCGGGTTTATGCTCATTATCTCCAGGTTTCCTAAAGGACTGCCCGTCGGGCATGCTTACCAAAGAGGAGTTTCAGAAGATATATCGGCAATTCTTCCCGTTCGGCGATCCGTCCTCTTTTGCGGATTACGTCTTCAACGTGTTCGATTCGGACAAATCCGGCTCCATCGACTTCAAGGAATTCATCTGCGCCTTAAGCGTCACGAGTCGGGGTAAGATGGAGGACAAGCTAGACTGGGCTTTCCAATTATACGACATCGACGGCGACGGCAAGATTAGCTACGACGAAATGCTCAAGATCGTGGAAGCGATCTACAAGATGGTACGGATATGCTGTGCTAGGGCTATCAGCGGACAGACTCTCGCTAACAATGGCTTAAAACAGGTTGGCTCGATGGTGAAACTCCCCGAAGACGAAGATACCCCTGAAAAGCGCGTTAGGAAGATCTTCCGCATGATGGATAAGGATGAGAACGGTAGTCTGGACATGGAGGAGTTCAAAGAAGGCAGCAAACGCGATGAGACCATCGTCTCAGCGCTATCTCTATATGACGGCCTAGTGTAGTTTCCCGTTGCCTCGTCAAGGGGGCAATAGGTGGACGGGTAGAAGAAATGAGGCGCTCCAGATGGAAGAACCGTAGGAACATAAGGGAACCGGCAGAGCTCAGGGATTGAAGAAAGAAGAAAAAGAAGAAAAAGGTTGACGACAGCGTCATACTACAACAATCCCCGTTTTGGAGGGTTCGCTGCCGATCTGTTTATTTCCCTTTCCTGTCTCCTACACGGACATCTATTTATCGAGAGGAAGGATAAATACGGTTGTATGGCGACCAAGTCCCGGATTTGGTATTTTAGATGAAGAATACCTAGATAGTTCTAATGTGATGAGCAAGCTTCGGCCAGGACAACTCGTCCTTTTTGTACCTAACTAGAACAGACCCTGGTCAACCTCTGCCGGTTCTCTGTCGGCTGTTCCCGAATTCCCACACGATTGAGGCGCAGCAGGTAGCGCCTTATACGCCTTATGCTGGCGATGTCGACACAAGATTACATGTGGGCGACCGCATATGCCATTACTAGCAACCAACCACGAAAGAGGTCATCATGAGCGAACTAGATACCAAGCAGTCTTAACAATACTAAAGCAATACCGATGCCACTAACCTGACGATCTAGGATAGATTAGATATTCTAAATCACACCGGAAGAAGCTATTCATAGCGTTAACAATATTACTAATTCTCTACAAATTGTATACACGAGGAACACGCTCAGGCAACAGCCTCCTTGATATCTCAGCAAAGAGCATAACTTCCTCTTTAATCTCTCACCTTGCTAGGAACAACTGCAATTTAGACCCTATCCAACCCGTGTACATCCATCCTCTGGCTATGCGTGTTCCGAAAACTAGGTATCTAGGCGTTTGCCCACATCTACGTGACCTCCTGAAATCTTTGCTCATACCCCGACCAAGGTAGTCTCAGAGGGCCAAGACGCATCAGCACGACTCGGCAACGCCTAGCTAGATGAGCCGTAGGCACTCTTTACTTCCTTCTCGTACTTCTTGAGGATACCTTTGCGGTTGAGCTTCTGAGCTGCCGTAACAAGACCCTACACGCGCCGGTTAGTTTCAAATGACAGCTTACAAGAAGAAAGAAAGAAAAATCGGCGACTCACGTTCTGTGGTGTCCACTCCTCGTCTGACAACGCAACTCCTTCAATAATCTCGATGCCGGACAAGCCGCCAGCTCGTCCTACACCTTGAAGCTCCCTCAGTACGATACCGTTGAGCTTCTTGTTGTGCACAAGTTCCTCGATGCCGGCCCCCTGTATTCCGTTGTCCGCCGCTAGCTTCTTCAACGCCGGCTCCGCGGGTACGATGATTGCGATAGGCTTGGACTTTGACTGGTCTGCATAGACGCAAATGTTGGCCACGACGTGGGCCGATCGGTAAATGGACTCGAGCTTCTCCAACGCAATGTACTCGCCGTTCAGCGTCTTGACCAGATTCTTCTTGCGGTCAATGATTTTCAGGTGACCCCTAGAATCCCATTCACCAATGTCGCCCGTCTTAAACCAGCCTCCGGGGGCTATGTTCTCCTGTGTTTCCTTCTCGTTCTCGTAATATTCTTCCATGACACTAGCGCCTCGGATCCAGATCTCGCCTTGCGGGTTCGGCTTGTTGGTCGCATAGTAACCCGCATCTGGGAAGTCGACGAGCTTGACTTCGATGCATGCAGGCAATGTGCCAATCGTTTCCGACGACCACTCGAGGGGGCTCATGAGCGATCCCATGGCGTTCGTTTCTGTAAGGCCGTACCCGATGATCATCGGGGCGATCGCCATCGAGATGAACCGTTGCGTGTCCTTTGCAACGGGACCGCCACCATTCAGGCAGAGCTTGAGACGTCCGCCAGTGGCTTCCTTAATCTTCTTGAAAACAACAGAGTCAAGCAGGCCGGATCCGGGTAGGCCTGCAGCCATTAATCTGCTCTTTAATGCCAATGCACCCCAGAACATATTCTGGACAACAGGGCCACCAGCAGCGACCTTAGCAGTGATTCCCTTCTTGACCGACTCCCACACTGCCGGCACGCCGACCAGGACAGAAGGCTTGAACTCGCGAATATCGCCGGCGCAGTTACGAACCGAGGTATCAGAGAGGGTCTTAGGATTGCCGTAACCCATGGTAGAGCCCCAATACAGCGCCGCGTTCTCGAATACAAGCTCGAGAATGTGGGCTAAGGGGAGGTAAGTCAATAGACTATCGCCAGGGCCAATGAACGGTTGGACGACAACACTGACGCCGGCAACTAACAGCACCCGTTAGTCTCGCCCATAGTTTTCATCCAGAAATTTTAACTCACCTGCGGCGACGAGGTTCCTGTGTTTCAAAGGGACACCCTTGGGGGTGCCAGTAGAACCCGATGTGTACATGATACAGCAGAGATCCTCGGGAGTCGGGGGTACAGGGTCGTATGGATTCTCCCTGCCAAGCTTCTCCAGCTCCTTGAAGCTTACCACGGTGATGTGGGGGTAGGCGCTCTTCAAGTTGTTGATGTGCTCCTGTCTGACCTGGTTTTGGTTATTCCAGACAACGTAGCGCACCTCTGTGGCATCCTTGAGGACGTTGCCTAGCGTGGGCAGCAGATGGGGGTCTAAGAAGATTGCCTTGGCGCCGGTGGCAACCATGGAATGCCTCAAACCCTCCTCGCCGAGCGTGTCGTAGGCAGTGACTATGGGCATCGACTGGGAGGAGGCAGCGTGGGAGACAGCAAGCCAGTTGGCACTCGTAGCAGCGAAGATGTGGACTCTGTCGTCCTTGACCATACCGAGCTTCCTCAGACCCGAACCGACGTTTAGAACCAGCTTCTCAAACTCGTTGTACGTGAGGTATTCGTAAGGGCCGAGCTCGAAGAAGGTCCAGGCCTTGTCCACCTCCTGCTCTTGGCCGTCCACGATCTTCTTGACCTTCTTGGTCTCCTGGTGGGTGCGCACGAGGCGGCGAGAGCCCATGGATTTTGCGTTGCCATACTTGGCGACGCTTACTTGCAGGAGCTCGTAGATTGTGGTGATGTCGTCGGCGGGTTTCGTGATGAGCCCATTCGCGGTCAAGGGATGCCTACGAGGCTTCGTCTCGCCCTCGACGGCTTCGGCGCCCGGGGACTCGATAGAATACGGGGTCTTAGCGGTGGCCTTCGGTTGAAGGACCTGATTCCTTAGTTTGGACTCTCGCCATTCGGTCGTCATGATTGCGGATGTGCGTTCGGTATTGCGAGAGGTTGTTTGAGGGGATTGTTAGAGGGTGACGCAAGTGACCGGAATGAGAGTACAGGTTGATGAGAAGATTACGAGTTGTTGGGAAGAGGAGCAGATAGAGGTAGAGGTAGAGAGGTAGAGAGGTAGAGAGGTAGAGAGGTAGAGAGGAATAGAGACGGAAATGGGCGAGTCTCTGAATAGAATTATAAACAAGCAAAATATACCATTTACTTATTCATTCATTCATTCATTCGTCTGGCCAAGCAAGTTACTTTTGTCAGGTCTCGTCAGGACTTGTCAGGTTGCTACGGAAGAAGTGTCTTTGGATTCTACAAGTTCAAGGTATATTTTTCTTGGGGACATTCGCATTGGCAATGGGTAATTATTGCAGCATTGCCAGCATTGCATACATTTGGAGCATTGTAGCATTGCAGCATTGCAGGATTGCAGCATTGGCATTCCCTAAGAAAATGGTAAAATTGGTACCTAGCCTACCTGATTTAGCGTCTCAGCACCCTTAAGCTCTCAAAGCTTTGCCCCATGACGACAGCTAGCGTCACTCCGCTCCAATAAGGCCCGTACCCCTTGACCCCTTGCCAATTCGACCTGCCGAGACTTGGATTCTTTAATCCTCTAATCCTCTAGACCCTACACCCTACACGCAGGCCTAGCTGCCTAGCTGCCTATGTAGTCAGCTAGTGTATGTATTAGCTGTTAGCTTGCCCCGTACCCCGTAGCCCTTGGCAGCATGACGGCAAACGAAGCTACATAGTATAGCACGAAGCTATGGCACGAAGCTACTTGATATTGACTTACCTCCTAACTACCTACATAGGTAGTTCCTCATCCCAATTACATACATGCATGTACCTAGCTCCTATTAGGTACCTTGAGTGCTAGTTATTCAACAATTCAACAACTTTTTCTTTCTGTACCCCTTAGTGTTCCATCGCATATCTCTTATACCAGCAGAAAAGGGGAAAAAGGCAACAGACCAACCAAATCCCTTCCGGAGTGCGTCCCCCCTGACACTCAGTCAGCTAAACGACGTTGCAATTACGAATTCTACCATCGAATGCATGATACATCGTCGGAGTTCGGGCTGATTACATTCAAGGACGAATGCTTCGAATATACAAGCCAATCCAGCCAAGACATTGCAAGATCCTACCTACTACGTCTAGTCTAGCTAAATAGCTAAATAGGTAACAAGCCGCATCTTTCTCAGCCCAGTTTCAGATGATCTATACAGATCTTCAATCCCTGTACACGTAATTTTTTGTGGGCGACGAGTCTTTCGAACGCCGGCATATATACAACATGCTGCCGCAGCTGATCGCGAATCAAGATGCCGTTCACCTGACATGTGGCTCTAGTCTTGCGCTCGCGCGTGCGCGTCAGGGCGCCCTACGGAATACAGGTACTACAGATATATCGAAATGGCTTTGAGCTCCCTGCTCGATCGGCTCGGCCCTGAGATATTAGATGCTGAAGAAGGCAAGACCCGTTTCCCCCTTACATAGTATAGTCTTCGTCACTAACGCCGGTATCACCAGAAACATTCTTGCTCTTCTCTCAGGATATCCCTTCTCAAAATTTGGGCTTCGTAGATCCTCAGTCAGCCACGCTCGACTTGAATGTCGCTGGCAAAGACTTCGTCATTCACCAGTCCCCGACCATTTTAAACCGGCCCGGGAGCACAACTGGCGCTGTCGTGTGGAAGATCACGCCGCTCGTAGCCGATTGGCTGGCCGCTTCCGACAATATTCTCTTTACAACTGGTATCTTATCGTCTTCTTCCGCCGTCCTCGAGCTGGGCTGCGGTATCTCCGGCCTCGTCGGGCTAGTACTTGCGCCGTTGGTTGCGCGATATACCCTGACGGACCAGTCCTACGTTGCGAGGCTCGTGGAAAAGAACATTGATGAAAATTGTCACTTATTGAACTCGAAGCAATTAGGAAACGTGTCCCAGAAGCGCAAGGGAAAGCCCTCGGCTGTCCGATCTAGAGCCGACGTACGATTTGCCCCTCTTGACTGGGAGCTCGACGAAGTGACACCATCGCTCACGGGGGATGGAAACATGAAGAGCTTCGATACTGTCGTTGCTTGCGACTGCATCTACAACGATACGCTAATCAAACCATTGGTGCAAACCTGCGCTGACGCGTGTAGATTGGGGCGGGCCGGTGAGAACAGCAACGCTGACAGGCCAGCCGTCTGCTTGGTCGCGCAACAGCTTCGGGACCCGGAGATATTCGAAGGTTGGATCAAGGAATTCAGCAGATACTTCCGTGTATGGCGTGTGCCGCACAGCGCGTTATCGAGGGAGCTACGGTCGAATCCTGGTTTTGTTGTTCATCTAGGTATCTTGCAGGTCGCAGGAGATCTACGTAATCAGTCATAACCCGCGATACAGGACTCGATAATTGGTTGGTCAGAGTCACCTTTTGCCCTACGTTTGCCTCGTCCGGATTTGTTCCCCTAAGACCCAGATAAAGGCTTCATCTTCGATATCGGAGAACCACTTACCTGCCCAGTTACTCAACCTCATGGCCGGCTATAATGTACATCCTAACGAATATAAGGACTTATAGCTAAAATGCTCAAACATACGACATTTAATGAGCCTCTAGATACATTAGTGTGCAACGTCATATCCCACAGGCCTTCCGCAGGTTATATGTACACATGACCATAGTTCGATGTACCCCTGGCATTAAGACAGGTTGTAGCCACCCTTTGACTGCCGAGGAGATTAAAATTCTAATTATCTTCTTACATTCAACGCTGGCGTGACCCTGCCTATGCCAGCTGAAAGTACTTAACTAAATTACCACATGTAGGTAATTTATGAACTGTGTGTATTCCCGGATAATGTGGAGGGCATACGAGAACCGGCAAATATGAAAAGAGGCTGTGTGCTCCTGCGCTGGTAATCCATTTGGGTCGCTCGAACGCCGTGATTGGAAGAGCCACTTGTCTCAGCCGAGCTGGGCTGCCGCCACGTATTTCCCGCACGCACCCTTCGGTGTCCGTAACGGCACGGAGATTGTCAGTAAGGCTTGTGCCTCAGACGGCAGCAGGCGGCGAGCCAGAGACTCTGTAGTGAGTGTACTTGAGCCATATACGCACGCAAACGAGATCCCAACTAGCATGCCAATTCAACCATAGAAGAGGTCACTGGCGGTACTTGACCTGGGAAACTTGTAAATCCGGTCGAAATAAAAGGCATGACATTGATGTGCCAGCAGAAAGCCTTTGATGTGATGCTGCTGTGGACGTGCTGTGCTAGTCAGCCCAGGAAAGTCATTTGTTTGGCATAAAATATCCTTCATCTATCAATACTATGCTTATAAAAGCCATGTAGTCAAACCCCCCTTTTTTGTCGAGACGGGGGGATACACAAGTCGAAGAAAGCATTCCTGCCCAAGCTCTTTACACTTGGAATTAGCACCGTAAGCTTAGAGGATGAGCGGTTAAATGTAGCAAGTTCTTGGTTCTTTGTTCTTGGATACCTAATATCGGTATATTTGGACATTCACACACACTGCGCCGAGAAGCTAACATCCTAATATCCCGCGTACTCTCCTGGATATCTGAGAAAGGAGATATACGTATAAAAAAACCCCCATTACAATCCTGTTCCACCCCTTGACGATGTCCTGTACAAGTTGACGCTACCATCCGGCACCGCTAACGCCTTATTTGCGAGCCCCATCTTTTTCCCTTTGCCATTTCCAAGACGCCCGGCCCAAAGATGCCGTGGTAAACGGCCAGATATAATCCAAGTAGCAGCTCAGTACTCCCCTATGTGCAGGTAGTAGGACGGGTCCCCCAAGGTGGGAATGTATGACGCGTCTCCAAAGGGCATGTCGGCTATGGTAACTTGAGGATCGCCGCTCGAGAAGTATCCAAGATCCCCTATCGTCCCGATACGGCGTGATTGTTCCTTCTTGAACGTGTCGTCAAAGGCCCGGTTGTCCGCTTCGGCGGCGATAGAAGTAGGGTCAAGCATCGCCTCTGACGCAGAGTAAACTTGAGGCGGTGGTTGTAGTTGTTGCTGGTGCGCGTTGACGTGGTATGCCCATGTGCCGGGATACACTACCTCGGGATGCGGAGTTGGATATCCCCCTCCGTTACTGAACGGACGATGCCCGCTTTCCGGTGCCGGTGTGATCGGAGCGCGGTTTATTGCTGTGAAGGAGCCAGGCTGCGCAGATTTTGAGCTACTGTTCACCGTCGATGCGGGAAAAGCTCCCGCCCCTGACGGTGGCCTGTGGTCTATAGCGTTTGGCGACGAACGATCCGAACCATCAGCATTGTCGTGGTCTTCGGGTTGGAGGTTTCCGAAGTCTTTAAGCTGCTTGGACATGGGCTTATATTCTTCGAGTCCGCCACTGATACCGCCCTCCCGAACGCGGAATGCTACTTCTCCTGCCTTGTTGGCCTTGGCGTTGAATCGGAAGTAGTCCTGTTTGATTGTGTCGAAGTACTTGTCCATCTGCCGCAGGAGCCTCACGTACGTGGAAGCCAGTTTTTGACACATGGACATGCCATGAAGCGTATTATATGCGAACGCAACCGAACCGCGCCTAAACACTTCAGATACGGACTCGTCTTGTTCCGCGTCTTCGAAATCGTAGTTCAGCATATGTCTTTCGGTGTCCATCTGAGGAAAATGTTTCGCGTAAAGGCCGCAAAAAGCAGCAGTCCAAATTGCGAAGAGGACAATAGTCGACTGTGGCAACTTTTTCTTCCTTTGGCAAATCTCGACCAGGTCGACTATCTCTCGCGATGCTTTGAATACCTGCTCCGCGCTTGATACCCAAAATCCGTCAGGGGACGTCGGGAATGTTGGCTCGTCGAGCGGTCCTTGGGGTTTTTCACAGCGGATAGGCACGAAGGGTATATACTCTCGATGGAGCATAATCAGGCACAGGCCTCTTAGCATGTGTAGCAACACAAACACGCTGGAAGCTTGGTGGTTCTCGTGTTTGAAATAATTGGATCGCGAGAAAGTGAAGGTACCTGGAAGTTCGGCGTCGAATTCTCGGAGTTTTTTATCCAGTTGATAGAACGTACTCTTCGTGGACCACGGCGGGCAATCTTTTTCTCTGCTGTTTACTCGACCACCTTCCGAGCTAAACCTCGAAATCTCTCCCCATATATCCACCAGCTGGATAAATCGACTCAGCACGCTATCGTCCAAACCGTGTCGTGCTCTGTCCCTGAGAAAGCCGGTGGGTACTTCCATGGCCAGGTCAAACTTGTCTTCGGAGCATGGGAGCTGGATTTGAAGATCTTCTGGGTTTACGATAGGCACCCGTTCCTTACCGCAAGCCAGCATGCGGTCCAGAATGAAGCAGCTAAACATGGTCCGCCTCCTGATTTCTTTGTCCAAGGCGACCTGGGACTGGTGAAACGAGCCTCTCCGCTGGAGTTCCGCAGATTTGGTATGGACGTCTTCCGTCTCGGAAATGTCCCCAAAGCCGAGCCTTAGATATTGTGCCATCCTGATAGCAATGCCGACGTACATCCAAGCGCCAAGCCCTCCAGTCTTGGGACCCGTTTGACTCCATTCGTACAGCCCCAACATGAGTAACGCGGCGACCCTTTCGACGGAAGCAACTTTCATAGCGGTCCGTAGTGGGCCTAAGGCCATGGTGAGAATGTCGGCATAGTATTCGGACGCGGCAGCAGGATCAAACTGCGTCTGAACGGGGCGCGTCCTAGCGTTTCCGGGTTGGTTGTTGCAAACATGTGCAAGATACTTGACGAGATCGGGGTGGAGGCGCGCGGTCAGAGTCAAGACACCTAACAAGACCAGATTGAACTCTGAACTGTTGTCCGGTTGTGACGATTTAAATTTCCGGCCGAGTTTCTCCTTCATGGTCGGCAGGTGTAAGAAGGGGAGCTCCGGAGCAAAATTCAACTTGTAGATATCCAGCACTTGTTCCCATAAGTCTTCCGTCAAGAACGACGCAGAGAGTACTTCGTCGGCGTACTCGCTCGCCTTTTGGTTATCCCCTTTAGATATGTCGTCGATCTTTTTCAGCTTCTTTCTATCCGAGCCTCCATCTCGCTCTTGCCTGACTCCCGTAGGCGGATCGGTCCTCTTCGGAGGAGGAGGAGGGTCAGGCTTAGCGAACTGACAGTCCTTTCCCGTTTTGACGCAACTGTCGCAAGGAGCAGTGCCGCCATGGTTCTCGCCTAGACCATCCATGTTAGCAACAAGTCGCGATTCCTGGACCTGAGTTTCATATTTCATTGGGACTGCAGTCTTGTAGAAGACTCTTAGAAGAATGAAATAGGTAGAGAGCTCGCTCTCTTCCACCGTCACATCCGTTTATTAAGAGGGGGGCGAAAGAGGGAAAAAAGGAAGAGGCGTCCCAGCTGGCTGACATACACTTTATTTTACTCTTTCGACACCGCGTACAGGCAACACTCGAGCGCATAGGGGGTCGCATCTTGGAGGGTTTCTTCCCTTCGAGAGTACTCGCTACCATAGTCCTCGCCTCGTCATCCCCCAGCGCCCGAGCGCCGGCACCTCCAAAAGGCCCCGCCCGCGATAGTTCGGCGCTCAGATGTTGCCGTTCTGGAGGTACCGGCGGAGTTGGGGGTCTCGGGTTGTTGCTGGCGGGAGAGTAGATCTGAGGTATTTTACTCTTCGGGACAGGCTGGTAATGTGCTATATTCGAAGCTTCATCGGCGTCAGACCGATCGGGAGGGGAAAGTATCGACTGGATGCGGAGTGGAGTGGAAATTGTGGCGGCTGGGTCTAGGATAGACCCGGACGATTTCGAAGAGGTACCAACGGCCCGCGAGGCCCAAGATGAGTCGCCAAGCGAACGACGCCCGCGCTGTCGAGCACACGATGCTTTAAGGGGGGAGGAAAAGTCTAAGCTCGAGCGAGGACGGTTGTATTCGAATAAACTAGGGAAGCTAATATTCTTGAGTAACAAGGAAACCTGGGCCTTGTGTTCCAAAAGTGCCCTCTGAACCTTGGTTCACTCGTGTCGAGTGGGTAGACGTAAATCCTGGCAACGTGCTACAGCGTCGAGGAGCTGCGACTATCCGTTACTCGCGCGACCCCGTCGACTACGGCCAGATGGAGGGTGCGGTGGTGGTGGTGGATGCGGCGGTGTTTGCGGCGGCGGTGGAAAGTCCCTTATTTCGACTAATGCAGAACGGCGTTGTTTCGCAGCATTCGACAACACGCTGCCGGTACGAGGTATTACTGGACGGTTATGGGCGAGAAAACAATATGACATTAGTACCGGTGGTGATACGGATTGAAGGCATGAAGCTTTAGGAGCTAGGAATAGGTCGATTAAAGGCTTGCCGGTGGTACGAATAGGTAATTTGAGATGTTGGAATGCAATGGATGGGAGAATAACCACGAACCCCCCTCCAAAAGGTGCAACAACCTTGCGAGCCTCGATTTTGATATTGGTGGGACGGGGATAGATAGGATGGGGTTACAGTATCAACTTCCAAAGTGGACACTGGAGGAAAGGAAGAAGCTCTCTTGCAGTCTTGCAGTCTTGCAGTCTTGTTGGCAGCGTCAGTCTACATACTACATGCTACATACTACTACATACGACCCAAGTATGTAGGTACTATGTATGTTATGTATGTAGAAAGCCACTCGAGGAGCTCAGGGCTAAGTTCCCCGGACACGGACGGGTCGGGTAGAGACCAATCTACCCATCTGCCCATCTACCCATCTACCCAAGCTAGTAAACAAGCGTTAGATGGCTTGGATGGCTTGGATGGCTGGATAGCGGACGAGGATCGGCTTTCTTGCTCGTCGTCCAATGAATCAACGGCTTGGGCTTGGATCGAAAGCGCCCATCGTAGCGCACAGGCCGCCGTTGCTGGCCCCCGACAGGCTCATCTGCACGTCGCAGTGGGCGGTGGAGGGGGGTCCCTTGAAAAGGGTTCCCTAAAAAGAAGACTGCAGATTTTAGGATTTCATGATAGATCACATCTCTGACTTTGCCCAGGTGGAATAGCGATAACAAAATACTACGAGACGGAGACTGCGGACGCATGGCGGCGGGAGCGGCTATGTTATTCTTACGAGCCACCAGCGTACCTCCTATGATGTTGCAGAATGGTCAGACATATGCCATGGCTCTTATAGAGAGGCTTCCAAGCTTTCAAAGTTGGCCAGTATAAGTTGTTATTCACGGTTTTTGACATGTCTGCACGTCTAACCTACACACGTAGTACGGGCCGATGGTTTAGATACCTAGTCGCCTATTAAGTCGCTTATTTGCCCGGAGCAAGGCTTGCCCTTGGCTACTTTCGGCTTTCGAATGACAAGTGACAAGGGAGCCTGGGAGCCTGGGAGCCTACCTGGGAGCCTACCTGGGAGCTTGGGTAGGTTGGCTACCGAAGGATTTGCACTCTGCGACTACGACTACGACTGCGACCGCGACCGCGACTACAACTACGACTGCGATGTTGGGCTAATGGGATAGGTCATAAACGTGGCGGGTTGCTATCACAGTCTTTGGGGTAACACGTCCCAGTTCCCAGTCCCAGTCCCAGTCCTAGTCTCAGTCCCAATAATGCTTTTTTCATATTGGGAGTTGAACAACAGCTTGGTTCAATGGTCCTCTTTGCAAGTTGGCAGAGACTGTGGTTATAGGCTGCAACGTTTCTCGGGACGTACTCTGTATCCCGGTCCAATCATCAGCACGTGCATCCGCGATCCGTGGGGGCTTATATTGACCGAGTCTGAACCCGAGGAATTGGAACTTCAGGTATGCCGGAATAAAACATGTTGGCAACACTGTCCTCTTCTAGGTATCAGATGCTCTCGGCTACGGCACAGCGGTCAGTCTAAAGTATGGCAAATGATTTCTATTATGTACGTATATTATGTACGTATTCCGACTCCGACTCTGGCGAAAGACAATTTGCACTGTTGGCTGTTGACCGATGCTACATAGTAGTACGATAATCTAGCGTACAGCTGTGACCGGTCTCGATCTGCACGTCTGCTGTGCGGGCCGGCTATCAGGCAGTCAGGTTGAGGATAGGACTTCTCCTAGCTCAATGTACGAGGTAGCTCCGGGTTCTTTTTGAGACAGGTCTCGAGATCCAAGATCCAAGATCCACGGCCCATCTGAAGACACTGGGCGACAATTCTATTCTGTTGAGCTGCCAGCTGCCTACTGCCTCGGGTGCATCGTCGGTGTTTTCTATCGCCACCGACAAGTTTTATCCTCGGAAGACCTTAGATGTTGTGCGTAATGGTGGCTGACCAACTAAGAAACATGACCACTGAGCCTTTTTACTGGTCACCACCAAATGCGCGTTCCGGCCGGATGGTTGTTGAAGGGTTTTTTCTCTTCCAATAAGTGTTTGTGTTTGCGTAAGGGTAGATATCTACCCCTATCACCAACGCCCCTGATACACGGGACGGGGCTTGAGGGGAAAGACATGAAGCCCTTGGTTGTTACGCCTACACCGCTTCTCTCCTCACTTATACACCACTTCTCACTACCCCTCAGCCCCCCCCCCCCCTCGGCTCGGCTACCCCCACAACAAGAAGGAGGTATGTTAGCTGGTTAGGTACTTGTCAGCTTGTATAACAAGCTTAGCTGCCCCTCAGAATTGAGGCGTATGCACGGCACGTAGTGACCTAATAGCATGAAGTAGAAATCATTCTTATTTATTATATGTATGTATTCATACCTAGGTACATGCACATATTACTTGAGATGTATATGGATGCGATTATTTTGTAATACTTGTACATGTAAATACCTACCTAAGTAGGCATATATGCATATATACATATGTATACATACTATTATACTTTATATGTATGCTATAAATATATACCTAGGTATATATATAGGTGTGTAACAGAATAGAATTGGCAGGGTCCAAGGTGGCGATCACGGGTAAACCACCCAATGACGTCGCTGTGAGGCCTCTTGTAACTCTTGTAACTCTTGCAAGTTCCAGCCTTGCAACCACACAGGCCACACAGCGCTTGTCTCTAAGCGCTCCAAGCCCTCTCTCATTTTAACCCAGTGCTGCTATGTATATAGGTGCCCAGACATTGGGGTGACGGATCATGTGTCATTGTCATTGTCATTGTGCACATACACATACACATACACATACGCAGGGAGCCAACCGACTTTTGATAGGTCCCATTCTTTGTTCCTGTTGGCTGCGCTAAACAAATTCATAATCCTTTGGCCATATCTTCCTATTGTCACCGAGCTGGCTGGCTGGTTGGCGACACACGACCATCCCTAGATACCATATACCATATACCATATACTACTACTACTACTACTACTGTATACTACCTACATTATCTCCTACCTACTCAGAGTCATCACTCAAATACCAGAGTCATCACTCAAATACCAGAGTCATCTATTCGCTATCAGAACCCAATCCCGCAATATCGTCATCCTACCGGTTGTTCGAGATGGCATCCGGACACAATGTAAGTTGGCGCGCTTTGCATCGTCTGCCGCATCCTATGATGCGACATTGTAGTTTGCGGCGCTGACATGACGCCTCTCCCCCAATAGGATCCTAGGTTGTTATACGCTATTCCCGGTGTGTCGGCCTATCACCTCGCCTACGGGAAGGAAGAATCGCTCACACCTGCTGGGCCACAAACACTATCGTTGTTAATGGTCCCAACATCTTCTCCAATCGCCGATCCAGCTTCCTTTGATAGTCAGGACGGAGCACCCGCCGAAGACTTTTATCTCCATTTGCATCTACCTCCCGAATTAGACATCCCTTTGCCCGCGACTACACAGATATATCATCAACCGCCTACAAGCTACCTCATCCCGAGATGGGATCTGGGCCATGATAGCGGCGCCTTCACGCGCATCGAATTCCCCCAAGTCGGCAGTCGCAAGGGTCTTCAAGAGGATGTGGATACTTTCGAAACCATCCTGGCGCAATGCACTGCCTTTCTCGAGAGAGCACCACCGCCTAAGAATGCGAGGAAAGAAAAGGAGAAGGAGAAAGAGAAGTCGTCCTCGTCAACTCCTCCGGCTTCCACCAGGCCATCGCCCAAAATGTCCAAGTCCAAGCTTCGGGCCTCAGAGCAACTTCCAGCATACAACCCTTCGTCGTATCAACCCGGCGAGGGCTATGTGAAGGGTAGCCAAAGCTCACAGCGGGGAGGGCAGATTGTCCTAGTGGACGAGGAAGATGGTAGCGTCATCGGAGAGCTGTCAGAGGGGTACCAGGTTGTTGAGACCGGCGTGAAGCCAGGGTCTAAAGGTATGGTGAACGTCTCCCTCTCTAGGCCCTGTCAGCATTACTTAGCTTGCAAGTCATAGACCCTGTCGAGATCACCCTTCCCGAAGAAGGAACGAATCAACTTGCTGTTGTCCCTGCATCACCAGAGACCATAGAGTTGGAATTGCATCCGGCCTATCAAAAGTCGTTCCTCGTATCGAAAGCAGCGTACGCATCTCGGCTGATCATCACTACTTCGGACTTGGTATCGAATGCTATGCAGAGCGGGTCAGACAACTTTGTCAAAAATACGAAGCCTGTAAGCAAGGCTGTAAGCTTCACGCCGGGGACGCATGATCGAGTCCGTCGAATTGGGAAATTCTCGGGTGGTGTAGCGGACATGTCGTCCAAAACGGTTGGGCAGGTGACCAAACTGGCTCAGAACGTAGGGGCCACGGTCGCAGGGCGTGGCGTCAAAGAAGGTAAAAAGGGATACGGGCCGGACGGAAAGCCGGTCGAAACTTTTAAACCTGGTCTGTTGAATAAGAGCCTAATGGCTTTCACCACTGTAGCCGATGGCATTGACCATGCTACGCGCAGTCTCCTGACGTCGGCATCGTCATCTGCGACGAGCATGGTCAGTCACAGATGGGGTGCCGAAGCAGGAGAGTTGTCAAAGCACCTGGGCGGGAGTGTCAAGAACGTTGGCCTTGTCTACATCGACGTTACTGGAGTCTCTCGAAAGGCCATCATCAAAGCTGTAGGGAAAGGGATGGTAGTTGGAAAAGTGAAAGGAGGTGGTGAAATTATTGTGGGAGATGACACAGCTGGTGCAATGACGGTTGGGGAGCCCAATGACCTGAAAACCGACAAGGCTTCCAAGGCGGCGAGTGTTAGCAGCACATCAAATGGCATGGCTCCAAAACGTTAGCGAGTCATGGTACGACGCTTCACATAATGAATATCTTGTTAATAATGCAGACACGATGTGGAAATGAAGCTTTCAAAGTATTAGATCTGTATTATAGCGGCGGATACGATTCCAAATAATGGCAGTTTGCGGACGTAGGTGTAGGGAGGCAGGGAGGTTACAGGTTATGGGATATAAGCACGGGCAGCACGGGCAGCACGGGTTGGCTGTAATGGGGATGTCACGTGGTCCAATTTACGCCTGACGCGGTCCGGAGGAAAGCGGGCGCGACGAGAGTTGGAAGTTAAGAAAGTACCCCCAAAATCGGAAACACGGGCTCAAGTTCGATAATCGATAATCAATGTTTAATGCTCAACTCAATGCAATACTCATGAAGATGCAATAACAACCCTCGTAACTTGTGTTTTTCTAATTGAAATTTTGATTGATACACTACAAAATGAAAAAAGATTGCGAGCGAATTTGAAGATAAAAAAAAGAAAATCGTCAACCATAAAGGGTAGTAGCTTTGCTCCTCTAAATCGACACAGATATCGACACAGATATCGACACAGATATCGACACAGATATCGACACAGATAACTACTAAGTCCATCGTCTTTCCACCGGTCTCCTCGATTCACCTACACGATCAACACAATACGCGAGAGAGAAAAACGCGTATCTTCCCCATTCAGATGTGTCGTTATGAGTGCCTCGGTTCCATCATCCTTTTAATTCAAGATATTGGCGACAAGATCCGGTCTAAGGAGCCTCCACATGTCTTACAAGGGTTGAGCTCCCACATAGCTCTTATATATCTTCACTATAACAATCTATTACCGGGACTCTCTTTCTAACATAGTCGCAGTCCGCCGCCTCCGCAATGCTCCATGAGATCTTGCTCTCCCTGTCGGGACACCCCTCGCCTCTACTCAGGAATGACCATACCGACTCCGCAGCACAGTCCGTCTTATCCCCTCCAGAGAGACAACTGTTGAAGACGGCTGGACATATAAGCCATCTTCACTGCGAACTCATAAGCTATACCGCACACATCAGCGCATCTCATCCGTCTGTCATATGCCGTGCTGTCTCTACCGCCATCAATTCCACCTACCTCGCCGCCTTCCAGAGGAAGGTGTTGGAAGTCGAAGATAATGTTCTTCGAAAAGATGCTTCCCTAGTTGGCGCTTATAACATTGTGCCCCTGACCGCCGTTATTGGCGAGTTCACCGATTGGACTCGCCGGATGGAATGGCTGTGGGACCTTGTCCAGTTCATCTCCAAGGAGAAGGAAGGGTTGCCTTGCCGCGCAGCGCAGCTCATTAACAAACTGCGGCACGAGCTTCAGACTGGTTATGCCGACATTGGGGAGACCGCATTAAGTCTCATAAAAGTTGCCGAGACGGCCTGGCTAAAGCAAGTCTCGGCTTGGGTCCTCTATGGTCGGATACCTGTCTTGGGCGACAAGGACTTTTTTATCCAGAAGAATGTAGACGATGAACTTGTAAGTGTATATTCTACTCTTTCGTCCTAATGAGATTATCGTGGCTAAAAGAAGTAGGGGTTCTCGATCGAACATAGCTTACTGCCGTCGTTTGTGACGCCGTCAACGGCTACATCGATGTTGTTTATCGGAACGTCCCTAAATCGGGTGAAAACTAGGAGCAGTATAGATCCGGGCAACACTGGGCTGAATCACCTTTCATCACAACTCCAGACGCTGGCAAATTTGACATCACCTCTAAATAGCGCTGCGTTTTCGAGAGCTATCACGTCGATCCGGCTCACATTGTCTCGGACGACATTGCAGAAGCTTCTGCCATTATCTAAAGTGCTTGAGATGCTAACTCTCTTGCGAGGCTTCTTTTTGCTCGGTCGTGGTGAATTTGCGATGGCGCTCACGCAACAAGCCGACGAGGCAATCCACAGTCGCTGGCGGCGTGCTGACAACCTCGCCTATCAGAAACAATACGGCCTCGGCAATGTGACGGTCAAAGAAGGCGAGGTCGCCGCCGTTCTTACCAAGACATGGGCCGCACTAGGTTCGATGCAGGGTCAGCACGCGGAAGAAGACGACGAGCTCGAGATAGCAAGAGATCTACTACGACTAAACTTATCGAAGACTAAAGCGTCGACACCTGTTAAGGGCAGGATTGGTATTGATCATCAGTCGCCGAGCAACCTCGCTGACACTCCGTTCCGTAATTTGTTGTTTTCCGTTCCTGTGGTCCTCACATTACAGATTTCAGCACCGTTGGACCTGTTTTTAACTGTATCCGACGTGCAGGCCTACACATTCATCAACTCTTACCTCCTCTCGATTCGCCGATCCCACCTTCACCTCACAGATCTATGGAAAATAACATCTCTTCGCCGTCACCATCCGCCGCCGCCTAGACCTCCGTATAGTATCACAAAGGGTGGTATCGCGAGGACTCGCGCTCTTCGCGGGCGTTGGTCTGTTCGCTCCTCAGCGATGCGAAGCACCTGGAGCACAAGTAGCGCCGCCATCTTTTTCTTAGCAGAAACCGAGGCGTACCTCCAAATTGAAGTAGTGGAAGGTCTTTGGGAAGACTTTCATAGCTGGCTAACGGGCAGAGAGGAACGTGATAAAGAACACGGCAGATCGCCCTCTTCATCCGGTGGCTACTCTAGTAGCGCCATAAATAATATGACGGATGGAGATGACGTTCAGAATAACCACAGCGAAACTGCGCACCAGAAACAAAACTCAAAAACACCCCATCATCACGACCCGCAAACCCTCGCTACGGCCCATCGACTCTATCTCCGGACACTTACACGACGGCTCCTACTCAGCCAAGCATCTCTTACAGATTCCCTCTACGATCTTTTGGTTCATGTTGATCATCTGGTCGCTCTAGTCCATCGCCTCCACGGGATCTGGACATCGATGGACCTGGAAGCGGACGAAGGCGTCGTAGACGCGTTCTCAGATCTGAGTGCCGAAGAGACAGACGTGCGCATCCGCATCCGCGACGTCGAGGCCAAGGTCAAGAGGGGCGTCGAGAGCGTGGTGGGCGTACTACGAAACCTTAGCATGGACTCGGCGTTCATGGCCGAGGTCGAGGATGGGGACGCCGCCGAAGGCAGAGATGAAGGCGACGACGGCGGCTTGGGCCTGGGGTCGGGATTCGGGGACGAGGCTGACGGCGAGGGAGGGACTAGATATACCCCAAGACGGACGGGTGGCATCGATAGACTGCTGATGAAACTTGATTTTGGAGGGTGGTTTGATGCCGGCAAGGTCGTGCACCATGGAGACGAAGGTGCCGATGATGATTTCTGAGAAGAAACCCACTTCTGGTCTTTAGTTGCTTGCTGGACCTGATAGGTCCTATTAATAAATGATATCCTCTGGAGTCCCCCAGCTGGAATTCTATACACACACTCATATGCGCCATCTTGTTACTATGCGAAGGAAATGGGGAGTTATTCAACGTCGAGTCAAGTCATATTAGGTTATATAAGACACTCAAAGAGTCAGAAGACAGAAATTTGACAATTTTACAAGTTTAGCATTCTGTAACTAAAGAGACTCGGTCGTAGCCGAATCCCGAATACTTTGATACACAAGATCAATGAATACGCTCGCGATATATACAATATCCTCGAGGCGATAATGCACAGATGATTTAACAGGCATATACAACTCACATATTGATGCACCAACCGATCCCCAAACCACAAATGCCCCCCGTATCCAAAACCCCAAAGTGAACCCAGTTTGTACATCGTAAAGTCCGTTATAATGAGACAAAAAAAAGGTATGCATACGCCTTCGCCATCGCCATTGCCCCCCCTTAATGCAATGCAGAGCCCAAGTGTTATGGATATATATATAGGTATATCGTAAGCGAATGAGGTTCAGTCAATACTGTTGACTAGATCCGAGAAAGAGAAAAGTAATTGAAGAACAATATAAAACAATAGATGAAGAATAACTTTTTGTAACATAAGAGATGAGACGCTGTGTCGTCAATCATCAATCGTCGCTCAATACTCTGGAGACTCCGAGGTGGTGCCTTTTCTATTTTTGGAGGTTTGCTTAGATCGACTCGCAAACAGGAGGTAGGGTGTCGTGGTCATAAAGATGATGCATCAGAACCAAATGGTAACGCCGCGGCCTGGATCCGCAAACGAAAAGTGAGTTACGCTCACTCTTGGTTGGAATTTTCTGTCGTCGGCCGGCCGTCAGTAAGCAGCTACAGCCCTATGGAAGCGCAATGGGCTCGGATGATGATCCGAGTTCCGGCGCATAAACATGTGCTGTACAAAAGCCTTCGGGCTTACGACCTCGACATCCATACTCTTGGAGGTGAGCGGTAGTCCAATGCGGTGAATCTTCTTGGTCTGCCAACGCTCCTTGATGCAATCATCGATGAGAGCAATAAGGCCGGTTGCGACAACGACGCTATCATCACAAAAACATTAGTACTAC
The DNA here is from genome assembly GCA_902806565.1 of Hypoxylon rubiginosum. Classification (NCBI taxonomy): domain Eukaryota; kingdom Fungi; phylum Ascomycota; class Sordariomycetes; order Xylariales; family Hypoxylaceae; genus Hypoxylon; species Hypoxylon rubiginosum. The sequence goes on from CADCXA010000040.1 coordinate 103,415, forward strand.
GAGCTGAACGGCATTGGTTTAAACTAAGACTTACTCGGCAACATCAGTCAGGGCGTCCACCAAGCTCTTGTCGCTAATCCACATGTGGCATGGAGGCACCCAGCCGCCAGCCCGCTCATCGGCACTGACTTGGTTTGGTGATCGAGTTTCCGGGACGATATGCGCGACGGGCGTGTGGTTTTGACCATCGCGAAGAAGATGAAAGGAGACCGAGTCCGTAAGCTTATCCACGACTCTCTTCCAGGAGTACTTGTGTCCCCACCATTCAAATTCGTATCTCTTGGTGTTCCTGTTTCCCCGTCGTACCACATCGACCCGCGCATAATTGGAGAACTCGAGCTTGATGGAGTTGGTGGCCATTGGGCGAACCTTTTGTTTCTTGTCGGCCGAGAGAGCACGAGTGAGGACATCCGCAAACTCGTCGTCGGGTTCGGTAGTAGCAGCGGAGTGACTCGTTCCCGGTCGACTTCTAGATGAGAAGACCGAACCACCAGTAGGAATACGGCTAAGCTGCGGTCGTTTGGTCAAGGACCTCACTGCAGTTGATACGGATCGCTGTAAGTTGGGGCGGTTTGTACTGGCTGGCTCGATGTACTTGCGCTTGGAGTTGCACACTTCGCGGCCGGATTCTCGACAGTACCGCCTGAGAGAGAACTCGCGCTTGTTCAGATCATACATACGCAGGTGGAACAGCTGGATTGTCTTCTTCCGTCTGCCTAAAACGACAGTATCCACCCGCAAGTTCATGTTACCGTCCGGCGTAAAGTCATCGTGACGAATGGTTAATCTGTTCATCGACGGGAATAGAGCGGCAAAATCTTCAGGCGTTGAGGGCCGGACATTGATTTCTTCAATCTCATGTCGATAGACGGGTAACGGAGGAATAGCTGAGTAGTCTAAGCAGTCTTCCGTCTCTAGGTCCTCCAACTCGGCGCTCGAGGCCATTGACGAGTATGTGTCGACTGATGATCTGGGGTATAAGCTCGTGGCTGGTGAGAGATCCTCCCCACAGGATCCTGCTTGGAATTTGGCGGCTCGGGAACTCGACTCCATTGTTGATGGTCTCGGGCTGTCAGAGAGAGAGGTAGGGGCGGTACTTCGAGAGTCATAGGAGTCGGTGCTTTGCCTCGTATCCCGAGTGCTAGTGGTATGGTTGGAGAGGGTGGTGTCTCGTCTTCTAGCCATGATAACGGGGGGATATGAAGTCATGGGTGCTTAGCCGAGTGAGTGTAAGAGCGTAGAGGTGGGAGGAGGGTAGAAGGTAGGTAAGGAGGGGGGAGGTCTTATATCCGTCTGCGCTCCTGAGCTCCTGATGTGCAAAGATATGCGCCTGACGATCTCAGGGTCTTTTCTTGAGCGCGCAGTCGCAAGCGGGACACTTGTGATTCGCGTAGTGGTAACTCGGCGGAGGTCCACTGAGGCCTGATATAGATGATCTCTCTAAAGGCAAGGGTTTGTTTGAGAGCTGCTCGACATGGGACCAAGCCGGGGAATAAACGGGGGACCCGGTAGGACGTCTATGTGGTCGACGTGGGAAGCCTATGGGCTCTATGTGGGCTCTATGATGGAATATGTAAGGCGGAATAGGAATGCATGGACTTCGGGGAGGGGGGTTGTGGGCTTGGGATATGGAGCGGGAGTTTATGCAAGAGTCTGACGCTGGATGAGATCCATTATAAACGAGTGAAGATGACTGGAGCAACATGGCACAACTCGAGAGAGGTAAGGCAGGGCACCAGGTGGGACGACGGCGACGGGGAGGCTTGACTTGGTGACGGGTAGCTATTGGTTGAGACGGAGCTGACGAAAGACAAACGCCCGCAAGGAAGAAACAGGAGAGACACAGGAGACCTGACTGGAAGGGACATGAGGACGGCGCTACTAACCCTGGCTAGCACCCTTATACCTACTTAGGTAATTATCATGATGCCAGCTGCATGGTACGGTACAGTATATACAGCATATACCTGACGGGGTCTCGCGTGGGAGTTCCCGTTGGCCGTTCCCGATGGCGGGCTAAAAGAGAGGCAGAGGCGAGAGAGGCCAGAGCCCAGAGGCCAGAGCCCAGAGGCCAGAGCCCAGAGCTCAGAAGCCCAGACCAAAACGGCGAGAGCAAATACCAGAGCGTCCAGGAATCTTCCAGTGGGGGGTTTTCGTCTCTTCTGTTTCCAACTCGAAGGGTGCTCGGCGCAGCGGCGGGCTACGTATTACCATGCATGTACCTACTATATTGGAAGAAAAGATGTACTTGCGTCGGTGTTCCACGGTATTCCGGGTTTTCCAGTTTTTCTCTTCCATTATTCATTCCGTAGCACAGCTTTTTCTTTTCAGGTATGTCCCGAACAGTGGCGAGTTCGTCGCACCACTATCACGCTACACTTGCGAGCCGGTAAGCGATAGAAAACAAGAGCTATGGTAATTTAGCATTAGCATTAGCATGAGCATGAGCATTAGCATTAGCACCTGTGCGATATGTGATACGCATACAGAATTATATGTGTAATTGTGTAGGTGTAATCATCAAGTATACCTAGGTAAGTATGCGTACCTACATGTAGGTATTGCATGAGATGAATGGATGGCATCGTCACGAGGTCAAACATCTACCATTCTGCCATTCTGCTACGGCTGGCGAGAAAGGCGGGAAAGAGATGAATTCGGCACTAACACGTACCACAGTAAGACGGGCGGGAAAAGACCTCATTGATGCATGGGCTCTCCTTTAGAGGTTTAGAGGGGGCACCGCCACTCAGCAGCCCTCAGCTTATTACAGTATATGCGATTGGTATCATTATGCGACAAAGTAGTGTTCTGCTATATATAGGAGGTACTTGCCCGCGCAAGTAAGTTTAGTTCCGTACTTGTACCTGGCAAGACACTAAAGACGGTAGCTACAGGGTGAGTTGAGAAGGTATAGGTTACGTGATTATACAAGATAATATATACGTAATTGTATGCAGTCAATCCGTACTATATCCTATATCGAAGAAATGGGGGTGGTTTTTTCTCTCTTTTCCATCCAACCCCGAACATAAGCAGAGAGAATTTTCGAATTCTCTTCGCGATTCTTGGCCAATTGACCATTCCTATCTGATAATTCACGCATTGTAACTCGATCAGCTCGATTCATTCGGCAGCTGAATCTCGTTGCACGACGGCTTACAGAGCTTACCTACAGCTTACTGGCAGACTGGGTATGAGGTATCTTTTTCTCCGTAGAAAATGCCAGGAATGGTAACCGTTTCCGACCAATGGTCAAGACCATGACGGCTCTTCTCATTGCTCACTCACTGCTCACTGCTCACTGCTCATTGCTCACTACTCGACGGTCATGGCTCATGGCTCATCCCTTGATTGATGATAGTCGGTCGACAAGTTCAGAGGCACGTCAATGACATTTTCATTCAATTCGTCTCGTCAGCAAGGTCCCCAGCTGAAGAGAGATGACCGAAAGGGAGAGACTGTAGTCTGCTGCTGCTGCTGCTGCTACATGCTACAGGCTACATCGTGCTCCGTTATGACGTTCCAATGATGGCCGTCTACTCCATACCAGCGGACAGCAGTGGCCTTTCCACTTCGGAACTGTTACGGAACTGCGCTGCACTGCCCACCCCGTTTATCACCAACATTCGTACACCACCGTCGTCATTTGCTTCCACCATCCCGTACCGGGCAAGGGAGAAGATAGATGCGACCCGCAGACTCGAGGCGTCGCTTACCTAGGTACCCATTACCTACCCATTTCCCCTTTTCAGGTCGTTCGAATCCGGGGTGCGCTTGTGCCCAACCAAAAAGCACCATTCGTCTAACATCATGGGCCCTCTCGGGGCTGCATCGTTTGATTGGTACTGTCCTCTGCGTTGTCGACGGCGTTCGTTCAGACTCAATTTGTTTCTAATTTGAAGTTCCAACTGCCATGTCGAGGTTCTAGATGCTGCGAGAGAACTGGCAACGCTACCCAGAGCGTGCCATCCGACCCCCATCACGGCTTGGCCAATACCTCGACCAGACGTTTCAAGCCGCCCATCACATTGGCCTTGAGCTCTCCTCGCTTGCATATTGGAAGGTAATTATTGGGCTAAGCCTTTTTATCGAAAAAGGGGGAGACACTTCAATTAGGTAGATTGCATCTTGGGTATGTATGCAATCGCCCGCCATGCCACATCCAACCCGCGATGCTTCTGAGACGGCCTGATGTTACCAATTCTTCTTGACAACTCATGGTTCGTGAGTGTCTTCTCTCAATCAAAGCAGGGAATATCTTTTCAACGTTGTACAACACGTATAGCACCACGCTCGGTGGTGTCCAGTTCACATGGGCGTCAATCCACACGAAACATCTGTCGCCATCAATCATCAATCACCACTTCTAGCGCGCTTGGAACCCGTGCGACAGCTGGTGAGCTGCCATCGGTTGCTCACAAGCCAGCTTCAAACTCTTTCCGGCATAGCATTAACTAGTGTACCCGTTCCTACCGTTTTTCTCTGGTCCTCCTCGTCCTCTGCAGGTGGCCAAATACGGGCGCTATCGTGTGTCAATCGCTCATTCGCTGGGTCATTTGGAACCCGACCTCATCGTCAAATGCGAGGCCAATGCACACAGGGAGGCTCACGCACGTGCTTCCGCCAACTCTGAGGCTTTCTAGCTATCTCTCAAGAATTCAATCTCCATCATTGGCTATTGGGCGCCCTTCTTTTCCCCAAGTCGAAGTCTTGCCGAAGGATACAGCGTAACAGATCTCCTATGGTTAGGTCACCCTGCATACCACCCTAGACGCCTCAGGTTTCTGAGCATGGGAAATCTAATTCTTCGGCCGCCCTTTTGTTGGACTCCATCCGCAGACGGTAGTGGGCTTAGTCGAGGAGCACTAGTGCTTTCCACGGCCAGCAAGCTGGACTATGCCACGAGGGCAAAACACACGCCGTGCCCCTCGAATTCTAGTCTTTCGCGCCGCTCGTTGGACATTGATGCCTTAGAATGGTGGCTCCGTGTGGATACGAAACTGTCCATGCCGATTCCCGTGGATAGGGGAGGCATGGTAGCTCATGGATAGTCTAGGGAACGGTAACTCGACTTACCAGCGTCGACGATCTTCACGATGCCGGCATGCCGGCATCGTAGCCTCCTTGCTACCAGCGTTGATCTCCCTTTGCCTGGCCTGCGGCTGCTTGTCCTGCCTCGTACCCCACGTATGCAGGCTGCCGAAGTCGGCATCCAGGTCACTGGATACCTTATTTGATCGGGTTGTGTTCCCCTTGACGCAATCAACTTGCCCCGTCAGTAACCATGGCTTTATTGGTATGCGGTCTACCTACCTATGTAGGTACCCTTGCTGGAAGCTATCGTCGTACAAACAACCCGGACCTTTTATGGAGTGTGAGTTCTGGTTGTTCTTTTGCAGTCGGTTACTGATGATCCGTGACGTCGATAATCTCCATACTTACAGTATATGAAACACCCCAGGTCTTGTTTTCGTGTTGAGCACCTCCATGTTTTCACCTCCATGTTTTTCTACGGCTTTGGGTCGATATCACAACCTACGGCCCTTAGCAGCATAGGCTACTTCTACTCATTGAAATAGGTCTAGGTCACGTAGCCGTTGCGAAAGAACCGACTATCCTACGGCGCGTAAGGCGGCTAGCTTGAGATGATTTCTCAAAATTGCCACTTCTAAATATGCCAAATCAATAAATTTGCAATGCGGGAGAAGACGGGCAATTGGACCAAAATTATAGATTTAGTCCTCAATGTCACATCTCCTTTTGCTTGGTGCTTAGCTGCTTGGACATATCACTTTTAGTTACAATTGGATATATCAACGGGATCCAAGATCTCCTACCGGCAAGGAGCTCCCCTTTGGGTGTCTCCAATTGAGTCTCCAAAGATAAGCACTCGATACTTGTTTAATTCCTTGCGATGGTTCGGTCCTAGACGCGCACTGCTTTTCTCCGATGTGCCCATATTTGGGAAACGTGGGGATCTTGGGCGACAGCAGACATTGGACGATTAATGTACCCCATAGTAAGACTGTGACGCTGCAATGCGAGAGGATGCATGCTATCGGACTCCCTCGGTAAATTCAGCAGCCATCTCTAGACCATCGATCAGGATCCGAATAATCTCGCCCATCCCTCGACGTCTTACCTGGGTGAGCTTCGAGCGACCGGATTCTACTGGCCATTGACTTTGGAGAGCTCTCTTGGAGTAGCTTCGTCGCGGGAGGGTTCACAGCACCTGTTTACCGGTCCATTTTCGTTGTCAGATAACTCTCGTTTCTACATACCCAAGACGGCTCGATTTGAGACTTCAATCTATCTGTGTCGAGTTGGACCATGTTGGCTATGATGGGGGTTCGTGCAGCGAATATGGCAAAGGTATCGACTGCTCATCCGAGAGACTCAGTAGTATCTTGTTCAAGGCGCGGGTGGCACCCAATATATCGGGTACGCATATTGGGTACGAGAACGTTACAGCCTGCCCAATATACTATTGGCTACATGCTACACTAGTAATCGTCAATCGCTAGGATCGCCGCCACCGCTGGGTGGTTTGGAATATTCTCCGAGGCAAGGAGGTGCCCACAAGCCAGCAAGCCAACTAAACTCGTCCCCCTTATAGCAGCACGCTGCCCGAAATGGATCAATGGTATTCCTAGCCCAAATTCTCGGTTCGCCTAAAGGGGGAAGCCTGCTGCTGCTCCTTTTAGCTCTCCATTTTCTTTCTTGGGCCCCCCTCCGATCGTGGGAGGCTCTAGGTAAAACATAGACCGGAATTTCGGGACTGAGGTTCGATGAGCTAGTATTAATTGCCCAAGGCGCGCCGCGGGGGCACACGAGCCATGTTAGCATACTATCCAGATTGGCTTCCCACCGCAGATGCCACGGCAGAGCTCGAATCGGCTTGAAACAAGCACGGTAAGTAAGGCACGCGAGACATACAGAGTCCAGAGACCCCACGAAGACACTGCTCGTGCCTGTAGAACGTGTCAAGGTTACAAAGCAGCATACACGGGAAGTCAGGTGAAATTTTGTCTCGGGTGTCCGCGGTCGCCTTCGCCGGTCACCGCCAAATGAACTACCGGTGGCCGGGGGAGGGGGGGGACGAGAAAGGGAAGAGGTAGATAGAGGACGGGACGGCCGTGTCTATTTGCGACACCATTGCAGATCTGAACCTCTCCCGTCCTTCTTACTGACGTTACTGCCGTTACTGACCTTAGGTAAGCATTGAGTAGGTGGCTTATTCTTCTCATGGCTTTCTTATGGCCTTCAAATTGCCTTCGCACTGGTTTTCGGGAGCTTTTTACCCAAACAATGACGTCCGTCCCCCTTTGCCCCTTTCTTCCTCTCCGGATCTCCTGGAATGTCGCGCATGCGCCAGCAGCTATAACATATGCACATCGATCTCTAATTTTGCGCTTTAATCTAAGAGTTAATATCTTGCCCTCGAGGTGTTGACGTGTTTTCTCTCCCTTTTTTTTTCCGGCTGTATAGAAAGGGGTATAATACAGCCTTTTATCAGCCCGTTGTCATGAGACGTTCTAACTTTTGTACTTACCTCTCGTCGGGGCATGGGACCATTTCTTGAACAACTCATACCTTGGCTCATTTCATACCCGCCCTACAATATTCCTCCCTCAGAACTCAGAGTTCTGCGTATGCCTCCTTTACTAGCTGGCTGCCCAACGTGAGCTACCCGGGACAGGGCTGCCCGGAGAAACGAAACAGCGCCTAGGACTACACGCCACCACCTCATCTCGTCCCGTCATATTACAAATTGGGATTGGGCAATGAGGCATTCTAGCGCTGTCGTCCCCTTTACTATACTTCACCTTTATTTTTTCTCGGGAATCATGTGAATATAACCAACCACGTCACTGTCCCGAGCATAGTAGAAATCGTAGCCGTAGCCGTAGCTCTCTGCCCATCTCATCCGATTCGCAACTCGTCCGCTTAGTAAGGTATAATCCAGCAAAGACGTACATCTGCAGTTTGGTTACTAAGGGAGGACGGATCATCTACACCCCGGTCGCCTATACCGTCTGCGTCTGCGGATGTGTTGTGCTGTTGTGCCATTACATACATCAGGTATGGGGATGAGACATACAGGCACAGGCATACGCACGCGCAGGCACAGGCGCCCTCAGACACGGAAGCCCGCATGCATATTGAGCACACCGGCCCCAAGACAAGAGCTGAGTTGGCATTGCGTTTCAGAGAATGCCATTTCCTAGCTCGGATTTACACCCACCAACAAAGACGCTGGGGATTGATATGATTTGATTGCCTTACGGTAGACACAAAGTGAATTCTTCAATTAGCTACCTGCTACCCGTACGCGAGCGAGCTTCTTAGGCCAACTTATAATTACGGGTACCTTAGACGGACATCCATAGCTATTCGTATGACATGACTTCTGACAACCAGCGAACTTGACTTGGACTCGATTTGGAGTCCTCAGCGAATGCATTCCTTTCTTTCCCCCCTTTCTTTCCCTTGTCTTCTCCTAAGCCTAGACCTCGATATCAAAACACCGTCTTTTGCTTCTCTCCTCTGCTGTAAGACCCCGGTTCCTTCATGCTCCATCCCACGCAGATACCATCTATTACTTTCCTAGCTATCGGCTATTATCGTCGCCTCTATCGTCTATCCCACTGGTGTTGGTGAATAGCGACAGGCGTCAAAAAGGTATCTGCATCGGGCTATCCATGCTGACCCTCATGAGTATCGGCCACATATATTCGTAGGAAGATGGCTGTCGAGGTTCCTAGCCCGAGCTCCACCCGATCCAGCTCCGTGGCATCACTCGCCAGATCTTGACTTCGCCACTTCTAAGGTCCTCGAGCTTGAAGCTTTCCTGCTTGACCTTCTTGCTCTCCCGACCCTGTTCCCACGCTCGTACCTTCTTCTTTGTCCCGTCCCATTCTGCAACAATTGCTACGTGGTCCGGCTTGCCTACTTCCATCGAGTATTTTGCATGCATAGGTCCGTGCTTTCCTTGGAACTTGGCGTTGCGAATAGAAATGACATCTCCCGATCTGATCTCATCGTTTAGCTGCGTGGAAGCATTAGCCATATTAGAATAGACCAGGGCGCCGTAAGCGCGTGTGCCGACGGGAAGCAGGGCATCTTTGAGCGGTTTGAGAAGTTCTAGGACTAGAGCCTGGGAACTTCCGTCGCCCACAACCGTGTCCTTCTTTGAAGCGACTGCGCTAGCTAGTGATCGGCCAAACCGTTCGTAGGCTTCTTCTAGCTGGTCTTGACGAAGAGACCGAGGAGGAGATTCATGGCGTTGCTCAAGCTGGACATCGGCAAGATTCTGCGTGTTAAAGCGAACAGTTATAACTGTTTGCGAATAGTCTTGGAATAGAATAAACACCTCCTTAACGACTGACGTTCCCGTGGCTGATTCGTCTGTTTCCGAGTGGATATCACGTCTGCCCTGGAATACTGGAGGGAGACCACCCGGCGAAAGCCACCATTGTGTATGAGGAGCCAAGTCAACTTCATTTGCCACATATCCCGTTTCCATTGATGGTCGCGAGGTGTCGACCGATCTCCTCCCGCCTGGTCTTTGGACGTCTAGAGACTGCCGCAGTGGCCCTCTATTCACAGGCGGTGCCGGTGGGGGACCTCGATTGGCTGGCGGAGGCGGGGGAGGTGATTGGTACGCAGAAATAGACTGCGGTGTCGGTGTCGGCTCTTCATGCATAGACATGCTGCGAGAAACCGTGGCCGAAGGACTCTGCATGGCGTTGTAGTTGTAGGGATCATAGTCGTCATCGTCATAAGAGAATGGTGTCTCTTTCGGCGGCGGCGGTGGAGGAGCAGCACGAGGCGCATCGACGGATGCCCTTGAGTTTGGCGCGAGTTGACTAGGAATTGGAGGCGGGCCTGCTCTCGGTGCCGCTGCGCCGGGGATTGGAGGAGGGGGCAAAGACGGCAGAGCGTCGGTGACTGGTGAACGCATGGGGGTGCTATCATCAAAGCTTGAATCCCGTGCATGCGACTTAAGTGCATCCTTGTGATGTACCGAGGACCCGATGTCAGTGTCGTAGTCGCCTTCATATTCAGTTACCTCTCCCTCTTCGCCATTGTCCAATTGTCCGGGTCTCATGGGAATTGCGATTCGTTCGTCAGCCGTAGAAGAGCGGCTTGGAGGATTACCTGGAGGTGGAGGTGGTGGAGGCCGGCTTTGAGTCGGAGGCGGCGGAGCAGCGCCCGGAATAGGAGGTGGAGGACGACTGTTCCTCTTGTTAGGGTGCGGAGGTAGCGGCGGCGAAGATGGAGAGGCGTCCTCGCCGAGGTAGGAAGTGCGTTTACTGCTAACTCGCGGTGAAGTCGGCATCGTCGGGGATGCTAAAGGAACTGGAGGAGCCCGACTTGCGGGAGGTACCTCTCCTCGAGGAGTTTGAAGAGCTCTCTGGGGATTCTCTGATAATTCATCATCGGATTCGGATCCTTGACTAGGCGAGGTCACGCCGCCAGGTAGAGGCGGGGCCGGTCGAGCTGGGATGATAATTAGCTTTCGAATTATAAAGCCAGAGATCCGAGCACTAACAATCTGTAGGCACCGGAGGAGGTGCAGGTCGTCCCCCAGGAACGGGAGGCGGCGCGCCAGGTACTTTTGCTACCCGTCGTGTTAATCGTCTTATACTCGTCATAATAAGACAAAGGACACGCCGGGGTTGAAACTTACGATCTTGAGCGGAACCAGTTGGTTGGGCACTGACAACTGGTGTAATCTCCTGCCCGCCTGGCTCATCGTGGTCGGACTCGGTAGCTTCTTCCTCTTGTTGTCTTGGCTTCCCCATTCCAGGTATAGGTATCATAGTGGGTACGGGAGGGGCCGTCATCCTAGGTGACGAAGGACCCTCGGTTGCGAATTCACTTGAACGACGCTCCGAGGGTGACGAAGCCTTCGGTTTCTTGGCCGTAGCCGGTCCACCCATAGGCACCATGCCTGGCGGACCGAACATTCCATGGAAGCCCATGCCACCGCTCATCTTCGCCATCCTAGCCCGAAGCTCCTCCTTCCGTCTGACCTCAGGGTCGACATCTTCCTCCGCTTCCTCTTCGCCTTCCGCAACTTCTGGCTCTGGGGCAGTTGCTGTATGAGGACGTGATTTCTCATCGCTGTCTTCCCTCTCGGTGAGATCCTCTTGTCCCTCTGTTGTGTCCCCAGCGCCTGACATGTCCGCCTCGTTTCCATCATTCTCAGCGGTTGCAAAAGACTTTCGTCGAGCCGGCAAGGTTGGTTTCGGAGGTCGAGGTTCATCAATAGACTTCTTACTAGCAGCAATCTCGGCTGTATCCCTTCGTTCCAAAGGTGGCGGAACTTCTGTCACGTCGTCAGCTGGGCCAGGGGCACCCTCTTCGCTCTCAGTGCGCTTCTTCGGGGGACGTTTAGGCTTTTCTTTCTTTGCAACGGCTTCCGCATGCCGTTGAGCAGCTTCGGCCTGTTGCTTCTGCAGTAAAGCAATCCGCTCCTTTAGGCTAGTTGGCTTCGGCTGATCCTCCCCTTGGACTTCAGAAGATCCCGCGGGGACGAGCCCAGCCTTCTCGGTGTTGTCTAAAGCTTCCGCCTCCTTGGCCTTTATCTCGGGGTCCTCATCACGCCGATAGACCTTCGTGGTGGGTACATCACGAGGTGGGGGAACATAAGCATTCCTGCTCGGTGGAGGAGCAACGAATGGTTTTTTTATGAACCCGGAACTGCCGGAGCTCAAACCACTAGGTTTGAAAGGTGCGACTGGTGGAGCTGCTGGCTTATTGAAAGCTGCTATACGATCTTTGAAAGAATTGCTGATGGGCTTCTCAGACGCCGGAGGACCCGCCCGAGCTGAAGCAGCGGTGGCGGGTTTTGATGCCGGCTGGATGGCAATCGGGGCGCTCGCCGGCTCGGGGATCCTAGGCTCAACAGGAACAGGGGCTGGAATAGGAGCCGCCTCGGGTGGTTTGGCTACGGGAGCAATAGGAATCGAAGGAGAGCGGAGCTCGGCAGCCGGTAGCGGTGGTGGTGAAGCAATATGTGGTTCCTCATAAGTCTCTTGTGTATCCGCAGGCTCCTCTACTGCATACGAGTCGGATGGAGCAGCGGCGGGGGGCAGTGGAGGAGAGGAAGCAGTATGGTCTGCCTCCTTCTTACGGACTCTCGTCGGTCGCGGCGGGGCAGTCGGCTCATACTTCTCTACGAAGTTTCTGGGGAATATTCCCTCTCTCTTTACGCCTAATTCGTCGACATACTCACCGCCGTACCAGTCAGCATCGTCGTTATCGGTGACGGTAATGATTTGTCCGATTCCGAAAGGTAGGTCGTCCTCGTGGCCCGAGGTGTACTCGTAGATAGATTTCACCTTGAATGACACGGAAGCCATGGTGCGTCAGCGTCGGAAGCTGGATGTAGTATGCCCTTTTTTTCTCTTCCCTTTTCCACCGTTGGTATCAAAGTCGGTGCACAATTGGCGGGGTCGAAGACGGTGAGCGGGATGGATGCAAGAGGATACGACCCTTTTTTGAGACAAGTCGAAGACGGGAAAAGTCCTAAAGAGACGGGACTCTCCAGTGGTCAAAAATAATCGAATGGTCAAATTAGGTAGACTGGTAGAATGGGAAATGCATGAGGCTGAGCATTCGCAAGCGCCCTGTCACAGCTCGCGGCTGGAGAAAGGTCGACGTCAGCGCATGAACTAGTTATCCTATGTCGTTTTTTCAATAGACGAGATGTAACCCACCGTAAGAGCCAAGCTCGGCTCACTGAAGTGTGCGTGCTTCCTTGGGAATGGGGGTCTTGGGGGAGTCTAGTTTGTTGCACAGGGGGGGCAAAAGCTGATAGTTATACGGGAAAAAAAGGAGATCAGAATTGCCTTTATTTTTGTTTTATAGTTTTTTTCTTGTCCCCCTTAAAATGCCAAAATTCAATCGGCGGTATGGTAAGGGTAAGGTTGCGGTTGGGACGCTTGAGGATTCAGAATGCGAAGGAAAGGATGCAATGGATGCAATGCAGTGGCAGTGGGCAGGGTTTCCTCGGCTTGACTTTTGACTTTGTGAGGCTTCTGAGGCTTCAGAGGCTTCAGGAGGGGCTTTAGTGGCTTCAGAGTTCAGATGCCCGCATGCCCGCTCCGAAGGTCCCTGCCTCTGCTGCCTGTCTGCCTGTCTGCCTGATGAAAAACGCACGGACCAATGACGATACCACACATGCCACTTTATACCCCTCCCTTGTCTTCCTTGTCTACTTCTTTCACCTGTGGCTAGCGTAGCTAACCTTAACCCTTCAATGTGGCGCATTACCATTCGTTATCTAATCTGGAAGATATAATAATTCACGGGCTGTTAAGACAAAGCGACAGAGCTACTACGTAATATAGAAGCAGAAATTTGGAGCCGAAAGCTATTAGTAACCTCTAACCTCCACGTCTACACGTATAGGTAGAGTGATAGCTCATCTACAGCTACCTGCGCTTGCAAACGGACGATCAGTGGCCAGCGCTCTTGGATATTCCAGAATCCAGGAAACATGTCATCTCCAGCGCAGTCGAAAAAGCCCAAGGGCATTCTGAAGAAACCAACCGCCCCAACAGTACTAGCACCGGCAGCAGCAGCAGCAGCTCTCACTCCCATGTCCCCCTTCCCGATTCAAGAGAGCAACCCGGCGGCCGAGAAGCCCAGCGCCCGCGACGTCGCCGTCCAGCAAGCCCTCGTCATCCAGCAGCAGCACGCCCTCTCGGATCATATCCAAGACTCCATCATCGCGCTATCGTACTTTCCACTCACACGCTCCTCCTCCGGCTCCGGCTCCGGCTCCAGCTCTGGCTACGACGCCGCGAACCCGGCGCCGAGCGACGCCGACGCCTTCCGGCAGCACGTGCGGTCGTTCCAGCCGGGCGACTACGAGGACATGATCGAGGAGCGCAACGCGCGCGGGCTGTGCGGGTACGCGCTCTGCGCCCGGCCGCGGATCCGGGTCGGCGGCGGCGGCGAGTACAAGCTCGTCAACTACGGGCGCAAGGACTTCAACATCGTGCCGCGCAGGGAGCTCGAGCGCTGGTGCTCCCAGCGGTGCGCCCGCCGCGCCATGTACGTCAAGGTCCAGCTCAGCGAGACGGCCGCCTGGGAGCGCGCCGGCATCCCGTCCATCCGCATCGAGCTGCTCGACGAGCCGGGACGGACAGGGGGCGAAGAGGAGGATGGTGATGATGCAGTCAAGCAGGTCGCCAAAGAACTCCGGGACCTGCAGATCGACAAGGAGAGGAAGGCTACTCGCGACGCTGCGGATTTGGCCCTCGAACGAGGTGATGCTACGGATATACAGTCGACCCGATCCATTGACGTCGATATCATGGAGAAGTCGGTGATAATGGCAGCGCAAGAACCTTCACTGGCTAAGAATAACGAAGGTCATTTAATTTTAGATGGCTACAAGACGAAGTTTGACTCGAGATCGGAGACGATGAGTATGGGCAGCAATATGGCAGAGGTCGCTGCTAAAATCGAGGATCTATCAATCGAATGACGACACAAAGGTGTTGCCATCGTCACTTGCATATTAGGGCGTTCGGGTTAGGATCAATGAGATACCCTTAAAGGACACAAACCAGCATTAGGTGGTAGTCGCAGTCAAGTTAGGGTAAAGAGAGATAAAAAGAGTTTTACCATTTCCAGCACCACCATTATTTTCTTGAACCTGATAATGCGATGTTGCCGTGATGGAATCAACGGATGGCTAGAACCTAACCATGGTAATGAGGCTGAGAACAAGTCACGTATCAACGGAAAGAGCAAAATTTGGCCATCAACCATCATCTCTAGTGTGTACTAGAAAATCAGGGACACCTTTGCTGGGAAAGATCTCGTCAATTGCGGATCTAGAATGTACCTACTATCATGTGTAGGAAAGACGCCGTAAAGCCATGAGACCAATGCCAGTCGCCCTTGAACTAACCCATAACCTCCTTCATTCATGAAACCGCCGCATCCTATCCTAATAGGCGTTTACCGAGGGGGACGGTCGCCGAATCTTCGGGGTCGCTCGGCGGTCTGCTGCTGGGTCACAGGGACGACGTTGACGGGAACGTTGTCGAACTAAATTCTTGTAAGCAATCACGATGGGACAGGGGATGTGCGAAGAATCGGAGGGGACAAAACGTACACCAAGGTGCTTCAGCAGGTCCTTCGTCTCAACATCGATGTCGAGCTGGCCAGCCTCGGTGTTCTGGGTGAAGTCGAGGGCAGAAACCTCGGGGACGTATTGATCCTTGCGCTCTCGCTCCTCTTCTTGAAGCTTGAAGGAGATACCACGGACGGGTCCTCGCTGAATTCGCTTCATCAAGTGGGTGGTGTAGCCGGCAATCTACAATCCTCCTACGTTAGCTAGCCTGTCCTACTTCGATTACCGAAACCGCGCAGATTTTTGAGTCTTGAGTCTGGTAGATCCTGTCGGAAGTAGCTGCTCACCTTGTTGCGCAGGCGCTTGGAGGCGATGATGGCAATCTCATCGCAGACTCGCTTGTTGGTCTCGAAGTCGAGAGTGAGCTTGGGGTAGTATCGCTCAATGATGACCTTGGCGGACTTCTTGACTGTCTTCGTACGAACGCGACCCATGTTGGCGGTGTTGACTGTGGGTTAGTAGAAGACGGTTTGGTTGTTGGAAGGCCGGGAGTTTTTTCGTCGATGTTGAGTTAGAATGTCACGAAAAAGAGAATTATTGGGTAGTGGGCAAATTCCTCCAAGTGTGGGGGGTGAAATTCGGCAAATCTTTGTGGGTCCTAGGGCAGAGACAGACCCGACGTTTTAATTGGGCAATCTAAGGTAGCTTAAGCATGCCTCTAAACGCATATGCTGGCTTAGTAAATATTCACGAGTGTATGCGATGATCGATCCGTGTTGTCAAAGCATAATATCACGGAGGTGGTAGATAGCAACGAAGTTCCATTTCATTGTTGGTTGATTTACTACATGTAGAGATTACTACCAAGTATGCGCCTAGCAGTGGTGATACATGGAGAGTATCACCTTACTATCTGGCTAGTATGTACAGATATTCTATTCTACAAAGCACAGGAAGGGAAGAGCCGTACCATATACTACACGATGCACTCCGAGACTCTATCCTCCCTCAAGAACCAATACCTCCCTAGTGTATCAACGTGTAGCCCGCCGTTCATGACGTACCTAGGTAGATAGATTAAAAGCCATAATTGCGTGCATTACCATCACGCCAGTTACCTAGACGCCGTTGACCTAGAGGGGCACTGAAACCAGGACTACCAGACGCGTTCATCGGGTTGCGTGGCACTTCAGGGGTCTCTATCTCCTTCACCACCTGTTCGAACACTTTTTCTTCACCCACCATTTCCTTCTGGACGACTTCGCTCTGCGGATTTGCTTCGTCTATGCTAATACAGATCCTTCCGAACGAATCGACCGAAGCCATGGTAGGTTGCACGTATAGCTTTGATCCGCCGCGCTCCTCGAGTTCGATTTCGTGCAGAGCCTTGACAAATCTGGACGGCCTCCACCCTTTCAGCGCGTTGAACATTGTGTCCTTGACCACCGGGTTAACGACGAATCCGGCAACACCTATGCTAGGTCTGAAACTGCCGGTCTTGAAGTGCGTAGGTTTTAGAACTCTCGCCTTGACAGGAGGGTGATGCTTCTGGGGCCCGTAGATGGCGTGATTCTCCTGGAAATTCCGGGTGCGCAGATAACTTAAACCGGCCGAAGGATGGGTGATCGGAGGACCGTCCGCCCCATACGGACTGCCGCGGTCAAGCACTCTAGGCTTATCTGGAGCCATCGTGCCAACCTTTCTATACTCGGTGTCTAGGTCGACAGGGGCGAGATCCAAGAAGCGACCGACAAGGCTGTACAAGGCCATGCGGTCTTGCCTTAGCTCCCTTATATAATCCATAAATTCCTCATCTGTGACATCGCTAGCAGAAATCGCCGGTGGTTCCGCCGTCTCCCCAGCCTCCCTGGCCTTCTGCGCTTGGTCCGCCGTCATCTCGGCCGCCAGGTTCTCCCTCAAAAATGCGCGAAACTCGGAGCGTTTGCCCCGTACTTCCTTCTCGAGAAACCGGTTGAAATCGCCATCCGTCATTCCGGCAAGCCACGGGCCGGTGAACTTCCACCTCTTATTGGCCAATTCCGCCTTTTGCTCGGCGTTCAACGCCGTCACATCACCAGATTCTTCAAAAACCGATGTCTGCATTAGCGGGTTATACCCGGTCTGCATCGGTACTGAAATAGGCAAATTCAACTCTTGATATTTTTGTAAGGTGATGGTGTGATCTGACGCGGATTGGAAGTCGGTGACATGTTCGGTAGAATCGACCTGTCTAACTCGTACGAGGGGATAGGTGGTGTTTGTCGTGGTCTTTAGAGGAAAGGGTCGCTTGAAGCCCCAATCACCGTTGATTCGAGACGAGGAAGTCGTCGTAACAGTAAGGTGCGTAGGATAGTTGATCGTAGCAGTGGGAGAGTAGTGTTTGGTTGCCGAAGAATAATCGCCCGGAGGAGCAGGTATCGGGGCTGGCATAGAGAACATTCGCGATGATCGCAGGAGCGCAGCCCCGGGAGAAACACCCCGGCCGGCCATCTTCTGGGGTTATGAGCTCTCTGACAAGCTCAATGGCTAACGTTGGTGATGGCTTCGTGCGGGAAGGGTACGGCAATCTGACAGCTTCGGCAGCTTTACATTGAGTATTTTTTGATAGAGCGCGCGCATTGGGGGGGGCTCGGTAAATTATCGGATTTATCATGACTTTATCGATTAAATGTTGTGGAGACTCGGGCTCTAGCGCCAGCGTTCGGACGTTCAGGACGTTCAGTACGTTCTGACGTTCTGACGTTCAGGCCAGTCAGGCGCAGAGGCGCTGTGCATGAACTAGATGAACTAAAATGAACTAATAGGGGCTGCAGGGGGCCGCACGGGGCTCAGGGGTCTAAACCTCCGCCTCTAGTAGGACTTTTATAAGAAACCTCGAAAAGCTCAAATAAAACATTGATCTGAATAGGTCATTACGAAGGAGTTTTGAGCCCTACGTGAGTCTCGATTATCAAGAAATGGAGTCTATCGACCCCGCCACCGGCCGGGCATTGCCGTCCGACGCCATTCAGAGAGTACTATTCGTGGCCGGATTGGTACATGTATATAACATCCCGCCCATGACGCCGGGAAAAGGACATGTCGCCGCGAGCTGGACAGCGGATGGCAACAAACGCCAAATCTTCACTGCGCGTCTGCGCGTCATAGAGACAGCGGTGCCGGTGCCGGGCACTGACGGGGACGAGAAGGTGAAGACCGACATCGTGCTAGAGGACTCCAGCAACGGTCAGCTATTCGCCGCCGCCCCTTATACTGCCCAGGCTATCGTGGAGCCCGTGTCCGATAGCTCGCGCTTCTTCGCCCTCCGAGTCCAAGACGAGGCCGGTCGGAAGGCCACCCTCGGCGTCGGCTTCGAAGAGAGAAGCGACGCCTTTGACTTCGGCGTGTCTCTGCAGGAAGCCCAGAAGACGCTAGATTGGGGTAGCCATGGCGGCGGACCTGGGAGGAAGCCCGCGGCAGCCGAGCAGAAGGATGACGCCGAGAAGCGCGATCTAAGTCTGAAGGATGGCGAGACCATCACTATCAATTTGCCGGGGAGATTTGGAAGGAGGAAGCCCGACACGCCCTCCGATGCAAGTCTCTCGTCATTCTCACTACCCCCGCCTCCATCATCGTCATCGTCGTCTTCGTCTGCGCCTCGCGGCTCCGGGATACTCCCCCCGCCACCAAGTGCGACGAGCGTTCGGAAGAAACGGCTTTCTGCTCAGGAGTTGGGCTTCGACGATGGGAAATTTGGGGAGTTTGCATGACTTACTGCTAGCTAGGTACCTATAGGTACCGAGACATTGTTACGCTGAAACATTCACGGAGATGAAAATGATATGAAGGAAAACCGCATGGTTGGTAACAACCTCCATCTGAAAACAAATACCTAGTTTTGTGAAAGCCTGAACAGCACTCCAATTAATAATCCATGCATTCCTAACCCAATAGCCTCCTCTTTCCTCCTTTCCCACCGCCAGTCAATGTAACGAGGAGGGGCTTGGACATGTACAATGGTCATCGAGATCATCCCTCTCTTTCCCTGACGTATGGCGCAATGAAGGCATACTCATCCGCCTCTTCGGCTTGGGATTGGGTATCACGCTGAGAAATGCAGAGCGTCTGCGAGGATTGGTATCCGATGCATCATGAATAGGTGTACCGTCCATTTCGAACGCACCAGGCCCATGGTTATTCTCGGGGGTGTTACGAAGATCCTCAAGAGGCTGCCATGCCACATTAGATTTGTCTTGCGTATCGGGTGCTTCAGCGTATCCATAGGGCACATAAGGATAGTAGAAGAAAGGGGGTGGTGCGTTGACTGGGTAATATGGCGCTGATGGAATAGGAGGCGGAGGAATGAAAACCGGGTAGCTGGAAGCATGTTGCTTCCCTAGATTTCTCATGTCCCTTTCCTTTTGGACTTGGTGCCATCTTTCCTGACATTGTATCTCGACGTGCAGTTCGCTTAGCCGTGTCAAGATGTTCTTCTCCTCTTCAACGGTGTCTCCGATGTGGCGCCTCAGCCAGCTGCGATGCTTTTTCGCCTTCTTCTGCTCGTCTAAAGTCTCGGCCATTTTCAACTGCTCGTCGACAATAGGTACCCTCTTGAACAGGTCGATGGCTCTTTGGTCGTGCTGCTGTAACATTTCAAGGAGATATAGCCGCTCCCGGTGAAGCTCGCCAAACGAGCGTGGTTCCATCCCTAGCTGTATCGCATTGAGTGATTGCCAGGGGTCGCCACGGACCTTCCTCGTCGACGCTTGTTTCGGTCTGCTTTGGTAGTTCGGCTTTTTCTGGAAGTTCTCTTCCCAGAACTGCCTGTCGTGGTGCGGCCGCTTATTTGATGAGTCTGATGGCATGGTGAAGTCGGAGTTGCTTTAATCGTACATTCACGAGTACCCATCAAACGAGCACTAGAAAATACAGAAATAGAATTGCGGTTTATATCCATAGCTAAGTTTCTTGATAGGTTCTACCCGACAAAGCAATCCTACAGCAGATGAACAATTACACAAGTACCGGATAGAAACAACTTTCGTGTGTGTTCTAGTTTCAGGATAGCCTGAGTGGTGTATGTGGAAGTAGGTAGTCTATATATGTATTTGATCCATGTATATTCTAGAACAGGTCGGGCAGGTATTTGAGACATATCATAGTGAAATAATTTGTTCTTTTGGCCTTCTTTAACTAGAACTTGAAAGGTTTCGTAAGTTTATTGTATTTTAGATTATGCACCAGTGAGACCTTGACCTAGCTATATAAAACCTATTCACAAAAACAAGGAGAATAATTCTAGAATGTATCAAGAAGGCACCGGAATATGAGTGATACCTATAGCTGTATCGAGCTGGCGGATGTGGAGATCCGCTGCTTTCCTCCTACACACCCCTTTTAGTTGTGTGGAAGGAGGCTAGGTACTTAGCATCCCGTGTCACAAGCCTAAGATATACACGATATATCAATATCTCCAGAGACATGTCGTATCAAAATTTCATATTGCGAAGCCATCGTGCCGCGGAGGATCGCAAAAGCGCCACTACGGCATATTTCGTTAGTGATTCTAGAATTGTAGGCATTAAACGCACAGTCACGAAATAAACTTACCAAACCCACAGCTTCAGCGGCCTTCCTTACAGCAGATATCTCATCCTTACTGACTGGGCGGTTAATTTCTGCGTACCTGACCTCTTCTTGGGCTCCTTGTCGGGCATCCTCCGTCTTAGACCTTCTTTTCGGCTTACCAACATGAGCATCCGGTCTATACTGCTCCATGATGTTGACGAAGATGTCGCGCGAGACCTTCTCCGCTAAGAACTTCATGATATGTTCACCTTCGGCCTCTTTTCCCGGCATCACTAGGTGACGAACTAACACACCCTTCTTCGCTATGCCGTCGCCGGTGAAACATAGGTCGCCAACTTGTTCGTGCATGGCTTTGACACTCTCTGTGGCGGTAGAGGCATAATCATCGGCCTTCAGTAGGCGCTGCGATGTCGCTTTGCTCCATACCTTGAAGTCTGGGAGGTAGATGTCGACCAGCCCGTCCATAAGCTCCAAGGAGGCAAGAGAATCAAAGGCTGACGTGTTATACACGATCGGGAGCTTCAGCCCCAAGTCGCGCGCGTGCAAGATAGATAGTGCTACTTGGGGCACCACGTGCTCAGGGGTGACGAGATTGATATTATGAACATGGCCGACATCTTGCAGTTTGAGATACCACTGCGCCAGTTCCTCGGGCGTCAGGTCGAACCCATTCCTCTGATGGGCGATGTCGTGGTTCTGGCAAAATGTACATCTCAAATTACACCCGGAGAAGAAGACGGAACCACTACCGTTATGGCCTTGTATGCAAGGCTCTGTTATTTCGTGTTAGTATTAGTATCGAGGTTATACCTAGACTCCCTCGCATTGGGGATTCGTATAAGTAATACTCGATGTGCCACAGCTACGGAAATGCTCAAGAGTGGCTAGGTAGATTGAGACGATTATAAGCCAAAATAAAGCTCGCTCACTCACCCTCGCCAAAGTGCGGCGCAATAACGTTCACCTTGACATTCTCTCCGATCAAACACATGCCCGTAGTCTCATAGCGGTTGACGCCGCAGAGCCGCGGGCAGAGATTGCAATTCCGCAGGTGCGCATATGCTGACGATCTCTTCTTGGATGTCTCAGTCGCTGACAGCAGCTGGTAGCGGGGGATATAGTCGTCTAGCAAGAACGGAGGGGCGAGATGCAAAGACCGGCGATGAATGTGGTAGGGCGGGATAAGACTTGCGGGACGGAGATGCGACTTAAGACCGACCAGACCAACCCGCGCCCTGCTACTTGATAACATGTTGAGAGTCTGAAGCCTGGTTGCATGATTGTGGATCGCTGTGGTTTCGTATTCCCGAAGAATTACATGTAGGTAGCAGACGTGAGCGCTTGAGAAGATGTATCTGCATTATTTGCTTAAAGCCGACACCGATGACGAAAACTGATCGTATGGAGACTGAGAAGGGTAAAGGGTATTTACTTCGGTCCGGCGGTTTTCGAGTAGGCGGGGAAACTGGAGATCTGGGGACCTTTGTGATCGAATAAACGGTCACAACCAACAGCCACAACTACCAGATATATAAGCCGATTCGGCACTCAACCTGCCAACTCGCTTACATTACAAGGTAGACGTCTCCTCCCGTGCTTATACCCGTTACAGCCCGAAGGTATCTTCTGTCACAACTTGGACGTATAAAGGGAATACATTGGGAGCTACATATAGCTATCTTTACCTTATAAGCTATACTGTCTAGGATTTAGGTACTATTAATTTGGTCTTGCACTGTAGAATATCTTTACTTACTTCGAGTTAGTTATTAAAGCCGTTAGCATCACCTACAACTTATTTCGTATTATTTATCACTGACAAGCCAACTTAGTTCCAACTTAGTCGAGACAACTCAGCAAAGATGGCTCTTCAGTTGCTTTGGATCGGTTTGGGGAACATGGGGAAAGTAAGATATCTCGTATCATGTTTCCAACACTTTACCCGTACTGACCTTCCTCAAGGGAATGGTGAAGAATCTTGTTGAGAAAGGCAACCTGGACAAGCCCCTTATCCTCTACAACAGGACGAGGAAGCGGTCCGAGGAATTAGCCGCCAAGCTCCCCGAGGGAAAGACGGAGATCGTCGATTCTCTCGAGGAAGGTATTAAAAAGGCCGACATCATTTTCACCATCGTGTCCAACGACGCAGCAGTGCAGAGTGTTTTCGAGGACCTTCTCAAAGGTGACGTTGCTGGCAAGCTGTTTGTCGATTGCTCTACGATCCACCCGGATACGACAGACCAGGTTGCCAAGTCGGTAACGGACAAGGGCGCACAGTTTGTCGCGAGTCCTGTTTTCGGTGCGCCACCAGCAGCTGAAGCGGGCCAACTCGTGTAAGTACAAGCAATCTACTCTTATATCTGCCCTGCTTCGCCTACAAGTGGATCGTCACTAATCAGAGGAACCTAGCTTCGTCCCGGCTGGCCCCAAGTCTAGCATCGAGAGACTGCGGCCTTTCATGAAGGGAGTGATGGGCAGAGCCGAGATCCCGTTCGAAGACAAGCCGTATAGCCACTCGTCGAAGCTGAAGCTGGTTGGCAACAGCTTCATCCTCAATACGGTGACCATCCTAGGCGAAGGCTTCACAGTGGCCGAGAAGACGGGCATCGGCGCGGACGCGCTCCAGCAGTTCGTGGACACGCTATTCGGTGGCATATACAGCATATATGCGGACCGCATGGTCAAGGGCACCTACTGGAAGATGGAGGAGCCGCTCTTCTCAGCCAACAACGCACGCAAGGACGCGGGCCACGCCATGAACATGGCGAAGGGAGTGGGCGTGGATCTAAAGACCGTAGCTGTCGCCGATGAGTACCTCAAGAGTGTTGCCGAGTATGCGGGAGGTGACAAGGGTGATGTCGCCGGCATATATGGAAGCGCGAGGAAGAACGCCGGCTTGAAATATGAGAACGACGCTTGATTGTACAGTTGCGGACTTACGTCAAGATATTGCTACCGTAGTATAAAATAAATAGGTACACGAGAGAATGAAAACACTGGAATACTTATATGCATTAGTTAATAGTCCTAGCAATGAAGCTAAGCGTCTAAGAATCGAGACCAAAATCTTTCTATCGAGATCTTTCTATCGAGAAGTTTTAAGTGAATATATAAACGAATACAAGGGTGTATGCATCTATCAATATGACTAAGCATAGCTTGGCACCTCGAACTTCGTAATGTAACACCGCAGCACCGAAGCCAAACAAGCGTCAGCGCCAGGCAAAAGCTCCAATCCCGGATCCGAGCTTTCGAATTCCAACCCGTTTCATCATCCGCATCCACAAGGTACCGAAACATTATACCAAGTCGAAGGCCAGAACTGCCCTGCTTTTTACAACAATGGCGAAGGGGTGCGTACACGGATATTGTTCATTGGGAGCATCCGACCCGCGATTTCAAAGCTGACCGTTACCCGCAGGTACAGCATCTTCATCGGCCTCGCCGTCGTGGCTGCCATGTGCGTCGCCGCGTGGTTCCTATCACCCAAGGGCGAGAACCAGACGTAAGTGGACTTCTCTTCGCTCCCCTCCTCGTCTATCTCCTGCGTATATATCGCTAATGCATACATCAACAATAGGACCTTCCGCTCTTCTCTCATCCTCGCCTTCATCAGCTGCTACCTGATGTGGTTCATCACCTTTATGGCCCAGCTACACCCCCTGATCGAACCGAGACGGACTACTGTGAGGGAAGGCTTCCAATTCGAATAACCACTTCGGACCTTAACGTACGAGCGACGCGGGACGTAGGACATTAAGGGGACAGAGCGGACCTACTACGAAGCACGAAGCGCAAGAGCTGGGAAGAAACTCGGGGTATCGCTCGATGATCGCTATTGAGGGGAGAGAGAGAGAAGACTGTCAGATGGGCATAATACTGTTCGCGGTGGCGGAGGAGATCTTCCGAGCAGAGCTGGGCCGGATTGTATAAATATTACTACTACTACTGTGCTACATCATTTCGGCGTTTGGGAAGATTAGGGAACCACAGCCTTGATACATAGCAAATCAAGCAGGCATCATGGCGGGTAGACATAGTGTATTACTGGGGATCGTCAAAACGTCCTTCACAATAAAGAGAGCATTTTGAACATTTGATTTCTTCATTATTATCTTGGATATGGTGACGTAAAAAGGGAAGCATAGGTATATATATATATATACCGTGACCGTCACCCGACGGCCAGCCTCCCGGCCCACTCCCGGGCGTACATGAGCAGCGCCCAGAGCGCGCGCCCGTCGGCGGCGACGCCGCTCTCGCCGGCGGAGTCGACGCCCTCGAGCCCGACGAGCCAGAGGACGGCGCGGCCGACGAGCCAGCGGGCGACGGCGCCCGCGGCCGCGAGCACGACGGCGGCGCCGTAGCCGCAGTCGAGCAGGATCTTGAGGGCCTCGACGTTGTTGGCGACGACGGCCCAGCCGAGGCTGCGCGCGGCCGCCGGCACGTCGTAGTCCCAGATGACCATGAGGATCGGGAACAGCTTCGTCGACGACGACACCAGGAGCGCCGTCGACACCGAGTTCGGCCGCGCGTACGTCGGTAGCAGGCCTAGGAAGGCCAGGGGCGAGAGGGGGGACGAGGTTAGGAACCGGATGCTCACGTGGAAGGCGAAGGTCGAGAAGGTGCAGAGGATTACTATTTCTCGTAGAACGATGGTAAGGTTAGCAAGCAAGTAAGACACGTAGTTGGACAGGACGCGCCGAGCTTAGAATAGAAGGGTGGGGGAGGATCCTACAAAAGAATAGATATTGAAACACGATAGGCTGCCGCGACAAGCTGCCCAGGTTGCTACCGCCGTTCGACGACGGGGAGCCCGGGTCGGGCGCGGCCTGCTTCTCGATGCGGGCCCAGGTGAGGTAGACGTCGAACAGCAGCAGCAGCGTCCCTAGACGTATGATGGAGGGGTCGAACTGGTCGTGGTCGCGCATGAGGGTGTTGTGCAGCAGGTGGCGGTAGACCTGGGGCTTGATGAGGACGAGGTCGATGAAGAGGACGACGAAGTCGTGCTCGACGTACTTGTCGCAGAACCGGCCGCAGTTCTTGCACACCGTCAGCCGGATGTTGTGCCCGCTCGACGGGTCCCCCGCCCCCGAGTACTGCGTCCAGAGGGTCTTGACCGGGTGCCGGCACTCGATGCAGATGGGCATCTTCGGTGGTCGTAGCTACAATTGTGGTCGTGGTCGTGGTCGTGGTCGTGGTCGTAGTCGTGGTTGTATATAGTAGCTAGAGCTAGGAGGTCGAAAGGTAGAGGAGCATGGCTCTCGCTTCTTCGCTAGGTAACCTAGTCAGTACAATCTTTCAGAGACCCAAACAATAGAAAAATGTTACTGAATACTACTTACCTACTTCATGATGCGTCAGAGGTTCTAATTGAATTAGGACCTCCGTGACGTTGAACTCATTGAACTCTGATGATTTCCACTCCTATCACCCTTGCGCGTCCCCCCCTATCTTATCGTAGATAAAATTGGAGATAAGGTATAACGGAATGCTTATATCTTGCATATTTATATTTAGAACACGCCTCACCTCACGTTTACTTACAGACTTTGTACCTCACTACTACACATACGAATAATATGAATTAATAACAGCCAAATTAGACAATTTTATGATGCAAATAGTTGTTAGCTAGGTAGTCTATAGGATATTCCTCAACCCTACTCTATAGAGCTTCTAATACGTCAAAAAAGGAGATATCCGTCCGCCGTTTACCAATGAACGTATAGCCCTCCCTCTGCCGATATAATGTAAGAGGTATATATATGTAGTTATATATACAAAATTAAAGAAAAATCACAACAGCGACGTATCTTGATGGAAGAAAAAAACGCCCATGGGAAACCGCCCTTAGAACGCCTTCTGCAATGCAGGCCACACACATACACACTCCAGCAACAACAAGCCAAGCCAACGCACGCGCTGCCGCGTAATCAAGTGCTCGTAGACGCAACGCCACGTCAAATTGTGTAACATCGAGACCGAGGTTTTCTATTATAATATCTCTTTAATCCGCCTTCTTGCCCTTGCTCCCCATCACCGACGCGGGAGCCGAGCGCCCCCGGACCGAGCCCTCGCCTTCGCTTCTCCCCGTCGAGCCGTGGAGGTTCTGGTTCAGCAGACCAGCCTCCGGTACCCTTCCCAGCGCGCCCATTCTACCGTCATCACTATTAGTGTCGGCCAGCTCGATAAGGTCCAGATCCTCCGGGGGTTTCCTATGAGAGGCTAGTCTGGGGGTGCTGGGCCGCCTCGCCCACGCGCCGCGCAACCACGTTTCGATGGATGCTGCAGCGTGTTCGAGGCCCATTCCGTTCCTCGAAGGCGAAGCCGCGTCCCGTCCCTCCTCAAAAGGACTCTCCACGATCCCCGCAGTTTCTTCCGCCCCGTTGTGGAACCCGAAGTGTGCCGTCTCGGACCCCATCACCGACATGGAAGGCATCGAGTCGATATTGAAACCGGGTAACCGTTTGTTGACCCACGTATTGAAATAGTCCTTGGCCGGACCCGGTGCCTTCACGCTTCTTCCCATAGACCCCACCCCACCCGGCCTTCGCATCCACACAGGCACACCGTCTCCCTCTCCTAAGCTGGTGACTCTGCTTCTAGCAGACGAGGAGGTCCCAAGACTCGCGGGGGTTGGCCGTGCGCTTAGGGAGCTTAGTCGTCTAGATGAAAGACGTCCTGGACTATCAATAGCCTCGGACGTGTTTGTTATCGTTTTGGACAGTTCGAGAGATTGGCGTGGAGTCGAGAAGGCGGAAACGGTATGGATGCTCTTCTTTCGTCTAGGAGGAAAATAGCCCATGGATTTCCTCAAAACCCTGACCATCTCGATAGGCTCCTGACTTGAGTCGAGCTTAACCCATCGCACGTGAGTCCAGGGCTGCTCCTCGTCATCCTGCGGTGCTTTGCCTGCTGATTTCGAACTGACCGACTCAAAGTAGCTATCGTGGAGCGTATGTTGCGATTGCGAAGCGTTTCTGAAAGGACTTGCAAAGTCGGTGGGTTGTGGCGTAGCAGCTAGAAGATCAACTTGCTGGGAATACTGGGATGGAGGGTCGCACGGCCGTCCCTTGACCTCGCACGCATCGACGGGTATCATTAGATATTTTCGTATCTGTATGTTATCCCGAGACCATAGGCCGTTTGTCTTTCTAAAAGCATGCTCCTGACACCTGTAGCGAAGAATGATACCTGCGTATGTGTCGGTAGGCTGCACATGGTGCAGATAGACCAGTTGTTCTTCCACAATAGGCTCGCTCGTGCCTCGCGGGGTCTCATCCGAGTTCCTCCTTTTATACTTCCCGCTCACATCTAGACCACCGTTGACGCCCTCGTAGCTCTCCAACACACTGGCCGTCTTCCTAGCCTTCAACTGCGCTTCTCGCTCGGCGAGAGATCCTGCTGCAATGTCTTTGGCTGCCGGCCGCGATTCCGCTGGAGGCGCTGGGCCCCAGTTGCTGGACGACTTGCCGCCTTTTGTATTGCCGGCTCCAAACCCTTTCCATATCGATTTCGGACGTGGCTTACTTCCACCACTGCTATTAGGACGCGACGGATCACTATTATAGCCACCCTCCAACAACGACGATGCGAAATCCTGGACCGATGCCCAGCTCGGTGTCCAAGAACCCTCCAGCAGTCCACGGGAGAATGTAGCGCTAGATGGACTAGACCGGCCACTCGAGAGCAGTTTGCTGTTGCCGAGGCGGGCAGAGGGCATGGGACTCACGCCTCGACTTGGAGTAGGACTCTGACCAGGTGTCAAGCTTGGCGACTTTATCGAATCATGATAAGCAGGAGCTCTCCTACTCCGCGATCTCACTGCGGAAGTATCATCAACTCCGGCTGGTACTAGAGCGGTGGTGGACCTCGGCGCGGCTGGGTTGGATGTGCCACTCGTATCGGCCATGATCTGGGGCGATACGAGCCTGAGAAGGCTACGGCAAGCGTCGAGTAGCAGATAACATTGATTTTGTTGGAGGAAACACGGTTCGTAAGCAGCTTCGTTCTTATCGTCGGGGCACCGGCAAATCCTGGGATATCGGCCAAGTCGAAAGTCGAAAGTCGAAAGTCAACGGAACCGATGCATGCGTGAGTGGGCGTGTAAATTGAGAGGTGGCGTTAATTAAACCTGAGGCAGTCCAAGACGCTAAATGCAAGAGAAAGAGGGAAATGAGTTGGGCGCTGGGGGGACGAGAGAGACGAGGGAGAGAGTATCAGAATGATTTTGAGTCGGTTATCGTGCCACCGTCTCACTTTTTCGTTTGTTCAGGACTGAGACTCAGAAGAGTTTATCAGAACATTAACAGGAGTTCGTTGAAATGTACACGTACCATTGGATCCCCCCCTTTAGGGACTCGCTGGGACTTGGGCTGGGGCCCGCTAAGATCACTAAGGACCACTAAATCCACTAAGGCCAGGGTGCACACGCACGTTATGGGTAATGGCACGCAGCGCACGTCATGTACAATCGCGCATGTACTTTCAGCCCCTAAGGCCCCAATTAGCACCGCCGAACGGGGGCCAAGGCGGCTATAACGGCCCTGTGGACACCGGAAGACCGATCCAACAAAGAACTGATTCAAACAATAAGACCAAATAAGTTCATCAGCATACATATATACATATATATATGTAGGTAGGTACATAATGCACATATATATGCATTATATCTTATATCCATACCTACTCCTATGTAGGTATATAAGGTATATATATTTCGGTGTCACCGAATTTCATAATGTTAGCCTCATCTCATGTCTACCTGATCATCCCTTTTCTTCTCGAGTACGCTAACACTTATTCATCCCTAAATTCCCAACCATCACCGCGGAACGCCTAGCAAACGGGATAGTACAAGCCCATCTTCACTCGTTATCAACACTATATTCGCCCGTCAGAGGTACTGACGACGAAGAACAGCAGTACTCTAGCATACGACGAGTTTTTCTTAACCCAAAGGTATGTCGAAGCCTGACAAGTTCACATCATTCCCGTTGATCCCGAAGAATTGGAACCTAGAAGAGAATCCATATTAGCAAAGCCCCTGGCCTTTCTAGAATCAGCATAGTCGCATACCAGTCTTCAACGTTCAGCGTGGCCGGTACAGGCTGGCCTTGCGCAGATCCGGTACTCCAGCTATCGCTAGGACTTTGGCCGTCCGGCAGTCCCGTGTTGACGTCGCCACCCGGCCATAGGTTATTGTTTGTCTGGGTCTGATAACCTCCAAGCCCTGGTTGTAAGAAATTGTTAGCCTGCGGGGGGCTCGTACCCGTCGACTTGCTTGGCATCCGAGGGAGGAACTGGCTGGCCTGCCCAGGCGACGGCGGAGACATACCAGGCTGCATCGAAGAGACGAGGTTCGGATCCAGACTCTGCTGATTTTGCGACGGCGACGTCTGTGGGAGCGGAATCTGAGAGCTCTCGGGGAAAAGCTGGTCCGGCTGAAAGTTCTCCCAAAGCGATTGTGAAATGTTCGGCGAGTTACGGGTCACGAGATACAGGTCCGGGGGTGTGGCCGGAACCGAGAAGGACGGGTTGAATGGTGTCGCCGGGCGAGTATGTGGCCTGCTGTTAGTTCCTCCCATGAATGTGTCTCCGCCCCTGGTATTCGGCGAGTTGATAGGCGGTCCCATATGAGGCGGGTTTTGAGCCTGTTCGTTCCTAGGCGTTTGTGGACGTGACCGCTCGTACGACTCCTGATGCATCGGTGTATTTATATTAAAGTCGATGGCCATCTCATCGTATTTTCGCTTGATAGCCTCCTGCTGTCTCTGATGGTGCTGCTCTAGCTGAGCCAAGCTTTGCTGGACTTTCCTATGCCGTTTTCCCGCGGCTTTTTGCAACCTCTCTTCTAGTACCCTATTACCTAGGATCGATTCAAATAGCGTGTAAACCATCTTGCCCACAAGCCACACCCTGGACACCTCCTTGAGTGCTTCCATGCACGTTCGTATCCGGACCTGCGTAACCTGTTGGATGGAGGGAATAGGGGACCGCATCTGATACACGTGCATAATAAGCGCAGAGAACAGACTGTAAACGACAAATGCTGGACAGTAGCGAAGCTCGTCGTGCGCCGACAGATTCTCGATGATAGATGTGATCATCCCCGCAGCCTGGAAAGCGATATTACGCGAAGGGTAAGAAGTATCGTCTGAGAACCTCGCAGCGTTGCTATTGTTAGGAGGCATATGCGCTCGATGTAAGAGACAAAGGGTGGTATAATAATTCGAATGGAGTAGCGCACTCCAGAAATGGTGTCGTGGCATCTCCCAGTAGATCGACTTTGGGCAATTCTGTAACCAGTCTGCTAATGCCATATCACTATGGGTGAGGTCGATAGCGTTTTGCCGTCGGCCTTTCGATGCCACCGAGTACTGCTGAGACAGGACTAGGCCCATGATCTCGCAGAGTTTAACATATTGAAGAAAGAATTGAACATGAATAGGATCGGGGCCGACTTCGCTTGCGTTTTCTGGCTCGTCTTCGATAAAATCATCCTCGGTAAGCATCTCAACGTCTGAATCGTCCAAATTGATATTGCATGGTCGTCCGAGCGCAACTGCAACAGATCGATCGCGGGTGAACAGCGTCCACCAGATGCGCTTCCATAATCGTTTATCGGCTTTACTTAGTTGTGAAGCCTCCACACTCCTGTGCATCCCGGACCCCTGAGCGACGATGATGGCGACTCTACTCCAGTAGAACACGTTCTTAGTAACATCCTCCGGGCCCTCCCAATACCACCCCATGAGGAGTAAAGCCTGGACTATTGTCACGCGATCATCCTCGTAATTGGCGTCGTAAAGTGCTTTTGCTCGTTTATAAAATGTCAACGCAGCTGGTGTGGTCGAACCATTTGCATCCATGAGCTGTGGGTTATTACAGACTCTTGAACCCGCGAGCAAGACAGCCTGCAAGAGTAGTAACGAAGGCGGGTTCTTAGGATCTTTATACTGTTTCATAAAACGGGTCTTGTTTATGACCGGGACGATAGGATGTACCCATTTGAAGTACGATTCGATGAGCTCGTCACACAACGACCTGGGCGGTAGGAGGAAAGCCCCACGTTGATGAAGGATATCGATCTCGATGTTGTCTAGCTCCGTCAGGCGGGCCCTAGATCCGCGCACATTTTCGGGTAGGGGATAATGGACGACGTCGGAAGCGCCTTGACGATCGTGAACCAATAACGTTAAATTCGACGATTCCCCTAGGAAGGCTACTCTACCAGCTTCGGTGATGGGGGCTCTTGTAAACTTTGGTTTCATGACCAGGTTAACAAACGTATCATTGTCGACCTCCTCTTTCCTAGCCTGAGCTTCGGTGATAGTCGTCGAGGGCACGCCCTCCGAGGAATGGTAGACAGCGGGTCTCGCCGAGAAGGTGGTGGACGAGCCGACGCTGGGCTTCGGAGAGGGCTCTTCGACGGTATCCCCGCGGTCGCTAGAGACGAGATGTCAACCTCCTTGGTCATTTCTTCATTCTTTACCCCAATGGCGGGAGAGCTATGCACACACCTATCCGAGTCTTTTGCTGCATTGGCATGTGTCTTCTTCCTCTTGGGCTGTGGAATTTTGCAGTCGATTGAAAAGGCAACACAGTTCGTACATGGAACACCGAGACTAGCAGCATCGCACCGTACCTGTGAGTTTGTAAATATCGTCTCTTCTTACGAGGATGTTCTAGATTCATGTTCTTGCGCGATCGTGTTTGCTTCCGGTTGGCGATATAAAGAGAAAGTATCTATTCGTACCTTTCGAGCATGGCATGTCTGTTGGAAAGCGAGTGGTCAGTGGATGATGCACGGCGTAAAATATGGATCGCATTTCTCAAGATGCCTCGGCACGATTAGAATAATCCCACCTCGAGCCCCAGATTGAGAGCTCTGGTAGCTCAGATATAAATAAAAGAGGCACAGGCGACCACCAACCTCTCAAAGGAAATAGGGGAAAATAAAAGAGTACACACCTCGCAAGCCCTTGAAGCACGTTGTCTAATCGAAGTACAAACTTCCATCAGCTATTTGGTCGTTTGACTCGCGGCGTTCGCCTGCGGGGACATTACTTGCATGGGAAGTCCTACGAACCTTCGAAAACTCGGCTGGCCTTGCGCATTCTGTGCTGATATCGTCGGACCTGGCGATGTGCCGTTTTGGCTATTGGGAGGGGGCGTAGGCTGCGAAGGCGAGTTCGAATGTTGCTGCTGCCTCGCCAGCTCACCGCTGCTGGGGACCGGGTTCATCTCCATGTCTATCGGAATGCGAATGGCCTAGTACGCAAAGAAAACCACCGAGGACCAATCCGAGTGTGCAAGCGCAAAACGACGGTGTTCGCCCCGAAGCGATGAATATCGTAGTCGAATCTACAAGCAGGGCGTCGTCGAGCTCGGGTCTGTCCTCAGCTTCACTGCCGCGCGTTGTCGGGCGGAGGAGCGCATGAAGATATGAAGATACCTTGGGTCAGGTTGGTTGGTACCTTGGTATGTTAGGTAGGCCAAGGCTAATAGGTGAGATGGGTCTATGTAGGAGGTAGGTATTATTACCAAGACGCACTTAAGACCGCCTCTGATTGATCCTTTCGACGTGCGCGGGAGAAGAGAGAGAGAGAAGAAAAAAAAGGTTGAGAACAGGGTGCTTTTTCTATGGAACCATAAATGGAGGCGATGCCGATGATGAGTTGCGAATTTGATGCGACAAGGGGACCCTCAAGCGGATTTCGATTTTTACCCGCGCATTGCCTTGGTTTGTACAATACCTACAATACCTACAGGCAGGTATGTAAGATCTTTTGCCTTCCACGCATCAACCCTTCCAGGTGTCGAGTATAGTATAATAGTATAAATTCTAGCCCGGATCTTCCTACTTCCCACCTTCGCTAATACTATTTATTGCAAGATAAACCCCCGTAGGTGCCACTATAGAGAAATAAAACGTCTACTCTTTAGGTATCTATCCCGGTTCTCGTACCTGACATACCACCTACAGCACGTACCAGTATAGTACCAAGTGGGTTGTACGGTACTTACGGGATTAAAAATCTTTAGCGCAGGTTTGGCTTCTTTCAACGGTATAGAATCTATCTTTTGGTACCTATCCTTTTACATAAAAAAGCTTAGATGTAATTTACGATTGCTATATTCCCATTCAATTCAAAGTAATGAGACAACCTTTCCAGTCTATGTCTTTGTATCTCACTTACACATACCAAGAAATAACTATAGCATTGTCTATCCCGATACTATCCCCCACAAACTCCATCCTTCGGTAGGCATATTAGTGTATAAGTGAGCATATAGTTCAAAATCGCAAAGTCACTTGACCACCCCTTAAAATTTGTTTGCCTCGTCTCTCAATGGTCAGACGATGATGCGCTTATGCAGCCTTTTTAATATCTGTTCCCGGGGAAGGCCAGATTCAAAGTCTCAGCCCGTGTTAGTGAGTACGTAAGGTAGTGAAGTCCATGTGCTACCGCATCATAAATAGGTATCGTGTCCTTCTCTCTTCTGACATGTGAAGAAGTGGGAGGAGATGCAAGTCAGCGGCAAGCCCGTTTCTCTTAGTCACCCCTCTCACCCCCTGTTACCTTGATAGATAGTCGGGTAACAAGCCTCTTTGGTTCGCTTCTCCGTTACCAAGATTCGAAATCCGGGGCGCTTCTAATGCATACGTACATTAGGTATGTAGTATATTGTTAGCCTATGACCCCTATGACCCTCCGATAATATGCGATGATATGCAAAAGCGGTGACGCCAGCCTTGACCAATCAGAAATACTCTAATCTCTCTATTTTCGGCATACCCGTCGCGTTATAAACCCACGGGTTCCGGTCGGTATCCGGAATCGCGAGTTATACCAGTATCCCGGCACGAGAGAATCCCGATACAGAATCAGCACAGTTTCAATGCTGCCGCTGGGACTCGGGAGCGTGGGCAGTGCTCTGGCGGAATTGATACTACGTAGAGTCGTAGACACAGAATTACCGAGGCACTTGCCAAATTAGGAGATACCAAAATACGTGTACGAAATGCCATGTCATCATGTAGATCACCATTACAAAGTCTGTGAGCTACACTAATAGGACAAGTTTATCCGTTAGCCCCTATGTTTCTCACCAAAACTTACCACTTTCACACAGCGATTAAGACGGCAAATAAATTGTAAAAATAATTTCACTAAATGGCATATGTAGAAGACTGCTTTATCTTTGAGCCTACGTCTTTAGATTTTAATTAAATGCCTCGATGATTGTTTTATTCCTAGGTATAATTGAAATCATGTATGCCTCACCAAAAATATCAATATTTCTTAGGAGCTGTATCATTTATAACTTTATCGTAACGCCGCTCTAGATCTAAAACCTCAGATACAAATTCATTATAGCCAAATGATTTACGCTTAATTATATTTCATTTTTAAAAGGTTTTGCAATTTTACGATTTATTTTGAAGGTTTAAGAGCCTTGTGAAGTTGGTCAGTTTTGGTGAGAAACATAGGGGCTAACGGATAAACTTGTCCTATTAGTGTATCTTTCTAGTGGGCTTGTTACAAGTATATGGTACAGTATATACAATTTCTTTGACTCTGCTGTGTCTTCAAGTACATCTTAGCAGTTGGTCCTGTAAATTATTGCATCTTCTTCTCTTCTATAGTCGGGGCCGGCTGCTGGTTTGTCGTCTCGTTTTCCGTTTCTATCGGCACTTCTGGCGCCTTGCCATTGCTTATAGCTGCTGGCTCATGCGGGTTGTTTACCTCAATGCCGGCGATAAATAATGCACTCACACCTTCTAGGGCGGCGACGAAGACGCAAAGCAGACTGGCTATGGCGAAGTGAGTAATTGTTGACCCGATTTCGAGCCACGAGCCCTCGTCCTTTACCACCCAAAAGAAGTAGAGGGTCAGTATGTCACTGAGAGCCATCGCGAGCATGAATAGCGCCGACGGTGCCACCCCGATTCTCTTATTGAGAATGCCTAAATTGGCCGATATAAGGGCAAATGGGATCATGAGTTTGAGGATCAAAAGTGCCCCCTGGGAAAAGGGGTCGAATATCGGAATTAGACGGCAAACGCTCTCCATGCTGAACGAAGAGATCGATGCAACGTTTCCGGTACTGAAAAACGCTGATTGAAGTAACACGAAGAAGAACAAGGCCACACGAGCGTCAGAGAGGGCCAAGGGTCGGAACTCTGACACAAGTGCTTTGGCTGCCTCACTAGTGCTTTTTCCGTCCGCTGCCTTCTTAGCTGACTGTAAGAATACGTAGCCATAATGTTCCAGTCGTACCCAGGTGACCAATAGCAGACTAAAGGCAAGGTAGAACAGGCCTTCGTAAGATATGGTGAGGATAACGAAGGTTGGCGCACAGGTCAGGAAAATAACCAGTAGCCTGTGAAGATAGTGGTTGTTGGGCTGAAGTCGATGAACTACCGGCATCAAGAATGATATGACTAGTACCAGCCATCCTACAACCTGGTTTCCGCGCGGTAAGCCTTGCTTCGCTTGAAGTGACAGCGCACTTTGATAGGTTACAAGCATGGCCAGAAGGATGAGCCCGATCTAAGAAATGATTAACATAATATTTACAAGAGAACGCCAACACATACCTGGACGCCG
Organism: Hypoxylon rubiginosum; assembly: GCA_902806565.1. NCBI lineage: Eukaryota > Fungi > Ascomycota > Sordariomycetes > Xylariales > Hypoxylaceae > Hypoxylon > Hypoxylon rubiginosum. The sequence goes on from CADCXA010000040.1 coordinate 139,709, forward strand.
ATCAACGTTCTAGAAATCTCGTTACCCTTTTGGAGGGCATTAGTTTTCTTAGGACTCGAGAAATCAGCTAAGAGTCTATCTTCGAAGATGAGATACAGGACGCCAACGGCCACCATGAGTAGGCCACCAAGCAAGCTATCGCATATTAGCTTAGTACACCAAACAGCACACCAAATGACATACATGAGTGAGATATTTTCCACCTTATTTGCTGGAAGTAAAGTGAAAATGCTTGTCAGCGCAGAAGATATAAGCCAAGTCGCAGATAGAGCAGGGTGGTTTCGGAGGAAGGATATTCCCATGGTCAGCGGGTAGAATGCTCCGATGACAAAAAGAACTGTCAAGATTTCTCGGTGGATATATCCAACTGCCTATTACCATGTTAGTATCGAAAACCTTTAGGGGTCATTAAAGGGGGCTTACCAATGATTGAATGATCCCAACATAGACGATTATGTTGAGTATCAGAGATAATATTTTAGGCCCAGTCTTGATGTGTCCAAATAAAGCCTCTCTACCCTTGATCAAACTGTCCCTGCGCGCGTAGACTTCCTCCCAGAAGAAGACGGGAAAGAAGGCATAGGCGTAGTATGTCAAGGGCGAGTGTGATATGGTAAAGGATGCATAAAGCATGACCAGTATAGAGGAGAACACAATAGATCCACCAAGAGTCCTTGAGGCCTGCGTCGTTCCTTGTAGGACGTGTAGGTCTAAAACAGTAGTAAGAGCATACGCCATCCATCCAAGATAGCCAATGGTAATGAGAGCTCTCAAGAATAGCCAATCGTAGGTCTGTAAATAGCGCATTCCTTCAAGTCCAATTTTCATCAGGGCGGCCGACTCTTCGATGGCTTCTTCGAATCTTCCATTATCAATCAATTCCTTGATGGATGCTACTCGACTCTCAGGGGACGAGCCATCACCTTCGCTGAAAGGCTTATAAGGCCGATATTGTATCTCCGTTGCCTCCTTGCTAACCTCTTTGACTTTGTACATTTCCAGTATCTCTTGAGCATTTACCAAAGAAGCTTCAGCCTTCTCTTTGATATCTGCAGAGAGGTAGGAAAGTGGAAGCTCCCCGACGGAGTTGGCGGGAAACTCGATGCCAACTAAATAAGCCATCAAAGCAGCAACGTCAGCCTGCTGCACATCGTTTCTCTTAATTTTATCGAGGTTCCAATCAGAGGAGTACTCGTCGTGACCGGGAGCGATGGCATTTTGGTATATATCTGGTTTTGCAACTCCTGATCCCCAAGCAATCAGTGGTGTTCTCGTGTTATCTGGATGACCGTCTCCGTGGCTTCCCCAATCGCTCATGCCGTGATCGGCTGTGAAAACAAAGGCCGTCCTGTCGTCGCCATAAAACTTTTGGAATAGCTCGGCCATCTCTTTGACGCCTTCGTCAACAACTTTGATATTCCTTAGATATTCCTGCGAATAGGGTCGATACGAATGGCCGGTGGTGTCGAGTCCTAGAAGATGCAAAAAGAAGACGATTTTGTTTTGCCTTAGCGCAGCATTCAGGGTCTTATTCTCTTCTGCCGAGGCGAAAAAGTCTTTTACGTGGTCGAACACCCACAGATCCAGCTCGAGCGCGTCTTTAGAGAAGTCTTCTTCCTCGGCTGAATAACAGTATGCGTCTATCGTGCCCGGCGTAGCACCCTGCTCGAACATGGGAAGGATATCAGGGCTGCCCCAACTCCACGTGTGCGCACTTCTATTAAAGACACTGTCGAAATTGACCGGGTTAAGTTTCCACCCAGTCGCAACGGCGGAGACATCTTCGTATAACCCAGCTATCAACGCGACATGACCAGGTCGAGATTCGGTAGGCACCCTCGTATGAGACACGCCGAATGTGCCATGCTCTAAGACGCGGGAACGTAGGTAAGGCGCAAGGGGCCTCGGGGCCTTGTCTTGTTCGGAATTCGCGAACGGTTCGGGGTGCGATTGAAAGGCTTTGTCTGCGCGCAATCCGTCGCCTTATAGCAGATACAATGTCAGCGAGGAACATCCATCCTACCCACAAGAGAGCAGCACGCACCCACAAATAGAACGAGTCGATCAGCCGGCGCCTTTGCTCCCGCGGGTCTCTCTAGCTGGAATAATTGCATCCCACTAACGATGGGACTGACGAAGTAGATATCGAAAATGGAATAAATATAAATTAGGTGAAATACCATGGCTATGGCCAGAAACCGGAACCGACTGGTGCCCGCCATCGCTACAAATCGTACTGAACGGGTCGCGTTACGATGTGGAATACGGATATCAGCGGATGTGAAATTCAAGTGCCCTCCTTAAAGATCGGGGGACAACTTTTAAACGATAGATGCGTCAACCTCATCCGGATCCATGAGAGTTGGAGAAGAGAATAAGACAGATGGGCAAAGAATGTGTTGATATGTTAGCCATCAGCTCCGTGTTAGCTGGTATTGATTTTGGAAGAGTAAAAAAAAAGATGATGACACTTAGGACACTTAGCGAATTACCAGCTGCTTTCGTTGCAGCCGTCAAGGTTGCGTGCGTCTGGGGATCAGGGGATCTACGGGTTAAGCGTTTGCGCTTGCAGGGATCAGCTATAGGGCTAATAAAGTACCTATAGGTACCTAAGTGTTCCAAGGTTCCACCAACCGGGAGTTGGATTTGGATCCCATGTTTATGTCCAACATGACGGAAGTACGACACGCGGGCCGAGTGGACAACGAAGGGAAAAGATAAAATGATTTGCTCCGACAGCTGCAACTGCAGGCCCGTCAAGGTACACCTACCCCTTATAACCCCCCCCCCCCCCCCCCCCCCCCTTTTCCACATGAAGCTATACACCAACTCATTTAAATAAGCACACATAGTCTTCATTTTAAAGGGAACCTTAAGTGTTAAAGTAAAGGTGCCGAAAGACAGAATATTATTCTAGTGCACACATATGTATGTACATGACGGTAGTAATTCATTTCCCGTCCAAACTTCGTTATATAGACAAACGAACCAAGAGACGCTCATCCTCTCTCTTCAACGTCAGCACTCATTCCGGTCGCTCATTCAAAGCCTTCATGACCCTCGAGTAGAACCTTTCCGCGTGCGATTGCGGGAAAGTAATCTCCTCTACGAGATAATCAGGTAATATGTCTATCAAAGCTTGATCACGGCTGAGATCTAACTGAGGCATGTACATGAACTGAGGCTCGTCGAACTCCGTAGCATCGTCCACGCCTACGGCTAGTTTGAAATGAAGAGCTAGAAGAAAATCAGTTAGTCCAGCGCTTCAAATTGTTGATGCTTGATGGGATAAACTCACTCCCGTTTCTGCCTGTCTGGATGCAGTTGTAAGTCTCCACACTTTGCTCTTGCTTGACGCTCTGTATAATCAAGCCCGTCATATCTCTGTATAGGTCTGCCTTCATCTGTGGTATCTTGGCGGCCGCCTCGGCGCTAGCGAGGAGTCGCATGTTGGCATTCGGTCCCTTCATGGCACTGTTTGGAATTTTTGCGTTCGCGGACTCGGCCGATCGAGCAGCAGCTAGCTTCGTAGAGAGTGTCTTGATTTCCGACTTCGCTTCAGATAACGAGGCGTTAGTACCGCTGACCTGGTCTTGCAGTTGTTCCAGCTTGCTTTGGCTGGCCTCTAGTTCTTGTCTTAGACGCTGCGATTCTCTAGCTACCTCAGTCTGAGTAGACAATTGAGCCTTCAAGGTCGCGATGAGTTGATTGGCAGCTAGAAATTGTCAGCCACCATTTCGGACGCTGAGATTGACTCTCCGGGACTCACTATTAGCTCTATCCTCTGACTGCTTCTTCAGTCGATCGTAGTTGCGCTCCGCCTCCTTGATGCCAATCTCTCGTAGATCTCGGTATTTCGCCTCCAAGTTCTCATACTTTCTAGTCAAGTCTCCTACTCGCCTCCTCATAGATGGCTCATGAAGCTCGGAATCCGACGCCGGCACCGTCCTTCGGTTCGTAGTAAAAAGGTTGTGTGACTGGATACGTTGAACAGATGATATTACGGGATGATCGTGAGGAGGCAGATCTTCTGTTTGATCATACTCTCCAACGCTGAGCTCCGTGGTCTCTACCATTTGCGTTTCTGGAATTTCGTGTTCAACTGGCTGCGTCTCGGGGATTTCAATTTCTGCAGGCAAGGCCTCGATCTGCGCCTTTGGCTTGCGCCCTCTCCTCGCAGCTGGTCGTACTGTGAGCTCCGGTTGATCTGCAGTCGATACATCTTCGTCGCCTGATATTCTTGGCGCCTTAGCAGCTCTCGGCCGTCCCCTTCCGCTCTTGGGCTTCGCATCAGCAATCACCGAGCCCTCACCATGTTCATCCTCGGCTGCTGGCGCAATGTCCTCCGTCGCAGGTCGCTTGGTTCCCCTGCCACGCGTAGGTTTCTCTTGTACGTTTGTCTGCTTCTCTGTCAAGGCCTTTCGCGTCGGTACTTTTGATGCGCCTTCAGCGGCGGCGGCAGCGGTCCTTCCACTCTGACGCGTCGCATTCTGTGCTGGTTTTGTAACTCGATTCGCAGCTGTTGCACGAGCTTTCCTTGCTGGAGCCATTTTCGATATAGCCACTGGGTCTTCAGCTAAAACGTCTATCTCCTCCTCGTCCGATTCCACTAACCCAAGCAGCGCAGCGACTTTCGCGTTTGGCATTGATCGCAATAATCGGTTGGTTCTCGCTTGATGCTTCTGTCGATGTTATGCAGCGATTGGACTATTGCCAATGTTATGTAAGCGCAAAGGATATTATAATGCGATTTGTGTAGGTTGAAATGATCTTTCTAATCCTCTTTATTTGTTAATCACGCGAGGGAAGAGGAAGATATAGAGGTTACGTATCTGTATCTGTATCCTTAGGTACAAAGGTAGGGGTAGGGGTAGGTTGTGATGATGGTGGGATGCGCTGTCGCCCAATCACATTTGTGGTTGCGCAGATCAAGTAAACAAAAAGCTCTGCTGGGGGTTGATAACGTAAAAGATGTAAAAGATGCACGGATGAAACTCCACAGTATTGTACAAAGTACTTACACGTGCTCCACAATCGATAAAGATAAAGACTCAGGGGTGTATCTCTATCAGAACTGATCTTTTATTCAACAGATACCAAGCACCGCCACATTTCCATGTGGCATCTATCCCTCGGCCTACCACCTGCATGGTTTACCCTGGATATTCTAGCCTACGATCCTGAGTCGAACAGCAAATGAATGGCGCATCGTGGCGTTTCTAAAACCTCAAAGTCTCACTCCGGCTTTCCTTTCCTAAACTCTCCCAGCCAGCTGGGAGGTATAACAAATGATTCTCAGTGGGATCAAGCAGACCTTCGCCATGGTTGACCGAAGACGAAATGGGGCCGATTATGTCTGGGATGTGCTCTTAATCCTAGGTACAGTAAGTTACTCGTTCCATCAACAATGGACATGCAAAGCAACCCAACTAACTATCAGCCAGGCTGGAGCAGCATGGTTCTTAACTAGAAACCTCATATCGACCCTCCAAGGAAGCCTTGCCGACCCGGACAAGGACAAGCGCGAACAAGCCCGACTCAAAGCGAAAGCGAACCTTCAACGACTACAAAAATCGAGAAGCTACGAAGAGGGTAACGAGGAAGACTCGAGTAATGGAGCGAGAAGGGGTCCACGGATCGAGGATTTAGTTCTTAACGAGTATGAAAATCTTGTTGCATTGGAGGTTGTCGCCCCGGAAGACATACCTGTTGGGTTTGACGGTAAGCTGCTATCTTAGGCTCCTTGGGCTTGCTGGTCTAATACGGATCGCAGACATCGGTGGATTGGAGGATATTATCGAGGAGGTAAAAGAATCCGTGATATATCCCTTGACGATGCCGCATCTCTACTCGCACGCAGCACCTTTATTAGCCGCACCATCTGGCGTATTACTTTATGGGCCTCCCGGTTGTGGCAAGACGATGTTGGCAAAGGCTGTTGCACACGAGAGTGGCGCGTCATTCATCAACCTCCATATTTCAACCTTGACCGAGAAGTGGTACGGAGACTCTAATAAGCTTGTGCGAGCCGTATTCTCTCTCGCTCGTAAACTTCAACCTGCCATCATCTTTATTGACGAGATAGATGCGGTTCTTGGAACGAGGAGAAGCGGCGAGCATGAGGCAAGCGGCATGGTCAAAGCAGAGTAAGATCTTCCCGAGGGTAGACTTTCATGTACTGGTCTCGGTACTAACAGAGCTAGGTTCATGACGCTGTGGGACGGCTTAACCTCGTCGAACACGCAGGGCCTCCCGGCAAGGATTGTGGTGCTTGGAGCGACCAATCGTATTCATGACATTGACGAGGCTATCCTTCGCAGAATGCCTAAGAAATTCCCTGTATCGCTGCCTGATAAGAACCAGCGACTACGCATCCTTCAGCTCGTTCTCAAGGATACTAAGACCGACCCCAGCTTTAATATCGAGTATATTGCCAGAGTGACGGCGGGAATGTCTGGTAGTGACATTAAGGAGGCTTGCCGCGATGCTGCTATGGCACCCGTGCGAGAGTATATACGCGAGCATCAAGCGAATGGAAGCACCCCGTCTAGCATGGACCCGACCAAAGTCCGAGGTGTTCGCACCGAGGATTTCTTCGGACGAAAAGGCGGCGGCCAAATTCTTATGAAGAATCATTCACGAGCGAAATCATCAAGCGACGAGTACGAAGATATCGAAGACGACGCAGTCACGGTTGAGACATCCACTACGGGTGCAAAAACTACAGAGGCGTCTGCATAACTTTGCATTAGGCTGAGCATAATCTGAGAAAGCAAGGCGGATTAGGATGAGGGCGTTCATGCTAGGATGGATAATTTCAGGCTGGTCGGTGGTAGATCGCTCACAACTCGGACATTGTACTCTGGTACCATAGACATGGATTGAAGAAGGGTCACTCTGTATATGATAATAACTTGGTATACATTATTCATGCACAGACAAGTAATGATAGGCATTTTGAACATGGCTAGTTAAGGTACTGGTTAGCCTCCCTCGATGATTCTATACGATTACAAGCGGCAGCGAGTCCTAATACGTACAGACTTATAGTTAGACTAAGTTAGTATAGATTTTCTCCGACTCCTCCGACCTAAAGAGCTCAAGCTGAATGGGTAGGGGAAGTATCCGTTGGTGGTCAGTCAGTCAGTCAGTTCGTCCGTCTGTCTGTCAGTCAGTCTGTCTGCCGGTTCATCAGCCCTGTGGGGTTGGAGCAATGTCTTGGCCCTCCCAACCTTAGAACCCGCTATGTCAGATTCGGGGGTTACTTTGTCCACCTCTTAAATTCCCAAATCACGTCATCCTCAGCGATACCCGTGTCTTCCCCAGATTTTTATAACTTTATACCCGATAACCGGAAGCTGCAAGGGGCGATGGCTCCACACCGCCTTAGTGTGACCGTTTTAGCAGGCCTTTAGTTGCCTCCAGCAGCCTCCAGCAGCGGTTCAGACCTCTCAATTTCTCAATGTTAACATACAACGCCCCGAGTACATACATACCTAGCGCTAAAAAGTCACGGAATTGCTAGCTTTAAGTGTCGTAAGCGACAAATCTCATGTTTCTCTCCTTCGTCATAAAATATTCATTTCCAAATTGACTCATCTTATTTCTTCTACCTATTACCATACCTGTGAAAGTAACCTGAGAACTGCTAGCTAAATAGTCAATTGGCTTGCTTCTCGTTCTACTTGCCCATCATAAAGAAGTACTTCCGTTTTTCAAGTTCGAATTTCTCTTTTCGAACTACCCGGCAGTCGCCGGTTTCGCTCTCACCAGCTATGGACTCCAAACCCGTCAACAAGGCCTTTTCTAAGGTCGACCTCGACGGACACAACCTACCTCCCTCCCCTACGCCGTCGAGTCCGTCCAACGGTCGTCGACGCTATGCTCTAGCCACTGAGCTCGTCTACACCGAAACCAAGGACCAGTATGGCGCATCAAGCATCCCAATCTACCAGTCCGCTACATTCAAGCAAACATCATCTAGTGGTGGTAATGAGTATGACTACACGCGGTCGGGTAACCCAACCCGGACGCATTTGGAGCGACACATGGCCAAGATTATGAATGCCAACCGAACCCTGGCTGTCGGCTCCGGCATGGGTGCTTTAGATGTCATTACCAGGTTGCTGCGACCGGGAGACGAGGTGATTACAGGAGACGACCTCTACGGGGGCACCAACCGGCTACTTACATATCTGTCCTCGAACCAAGGCATTATCGTTCACCATGTGGATACCACAGAAGTAGAAAGCGTACGAGAGGTCATCTCGGACAAGACTGCCATGGTGCTACTCGAGACGCCGACCAACCCCTTGATCAAGATTGTGGATATCCCCGCTATCGCCAAATCCGTTCATGACACCAGCTCGACCGCCCTTGTCGTCGTCGACAACACCATGCTGTCCCCCATGCTCTGCAATCCCCTCGACTTTGGCGCGGATATCGTCTACGAGTCGGGTACTAAGTACCTGTCCGGTCACCATGATATTATGGCGGGCATCATCGCAATGAATGACACCTCTCTCGGCGACAAGCTGTACTTCACCATCAATTCGACCGGATGCGGTCTCGCTCCAAACGACTCATTCCTGCTCATGAGAGGAGTCAAGACGCTTGCCATTCGCATGGAGAAGCAGCAGGCGAATGCACAGGCAATCGCCGAGTTCCTTGAATCGCATGGGTTCCGTGTACGTTACCCCGGGTTGAAATCCCACCCGCAGTATGATCTTCACTGGTCTATGGCACGGGGCGCTGGGGGTGTCTTATCATTTGAAACCGGTGACATTGCCTTATCTGAGAGGATTGTCGAGGCTGCACAATTATTCGGAATCAGTGTGAGCTTTGGGTGTGTCAACAGCTTGATTAGCATGCCGTGCCGAATGAGTCATGCCAGCATCGACGCGAAGACGAGAAAAGAGCGGCAGATGCCCGAGGATATCATTCGACTCTGTGTTGGTATCGAAGACGTCCATGATCTGATTGATGACCTCTCTCGTTCAGTAAGTGACACACCGTGAGCTGAACTAGGAGTCACCGTGATACTAACGTCAGAATAGCTCGTACAAGCCGGGGCTGTCACCCTTACACTCGACGGTTTTCATGCAGCAGGAACGGCTGCACGAGCTGGGGGCGCAAATTCGGGCGACGATGTCTCGTCCGAGACTACGTTATCTTAAGATCCTGCGGATGTTCCACGCTTCGGAGCATAAGCATATTTTACTACGTGACACGGCAGCAAATTCATGCTTCAGCAATACAAAAAGAGACATTCCATTATTCAATCGGTGCTCTGGGCTTTTCTGGGCATTTTTAAATTGAGGGAACTAATGACACGCTCGCCTCCAGTGCAAGTTGCCTAGTCCTTCTTAGTTACATATACAGCATTCCACACGTCGGTAGCATGTTACTCTTTCGCCGAGGATCTAGGGTCGTTGTTCAGCACATGAATTAGATAGGATCAAAAGGGGAGAAAAAAGGACATACTCGGCGTCCGGCTGCTGCATCACCTCATTTAGAGGAAGTTCATCTCGCGTCGTCTCGTTCGCCCAGCGATCCAGCATAGTCGTTTGGGACGAACGTGTGCCGTTTGTTTGCGCGGAAACGTTACCGGCTACATGGCCAACACTATATATTGTCAGCTCAGAATAGTGTTCTTTAGCTATGCTGTTGTTCTCAACGAACCCGTTGGGTGTTCCATTTGCCTCATGGGTGCTATGTGGCATTGTGTTGACTTGGAATGGGACGTAGTGATATAGACGCGGTCTGTTGCTGGCCGATGCAACTCTCACAGGAAGAGAATCCTAGAAAGAGTAGAAAATATTATGAAGTTTAGAGAAAGGGAAAAACTGACTGAGCGAACCTACGGATCCAACCCTCATTCATCACTTTAGGTGTGTCCAAGACCAGCCTTTATATAGACGAAGAGGCCTCTTGAGTGACCTTATCTCGCCTTGGGCTGATCTTCGTCGAATGCACCACGTCTGGTCTAACATAACAAATCCGGTGTATAGCTCGTCACAACATTCATGCTAACAGGGGCCCTTTGACGAACGAACCTCGATTGGTTTTCCGAAGCAGAGCAGATAGAGAAGTAACTCCGGGATCCTCCGCGGCAAGTAACATGCTATGCTCATGATACTTGCTGTATATGGTACTGTTTAGCTGTTTGGGGCCTTGGTTGAGTTACTTGAAAAGAGGCCACAACCTATGCTTTCTTTCCTTTTTTCCCTCTCCTCCATAGGCTAGCTAGAATAGCATCTAAGCTCCGTTACACGTAGATTTAGCCCATGCTCCGTGGAACTATAACACCCCATTTATCAAAGCTGGATCTGCAGAACCGTGGCTTGCATTACCTCTTTCAATAGTACAACCAAATCCCAGTCGGCGAACAACAACGACAGCTTCTGTCGTACGGCGTTGACGAAAGGCGGGATCGTGATGGAAGCGTACCCCCCCTTTTTTTCGAGTAACGCGTTTGAGCTTGAGACTCATCGTATCCTTTTTCCTTGTGCCATAGCATGTTCGAGATCTCGACTTGTTTTCCCAAAACTACACTCGTATTTTTCTCCTGGTCTTCATTGTGGCTGTCAGTAGTCCCACCGCCGACCGCAACTCTGGGCGTGGGGAAGAGACAGAAACAATGCTTTTTCCAACGAGACCGGCGTCCAGCCAAACAGAGTATTCCCGACTAAGGTAGCTAAGGCGGCGCCACTCATCCGTCAGCTTTTTTCGAGTCGAGTCAACATTTCTCATGGCTGCCATGGAGGGGTCAAGTGAGCAGCCACTTGCATTTATGTATGCGGGTTCCCGTGTCCAGAGACGGCACTGTATTATTTTGGTTATGCGGTAAGTTTGGCGACTACCTATCCAAGGCCGGGATCACCGGGGGTTAAACAACCATTTTTCGGCTCTTTACGCGCCACCATTGGATTTCCTTTCCTCGGGCCTCATCCCAGCCTTTCCTATCGTGGCCTTCGTTTGGAGAAAAAGTTCCGCGTTAGCCCCTGAATCCTGCTAAGCATCGATCGGGCCTCTCAGTCAGTTCAGTCAGTTCAGTCAGTCAACCCCCATATGTAAGCCTATGCGAGCCCGCGCTACATCTTAGGCGCTTATTATGTAGAGACGGCGTGATTTTCACAAGCCACCATCCGGGAAAACCTGCTTTTGGGGACGAACTTGGGTTCGCTGGACGACGCGCTTTTTTTTTTTTTAGTTCACCTCTCCATCCGTGCCACAATCTTCAGCAACCACGAGCCCCGTGGAGAAATAAGGCGAAGCGTGAAAGGCGAAAGAAAAAGAGTTCGAAAAGCGGTGGCACGCGAAAACAAAAATACAGCCTTGCTTTCTCTATCTTGGCAAGCTTTATATGGGTAGAAACCTCTATCTATCTCACACTGCTCATGCATTCGAAAGCAAACAGACCGGGGGGTTGGTCAATGAACGACCACGGGGGTAGGTAGGCAATGTTAAGGTCACCGCCAGAACGACATGAAGGATGTTTTCTGTCATTCAGCCGCCGTATTACTACGGCTCAGGCTCCCTCCCCTTTCCCTGCGCAACGTCATACCTCAATCATCTAGTAGTCATTGACTCAGGTACCTTAATGAATATTATCCATGGAAGACGGGGGATCGTCATTGATAATCGACAGTCGAAGGCGCGTTCCCGCACCTCCCCCCCCTTCATCCCCCTTTCAAGAGTTCTAGATATCCAATCCAAATTCGAGTAGGTGTTACGGCCGTCAGGACGATATCTTTCGTGCTTAAGATAAGGAGGGGGCTAGCTCATTAAGGTGAAGGGTTGGTGTCTTAGACGCTGCAGAATGACAGGTCATTTTTTTCGTCCAGTTGTCCTCGCACGCCTTCCTACTTAGGTACTATATGTATGTATATATGAAGCTTTCTTTGTCGTGGGGCCACCGCAGCAATGCGGTTGAACTTCCCACGACGCAACCTTTAGTAAACGACGGGCGAGTTCCTACGTGTGTCTTGCGTATCTCGGCCGGGTTGATGACGTTCGTAGTCGGTGTCGAGTACGAGCGTTCTCTTGAGGAACTGTAGGTGTCCGGTAACACCACCACCACCATATCTTCTTAATGAAATATGATCCGAGAGCTTTGCCGTTCCCCCCCTTATGACTCTTATGAGGCTCTTGGGTATCATGCCACAGGCCTGCACGTAAGCACGTAAGCACGTCCCATCGAGATTACGTCCGTATGCACGTCAAAGTCAGACGGGGGGTTGACGTCCCATCAGTGCGTCGAGGTTCCAATAAGGGGACCTTTTCACAGGTCATTTGCTTTTTCTCATCACAGAGATCTCCGCTCTTGCAGTGTGACAAAATAGAAACCCATGCTCAATACCGGTCAGTCCTGCTCGATATAGGTTACCTCCCAAGGTAGATGACCGTCGATCAGGACGGATATTCCACACTATCATTTGTACAGTACACCCGGAATAGTCGCTCATGTACTATTCATGTTTCTAATTGCCATGCTCCTATGTAAGCGTCAGTCTATTGCTTTAATTTTCCGGTACGTCATCCTTTTATTGGCCAATAATGACCGAACTATGCTTCGTTCTTAGGGATGACTTCCTAAGGCTAATGGCTTGGAGGTTGCTATAGCGATGGTATGTACCGGACTCCTCAGTTATATAGGGTACATACCTTGGGTCAATAGGGGTCCCAAACCCCTTTCCCTATAGACATTCATTCTCACCTAAAGTTTGGCCAGCTCAGTCTGCTTTGGCCAACATTTAACGTAGAACCCCTATTCCCATACGTTCACTATGAGGTATGGATAGGTAGGCTCCCACTCAACAGATCCAGGACTCGATGAGCTCTCGCTTAACTTGAGCATAGCTATTCTAACATCAAACCACTACTAAGACGAGTCGATTCACGTAGACACGACCTGTCTGGAACATATTTCCCTAATACATAGTTGTGCCATAACATATTAATTCAATTTCATGCTGGGTTGAACAAACTTATATCAAATAGAAACGCAATACGATACGAGGTTTAGAACCTCGGTTTGCCTTACTGCCGCCCGAAATTCTTCGAGGGGGTCACACATGCAAGAAACATAAGTCTCGCAAGTAAAATTATTGGAATTGGACCGTAGTATAGGATATAATTAAATGAAAGACGCCTATGGATGTTCCTGATGCAATACTCCAACACTCTAGCCTTGTATATAGGTAGGTAATACAAACCCCCCTTTCCCTACCAAATGTAGGTAGCTACCACTTAGGAAAAGTCGAACCGTTCTGGCAGGACGACAGGCGCGACGAGTGTCCAGATATACATGCTGTAGCATATCCAGGCGCTGACAATCTTGACCCAGCTCGCCCAGTACGTTCTCCCGACGGTCGCGAAGTCGCTGTCCTGCGGCATCTTATCCAAGCCCTCCACCGTGCCCGTGAGCAGGGTTCCCACCCAGCAGGTAGCTAAGAAGAAGATGATGTGGAAGACGGAGTAGTTGTACTGCGTGCTGTTGCGCTCGTCGTCGTGGGGCGTCTTGCCCGAGTCGTCCTCGTCATCGTCGTCGGACAGGAGGGCATCGGCCGGCAAGCTGCCCTCTTCGACGGCTCGACGCAGGACTTCGGCTCTCATCTCGCGGCGCCCCGGCTGCTGCGTCACAAGGTCGTGTTCGTCCTCGTCCGCAAGCTTAATGCCGCCCCTGTTGTTGCCTAAACCAAGGCTTTGGGTCGCGGCCCGCGTGGTGGTGTACGCAACGGTCAGCATCGTGACGATGGCTCCGATGACGACGGACGTGGTCCGCGTTCCCTGGGCCCGGATGAGGGGGTTGCACTGCTTGTCGTCGGGCTCCATCGAAACGGCGGACATGGTGAGATAGGTGCAGTAAACTGCCACCATAGCGGCCTGCGCCAATCCAGCCTTGGGGTTGTACTCCTGAACTGTGGGGTTGACCGAGATGAAGGAGATGATGAGCCAGAATATTAGGTTGATTGTAATGGCGGCCTGATTCATGGAGCAGCCGCTGCGAGCGAAGAAGATGTACTGCACAATGGTCATCGCTAGCGAAGCAAGGTACATGCCCAGGGTAGAGCCGATCAGGACGCCCCTCCAAACTCTCGAGTCGGTGTTTTCGATCTGCTCGAGGCAGTACTCAGCCCACGTGTGTGCGAGATCGACGAGGAGGATAAGGCCGAGCATGAGGAAGAGCATGGCGCCGATAAAGGCGATGTAGTTACCCCAGACCTGGAAGAAGGCATCGGGAATTAGGAAGGACAGGACGATGAAGGCGAGCCAGGCGATGACTTTAGGCCCCCAGAAACCATTCTGGAGGGAGGCTCGAGGGCTCTTGGAGGAGGCAACTCCGAAGAGAAGGCCGGCGAAGATGAGGTGGAACATGCCGAGGGCGAAGTTGATTCGGTGGACAGCTAGCCAGCCGTAGCATTGTCCGCTCGGACAGTTGATCTTAACATAGTCAAGCATCAAATGCTGTAGCTTTTCGACAGCCCAGGGGGTGAGCATGATCCACGATAGTATCGAGTTGACGAGGAGGAGGAGGGCGTATGCGACACGGGTAGCAACACTTTGAATTCGTCAGTCGATATTTTGCGGCACAACGCGAAGACGGAGATGTTGATTAGGGAGTCTTACCTGTTGCCGCACTTTCCACAGGCGCTGCAGACCATGGAGCAGGTCGCAGCACCACAGCAGCTGGCAGCGAAGGACATCAGCTGTTTGTAATTGTTAGCTGAGGACGACAGAATGCTTTCTCAAGGAGCCATCAGATTGCGACGTACCGCGCCAGCGCTGGGTATCGCTAAGAAGGGAATAGATAGGAGTGCTCCCATCTTGGGCAACGATGAAATTGGTTTCCTCTCTTTTTCCTTGCCGAGTTGATGAATTTAGGGGTTGTTTAAAATGAGAAATGAGAAATAAAGTTGAAACAGATCACGATACTGAGGCGTCGTCGTCAGGCGGTTGCGACGGTTATGTGCACGGGCCACACCGACTTGGCATTTTCTCATTACGTAGGGGCAGAGGGGCCATTGGCTGGTATGCCACTAATGGAATAGTAAGTTTACCGTATATATTACCAAGGATGGTTTAGCGTGTCCGTCAGAATATGTCACTTTTGGACTTGAATGTATTCAAGTGGTTTTCTCGCAAGTACAATCCTAGAAGCACGAGGCAAGTTTACTACGCTACAATAATAAATATACCGAATTAACACAAGATCACAAAGTTGAGATTATATACGGTGGTTTCAACAATTCATTTCCAAATTTCTCAAGGTTCTTTCCAAAACGAACTGTCTTCCCCGACTTCGTACCAAGGTTCCACCCAACGTCGCTATCTAACCAGTGAACAGAGCCGGCCCGGGCATAGGGTAGTTGGTGATCGTGGTGTACGGGTTGAAGTGGATACCGGCGTCGGTGCTCTTGTACAGCGCGGTGCCGACGGTACCGGTGGGCTTGGCGGTGCCGGAGCCTGTGATCTCGATATTGAAGCACTGCGGGTAGTTCTGCGCGCCGTTGACGCTCGACGCGCCATGCAGGGCGATGATCTCGTGCCGTAGCACATAGTTGCCGGGCGCGATGGACTTGGGAATCGTCGTGGTCCACGTGTTGTTCTCGGCGACCAGCTTCGCGCTCGCCCACTGCTGCGCCGAGTCGATGCCTACCGCCTGGATCTTGACCCACTGTAGCTTCGTCTTGTCCACCTTCGCGCAGTCCCCGTTGCACGCCGCGATGTAGTCGATGATGGGGCCGTAAGGATGGGGCCAGGCACCCCCGGCAGACGTGCCCCACTGGAACGTCACTTTACTACCAGCGGGCACGATGGTCGTCAGCGATCCCGGCACCGAGTTCTTGTGGCAGTTAATGTCGGCCGTCTGGTAGGCGTCGGGCGCTACGAAGCCGCTGTCGAGGTTCTCGGCGTACCAAGCGGCCAGAGGGGGGACAGAGCCGCCATTCTTCTTGTCGTAGTAGTACTGCAGCAAAAAGCCGGGCTCTTGCTTGCCGTCTGCCACGTAGCCGGTAACATAACCGTGTCCGAGAACCGTGGTGACGAAAGCACCGAGCAGCACGACTACGGAGGCTGTAGACACAGGCATGACGAAGGATGTATAGGAGCGAGTTTCGAAAGCTAGGTGTGTAGGAGGGTTATTCTCGCTTCGCCGTCGGTTACTTGATGTCCTGGCCGCTAGAGGAGTAAGGAAAGTCTATAGCGAACATGCAACTAACCACGCCCCCTTTATCTATCGCAGAGACTTTAGTACCAAGTACTGCAAGTTGTATCATATGCACCCCTATGACCAAACTAGTACGCGGGCTATGTATGGAACCTGGTAGAATTTGTCACCTTTGGAGCCGAGCGGTGGGATCCCCGTGTGTTCTTCTAAAAATAATATCCCCTTTGCTGCGAGGTGGCTGCTATTTGTCGCTCTAATCTACGAAAAGGGTATTCGGAGCCCAAATCACCGCGTACGGAACTGGACAAGCCGAAGTCACACATTGGTCTTAGGGCCACAATGACGACTACCTCAATTGATCAATTTCACATGTTGTGTGTATTTGATACTCCTGTATTTGTTGCCCTTGCGATCGGTCACATGGCTCTATATATTCTTTCACATCCGAGTTATCCTGCTCGTTATGAGTCTTGGTCCATTCGATAAGCGGAATACTGATCACGGTAGCCGAAAAGGGCTAAAGTAATCGACTCCTAAATTATTTTCACATAAGAAATACGAATCGCTTCTGTGTTGGTCATGCTGGTTATTTCATACTATGGCCACGTACTGTAATGTCTACGTAAACTGATGGTTAAGACACTATGGGATACCTCCGATATATGGTAGGATAGTATCGTACTAACATTTCTACTGTGGTGTAAATAAAAAAAGGCCGCCTCTCAAGTGAATGCAGTATACACGATGTTTGATAAATCCCTCCCTCGACCTCGCCCTCAAGCACTGCTGTTTCCATCCTTGTAGCACTTCGGGCTCAATGTGCATATCCCGGTGTACTGGGTAGCAGATGAACCCAACGTTCGTAGAATTGATATTGGTAGCGTTGTTGAATTTATCTATCTCTGTTTTCGGCAGCAATATAGGTTCTTTGTACCCCTTGGAATATGTTGGTGTTGTTCCAGTAGGTCGCAGCCTGTATGCAACAATAGGGGAGATTGGGTCTTCTCTCATTGGCGACCCGGGGTTCTCCAGTCGTATTATTGCAATTTGTTCCTCACTATACACAACTTTGCAAACCTTTATAGTCGTCGGGCTGGGAGATATCTCTTCTGTGACTAAAAGGGGCCACCGACTCCACAGACGCGATGTTGTCGTCATTGAAGACACTGGGCTTGAAGACACTGGGCTGTAATTATTAGTTTCACATGCGACAAACGAATCCCGCTCCAGGCTTAGGTAAAGGATGCCCTGGACCTTGTGGGTTGCTTCAATGGTCCTAAGCTTTCCCTTGACAAACCCGTCGTACAAGGAGAGTCTGGTCTTGTATACCAATTTAGCTTGGTAGCGACTCTCCCTATTCACTGAGAGGAAGGGACTTGCATGGTGCCTAAAAGGTATGACACGAGGTTGACTGATGCCATCTTTGGGCTCGCGGATTGTAAAGAAGCGGCTGTGGTATCTATAGTTAGCACGTACTACTTCCCGACAACTTGGTCATCGGATTATAATCTTATGATATGTCTCACGATCAGGGACTACTACGACCGAAGGGACAGGCTCCGCAGTTACTCAAGGAAGGGGAGGAAAGGCAAAATAAATAACGCCTGTATCACTTACTCTAGTATTTCTTGCTGTAGTGCGAAATCCCAGATCTGGAGCCGGAGCTCTGGAGGTAGTCTCGCGAATATAGACATATCAAGGAGAACAGTCCTACTTGCTGAAGGACGGCTGGAATTAATGTGTTAATTTCGTAGTTCACCTTGTAGAAGCACGTCGGTACTAAGTCAAATATAGATGCGGTCGCTTTGCTGTTCACTGGTACTAAGAATGTTACTTGAGAAGAATCGCAGTCATTGCGGGATGTAGGAAAGCCTTATAAAGTGTTCTCGTAGATGGGTGCCTAAGTAGGTATCTAACCATGAACCATGACCTTCCCTGACCAACTCTTAGGCATATTTTCCCTAGCCGCAGAGTTTCTGTTGCCCATCAAACACATCTTCTTTCCCTATCAAGGCCACCCAAGCCCCGGCTTTGTAAATCGATCAAGTTGGAATCAACGCATCGAATAGAGCCGTTTCTCGTGGCTTCCTCATAGTTCCTCCACCCGGCGCCACAAAGCCTCGAGATCGTGGCTGACTCTCTGCATATCCCGACCCTGTCTTTGCAACTCGTCTAGATCGAGCAAAACCCAACCTCCGGGATGAGCTTTCCCGCCGTCGGCGTCCAAATACGGGACCCACTTCCGGATGTCTAAAGAGCCGCGGCCGCCCATCTCGTTCACGCGGGAAATGAAGTTGTCCGCCTCTTGATTTTTCAGGCGTAGGTGGTAGAAGTTCCGTATCCCTTGGAAAACTTGGGTCTTCCAAGCCTTCTTCGCTCTATCTGGCGGACTGAAGTGAGGGTGGCAGGGTGAGACTCCGTGGACGTACTTGACCCAATCTTTGGCATCGTACCACCACTCGTCATGGCGAACCGGCGTTGCTATGAAGTCAGGGTAGGACCTTTCTAGGAGGACAACGTTGCGAAAGGTACGAGCTAGCTCGGGCGTCACTCGTACTGTTAAATCCTGGCGCGGCGTGCCCCGACGCCCTCCTACATAACCTAGATCAATGCATCGATTGCAGTAGAACCCCATATTCTCGCCCTGGACGAATGAATCCCATTGCGGATTCAAGTAAACAACTCCAGCCGGCTTGACGTCGTTAGTTGTTCGAGGGTCCTTCGTTGCTGCTTCGACGGCCGCCTCGTAGCGGGAAGGATTGCAAACCACGGGCTCGGCAGCTCGGTACACATCTAGCTTGACGTAGTAAAACTTGACGGCTTCGTAGCGACTTTCCTTATTGACGGAGAGGAAGGGACTGATGTGGTGCTTGAGAGGTAGTAGATGAATGGGGCCTTGAACGGATTCGTTGCCCACTTGACCGACCATATGCAGGCGATTTTGTGTTTCTGCTTGCAACGCAAAGCGCCAGACTCTAAGGCGAAGTTCGGCTGGGAGGAGCTTGAGGTCGAACATGGTGGGTGGGTGTGTAGGTACAGTCGGCACTGGAAGTGGTGTGTTTGGAAATGTAAGAAACATGGTTGATCGTGAGTTGTTGTCGACTTGAAGTATCGGTTTGAAGTATCAACTTGAAATATTGGCTTGAAGTATCAACTTGAAGTATCGACTTAAAATATCAATTTGAAGTATCAACTTGAATTGAAGTATCAACTTGAAATATCAACTTGAAGGACCACCAAGCACGGTGGATTTTATTAGATGAGAGAGTGAAGAATACCGACGAAGGCAGAAATAAGTACTAATTCCATATTCATGGCTTGGTACCTAAGGTAGACACGGTAACCTGGTAAGCAAGGTGAACAAACTGATAGGCTCGAGGGCAACGGTTTAGTACATAAGTTGCAGCATCAAGCCCAAGTTTTATTTACCTTCCTACCCAGCAACCTGAGGTAGAAAGCTAGCTGGCCAGTGAATATATACCTAACAAAACAAAAAATCTACACATGATGCTACGTATCACATACTAAGGGCCATGGCTGCTGCCCTTCACCGAGCCCGGGAACCCAGGTCGTCACGGATTTGCGCCATCATCACAACTTGAGGCTGTAACGAGCAATCGTAGGACATTGAAACATCGGCCAATCACAGGAGCCAGATCTCTACGTTAAAACTTCGGATGATTCTACGCCAAGCGGATAAGAGTGCCGGGGGGTGTATTTTTATCACCCCCTGCTGCCCCTGCCGTTCCTGGTGCCCAGAAATCACTAACGCGAATGAGAAATAGTGGATCCACTCTTTGTCAAAATTCCTGAAAAGGCAAGGGTTGAATGGGACGAGATAAGGCCAGATAAGGCCAGATAAACCTAGATAAGCCAGGTACGGTGCACCAGCAAGGTTATCAGCAAGGTTATCGCTAACAAGCAGACAAGCTAAGCCAAACAAGCTACGTGTATTTCGACATGGGCATGCGACAAATGCGGAATGCGCCAGTTGTCGACCTCTCCCTATCATATCAAACGCCCATAGATTTCAACTACCGGTGCCGTCTTCAACCAAGTCGTCCGATTACTTTCTTATCCATCACTCGCTCCCAATCTCTTACGTTCGGCATGGCAAATATCACATCTTAGCAACACAATCATTCACTTTGCTCCATATTACGCGGCCTATTGAGCCGTATCGCCGCCTCCGATCTTCTTATCAGCTCCCTTAACAGATATCTATTCTATTCTGCTTAGCCTCGTATCCCTCACCCCGTAGCCTGATCTTGTCTGGGTTTCGTTTTCCTTTGTAAAAAAATAAAATAAAAAAAGAATCCGAGTGGAAAGGAGAGACATGATACCGAGATCTCGACTTGTCTGACCTTCTGATTCATCGATATGACTCTTAGTACTAATCGGGTCTACAATGCTCGCATTGTATCGAGCGTTGCTGCGACCGTCATCTCGCTGGCCTGCGGCACCAATGTAAGACGCTCCACCATCTCGTTGAAACAACATCTTGGAATATCATATCTGATCGTGTATGTCAGTATGTCTACTCGGCATGGGCTCCCCAATTCTCTGATAAGCTCCTCTTATCCGCCACCGAGAGCAACTTGATCGGATTGGCGGGCAACCTAGGCATGTATTCTATGGGCGTGCCTGTAGGCATGTTCGTCGATAGCAAGGGACCCCGGCCCGCCGTTGTCGTCGGATCCATCCTGCTCGGCCTCGGCTACTACCCACTACACCAGGCCTACGATGCCGGCCACGGATCCGTTCCCTGGATGTGCTTCGTCTCGTATCTGACCGGCCTCGGCGGCTGTATGGCATTCGCCGCCGCCGTGAAGACGTCCGCCCTGAACTGGCCGCACCACCGGGGCACGGCCACAGCCTTTCCTCTTGCCGCCTTCGGCCTGAGCGCCTTCTTCTTCGCCCTCATAGGCTCCGTCTTCTTCCCCGGCAGCCCAAGCAAGTTCCTCATGCTGCTGGCTTGTGGCACCTTCGGCTTGACTTTCGTTGGCTTCTTTTTTCTCCGTGTGCTACCCCCGCACGCACCCTATCATGCTGTGCCCGACGTGGAGCCTGGCATGTCAGACTCGCGGCAGCTGCATCGCACGACGTCGGAGGAATCCAAGGGCCGCGCTGGCCGCGGGAACCCAAATGAACCTGGTATGTCGCTCACCGCCACTGACACCAATGACAACAACACCTCAATGACCCAAAAAGCCGCCCCAGAGCAAGGAGAGGACGAGGACGAGGCGAACAGCACCGCACGCGAACTCCCAGAAAACCCTCCTTCTACCGAGGGAAACAGCCGAGCGGTTGGCGCCGAGGACGAAGAAGATGCGTCAGGCAACCGGGACGGTGCCGATGAGACGTCCTCGCTTCTATCCCAGTCCACCCAGTCCTCCTCCCTACCAGGTGAAGTCTTAGTGCAGAGCAGTGTTGATATGGATCGATCTCATCGTATAGATATTCGTGGCGTCAAGCTCATGAAGAACTTCGAGTTCTGGCAGCTGTTTACCATCATGGGTATACTCTCGGGTATCGGCCTCATGACTATCAAGTGAGTATTGCTTATTCAGCTCGGGGCCCATCACAACGTATCGTAGATATGTGATCTAACGTTATCGTAGCAATATCGGAAACGACGTCACGGCACTTTGGAAGCACTACGACGACTCGATCGACGACAAGACGCTCGTGCTCCGCCAGCAGCTGCACGTGTCCATCCTGTCCATCGGCAGCTTCTCGGGCCGCCTGCTTAGTGGCGTCGGGTCCGACTTCCTCGTCAAGGTGCTGCACGCCAGCCGCGTTTGGTGCCTGGTGGTGGCGTCGGGCATCTTCTCGCTGGCGCAGGTGTTCGCACTCAACGTGACGAACCCGCACCTGCTGGGCTTCGTGTCCGGGTTCAGCGGCCTCGGCTACGGCTTCCTGTTCGGCGTGTACCCGTCCATCGTCGCCGAGTCGTTCGGCATCCACGGCCTCAGCCAGAACTGGGGCTTCATGACCCTGTCGCCTGTCATCTCGAGCAACATCTTCAACCTCTTCTACGGCGCCGTCTTCGACGCCCACTCCGTCATCGACAACGACGGCGTCAGCTCCTGCGCCGACGGGCTCGCCTGCTACCGTGCCGCCTACGTCGTCACCCTCGCCGCCTGCGGGCTCGGCCTGGTCGTCACGCTCTGGGTCATCTGGCACCAGTGGAAGACTAGGCAGGCCGAGTCTGCGGGTAAGAACCGCGCTAGGGAGTGAAGGAGAGAGAAGGCAATAATTGAATGAGTATGTGTAGCTGCTACATATCAAGTATGCTTTGTCCGCCTCTCCCACCGAGGTGCGTAGAATATGCGGGATACATGTAATCTGGAGGAGGGGAGAAATAAATTTGGGAGAGCAAGGTTTAGCAATTTCTTGTAGAGCGAGGAACGTTGTTTGGTTTTGAATGGCGTTCTGGGACTGCGATAGAGACTGCTTAGGGCGGGCAACGGTACATAGAACTACGTAGACTGAGGCGGAGAAATAGAGAACGTATCAGAACACTGAATTTAGATTCACATCATGTCAGAGCCGTAGAGTTACGTGTTTAGGTAGTTTGGCTTGTAACAGCTTAATGTTATGTAGGTAGTTCTAAAGTTACTGTAGAAGATTAAGTATTATTAGCAATACAGTCCTCCTTTGTAAAGCACGTGGGCAAGACGGCAAGTTTACTTGAACATAGGGTTTTCTATTGTGACTCGGACTATCCAAGCTTTGTGAGGCCAAGATGCCCATCTACATATCCAGCCAGTGCGAGGAAGAGCAGGCTGCATACCTGAGGTACCCTTTTCTAGGGAATCGAATCCCGTATTATTTCTTTCCCATCTCTGCCCTTCGGCCTTAACCATCCTAGACACCGCCCTAGTCAGGGTCATATCTCCCGGCGTGTCCATTTCTTCCCCCCTCCCTCCCCAAGATTATAATTAGGTACGCGTCCGTGCGGACGCCGTCGGTAGGCCCGGTCTTGAAACCATATCTAAAAATCCCCTTCCCTTGACTTCTCTTGTATTGTAAAAGCCGTCCAACCGACCATCCTTCCCTTATCATAGTAAACTCCCCCCCTTAACGAGAGGGGAGATAAAAAGCCCGCGCCTTGGTTTGGATTTCAAACCGGGAATAAGCGAAAATCTTTTGTACAAGAATAACCAACTAACCACAGCCATGTCCTCCAAATTAGACAGGTACCTGCCAGTTGCAAGAAAGCTGACAAGTGTATCGTTAAAGCCAAACTCCAGACCATGATGCGATGCAAAGTATGAGGACCTAAAAAAGGGATGCGAGAAGCATCCGTGGTAAAGGAAAAAAAGGGGAATATTTCGGTTTGAAGGTGTAGACCAGTGAGTTTGAGTATCTCAAACTCAAGGTCGGTGGAGTAGTTTCAAGGGGTCTGTCTGGAGGTGGCCATTCAGCCTTGTCGATATTAAGCAACTCGAACAGTTCCGAGGTGTATATACAAGGAATAGTAGGTCCTAGAAAGAGCCTCACTACCTCGTTGTGTTCGTACCGAGCGAGAAATAACTCGTAGTTGTATTTCAAGATTAACATGTATGCAAATCTTTCAGGATAATCTCCACGGATAGGCCGTAACTATGTTGAAGATGGGCCTAATTCAATCCACTGTTAAGGATTCTTGCCCTGCTTGTGGTCCTCGGTCGACTCACCATCCAGCATGGAGCTTAACCCAGCAAGAGTCCAGGAGTCCGAGGTCGAATGAACGGCGACGAGCCATGCTGCAACTAGATTTACTAGATAATGTAGCATGTAGGCATGCGACACGCCGTAGATAGCTGCGTAAACAGCTATGCCGAAGAACATGACGTTTGTGAAGTGCCGAAGGCGACTCGTCACTGGCGGCACCATCTTGCCTGCCGTTAGGGTTTCGACTAGGAGGATGAATGGTAGGATCGACAACACGTTGTGGTGAGATGAAAAAGGTGTGAACCAATGGACGGCCAAGTTCCGTACCCAGACAACCAACGTGGGTAGGTTGATAGGTAGAATCCATAACATCAGGAGGAAAATCGAATGGATGTAGTTGTTGAAGTTTACACTGGTAGGTGACGGGGCGTCGCGAGCAAACCGATGAGCTCGGACAGCGGTGCTCAGTTGCACGAGGCAGACCACCACATATGCAAACTGGTAAGGGATGAACGTTGATACAAGGAAAAGGAGAACTCCTGCAGTTATAAGTCGCCTCCGTGGCGATGACGGCGCAAAAGTTGGTGGAACCGCTCGTTTCTTTTCGTGCTGTTGAATTACCGGCCGAACGAAAAGCCAGCCGTAGACGGTACTAAGCAACCAGGTAAGGAATAACGCTACGTAGTGAAGGGAAATGCACACTCCGACGCAGATAATACCAATCATCGGGATCAAGAACCAGAAGAATGGATCCGAAGTTCCTACTAACAAGTCGTTCTGCGCGAAGTCGATAGCCGAAGTGCTATTTTGCCAAGGCCAGAGGCTTTTGGACCCCGTCGAACTCGACTGACCCATCGAAAGTGACAGGAGGGTCATGGCCAAGAGAAGCGCTGGTAATGATCGCCTGAGGCAGAAATCCAAGCTCTCGGAAAAGGGGATAAACACTCCGGTATTGTCGTATACCTGAAATTGCTTTCGTAGCACGAGTGTGACTACTAATAAGGGGAAAGCAGCAAAGATTGTACGGTAGCGCATATATAATTTCCCAAGACTGCCCATGCTATCGATCGTGATATGGACCGAGACGGGCGAATCACAGGTCGGATCCGTCCAGAATTGAAGGCTCAGGCCATCATCGAATTGCCTAGATTTCATGGGCGGAGGGACATATGGCGAGACACCGTGGAGACTGATTTCCACCTCGTGAGCATTCACAAAGTACTTTGACTCGTAAGGCTCAGAGATATACTGCCGGACAAGTGGTGTAAAGATCGGCTCCCGTCCGTTGCAGCTGCGGCCTTCAATCTTTAGGTTATACGCCAATAGGCTGCTCTGAACCGAGGGTAGCTTCACTTCGGTAACCATCGGCCGGCTGGCAGGAAGATGAAGTGACAGACCGAAGCTGAATAGACGCCGTAGTCCAATATTGTGAATAAAATGGGCAGCATTTTTGTCACTAAACTCGGCAACCAACCACCCGGGCGTTGGGGTCCCGGTCTTGTCAATGACGGCGAGAAACCCATAGCTCGATATATCTTTGACGTCGTATTCAAGGTATGAGAATGGCAGAACTGGCCACTCACCCTCTTTGAAGAAGGGGTTCTTCGTAAATCGAGAAGAAGCCGGCAACGACACCACATCAGACGCGGCATTTTTACATGCGAATTTGGTCGAATCCGCATCGCCGCTAGATAAATCAATGTTCATCGAAAACGGTTGATTAGCTTGTCCAGCTTGCGACGGGTAGAGATTGCAAAACAAGACCTCGAGCCTTCCGTCTTCGCCTGGTCGGTCGAGTTTGCTGTCCGACAGCAGAGTGAACTTCTTCCCTTCCACAAATTCGGCTGACGGTACCGCAAAAAGATATGCCTTCGGTTTTTTATCGGATCCTAGGCTGCGAAGGACAAGATGCTTATCCGAAGAAACTGTCGTGGTCGAATGATCCTCCAGCGTGAGCAGCGTCGACGGGGCCGCCTCGGGTAGGGTCTTCTCGACGAAGCTCTCTAACCCCGTCAAAAATCGTCTTTTGAAAGCGCTCATCCTGTCTACTCGTGACTTTGTCTGAGATCTTCCACGATTATCAACAACATCATAGAGCGCACGAACGATGACCTTCCGGAACTGGTCACACCACGTAATTGCCTGATGATCCATGCTCGTCCAAACAGTAGGGATAGTGGACGTGAAAACGGTAAAACCATGAGTTTCGGGTACGATCGATTCCAAGCCAGCATAATCCGATGGGACAACTGTATCTAGACCACCGCCGGCGATGGACACCAGAGTCACTTGGCCCAAGGCATTTTCAGCTGACGACTTCTTCGAATACGCATGTCTCCAGTAGTTGTTGATATCGTTATAGATACTAACAATTTGGGGGTCGAATGTGACGGGCGCTCTTGCGTGTGGTGCCGACATGGTGATAATTGTATTGACGGAGTCCGGCTGATAATTTGGCATGATAAACATTGTTCGTGCAACAATTCCTCCCATGGAATGGCCTAAAATAATGACCGAAGAGGGATCTGGGAGATCTGCGTCCCGTTGTGCGATGTTAGGGTCTAGGTAAAGAGACAGGATATATCTGATAGCCTCATTTAAATACTCGGCCTGGTCGAGCATCGTTTGACCATGGAAGGCGGTAAAGTCTTCGTTGAAGTCGACGGTGAAGAAATCCAAATTCCTTGCGCCCGCGTTTAAAGCAGCTGCGTCATGCTGCAGCGCATCGTGGAAATACCTTGCCGATTCGGAGGCAATAGATCTGACCTGTTTATAGCTACCCGCATTCCCCGGTATGAATAGTACTGGTATCCCCTTAATCTGCTTGTTACGATCAGTATCACCATAGAAATGTTTGCTATCCCGAGGCTATGGTACCTTTTGCTTGTTGTCAAACCCCTGCTCTCGATACAGATACAACGAATATTTGGTTGCGAACCGTGTGTGCTCCGTATCGAAATCGTCGAACTTGTGATATGCTGGGCTCATCCAGGACATACGACACCCCTTCGGATCGCAGTGTAGAGTAGCAGCCGAGTAAATAACACTGAGCAGCAAGCCAATGCCCAGGGTACTCGTAAAGAGAGTTAAAAACGATATAGTCCAGGGACTCCACGACCGTGGCGACCGAATCCTACGTCTCGACGACGCCATTCTCCCACCATCTATACTTGGGTAGTCGGGTGATAATGTCGCGGGCGCAAGATTGGAAGCGGCGGCTGCTTTCTCGGTAGACGCATCTCGGCTGTGGGAAGGTCGCCAATTGACATTACTGCTTGGTCTCCGGCTCCTCGCAGACGAAGATCTGGTGCCCGAGTTTTCAGGGCGGTCCGACTGGCGAAGGTCATGCGAATCTCGGATAGAGGAGGTTGCGTCGTTCAGCCTCGTCTGTCCATGAGGGCGTGAGATCTTGACAGGAACATCGACGCTGTCTTCGGACGACTCCGACGAGCGCCTCTGCATAGGGAAGAAGAGGCTCTCGTAAGAGACCTCTTGAATTGCGAAGATGCAGGCCCGATACGTTCAACAATGCGATAATCGGTGGTTTTCGATAGGTTCGTCGCGTTCGTCGCAGTTGGTCTAGTGTTCGTCGTACGCCGCGAAGTGGGTTTTCTTTCTTTTCCGTAGGATTCGGGTATAGGTAACAGGCGCGAATAGGACAGCTCTGATTCGAGACACGGGCACGACTTGGCTTGCGCAACGGCGTGTGGTCAAGCTGCAGGGACTCTTTGAGAAACCGTCGATCTTATTAAGGAGAGGACCAATCCTATATCCCGTCGACCTGGATTCGTTTTGCGTATATCCTCCCTCCAGTCTGCAAAATCATTCGAAACGAATGTCGGGCCCTCCAGTCGCTTCTGCAGCGGTGCAGGTAGTAAAGAGGGTTATAGGCAGATATGGAGGTGCCGTTAGATGGATGTTGATTTTGGGAGGTCGAGAGGTCGAGATGTGGGAATGGGTAAGTGCAAAGTGCGGACTTTAAGTCTTTCGAGAACTAATGGAGATTCATGGATGCGATTTGGCAATGCCTCTAGCTTTCTACTCTCGTCTACCTTAGACCTTAGCTGCTTAGGTACAGGTAGGTACATACATGTAGGCTCTAATGCACTATAATCTCTTAGCTTTTATGGTGCTTTGGCGCTAAGATTTTGGTGGATGTTAGGGAGGCAGGGAGGACAGGGGGGAAGGTTTACTTTTTGATCACGTAACCTCTAGTGGAGGACGGCCCCAATCTTGAACCTGTAGGCTGTAACACGCAGAATGCAGCACGCAGCAAATGCACGAGGTACCTAGGTACTCGATGTACCTACAAGGTATCTAATGGAGTTTAAGTTCGCCCTTTCGCCCTTATCGCTCAAATCCTCTAATCCTGGCTAAACCAACTTCCAATCCGGCAATGTCACCGTTGAATGACGTTAGCTTGGCTCGCATACCAGCATACCTACTAGCAACCTAGCAAGCCTAGCAAAACCTATGGTCGTTCTCTAGCCTCTCTTCCCAATTACATAGTACCAAGCTTCAGCTACCGATTCGGCTAAGCCTGCTTAGGCACGATACATGCATATCTAGGATGTAAGTGTGTCACTATCAGTGGGCTAAGATATGCGTTAGGGTACCTAAGTAGATCAAATACGGCTGCATGCGTCGACGAGACAGCAAGGTAGTATTCAAAATGCTGATTCACATAGTAGAGGGTCATCATTTGCGAAATTCATCTTGACCTATTTGTACAAAATCTTGGATAAAAATAATCATCCCTATGAATCGCTATGGTTCTATGAATCGCTATGGTTCTATGAATCGCTATGATTCACGAACCAAATACTTGAGTAGATCAACCTATCAAAGCACCGTCAGTCTGCGAGGGGAAGCAAGACAAGCAACCTGCTGACTACCCCCTAAATACAAAATACGCAATGTGCTTGAGGGGGATCGGCAAACCGCATCGAGCTGCCCATCCTCTGTCTCAAGTTGTGTTTTATACGGATTACGTACCTACCTCTGTAGAAGGTCTCCCCGTGATCTTCTCCCCATTTGATCTAGCAGACAACTACATCTGCCATGCTGTACATACGGACATGGGCTATCGGGATATCTCGAATGGAGGCGTCTCTTTTTTTATGTGGTACCTCGAAATATGTGGTATATGTGGTGTGGCCTTCTCGACCGCCACAATATTAGTTATTGGTTATGTGCAGGAGAATACGACGGCGGAGCTCGTGTTGACAAAACTACTATAAGTGGACATTGCAAACAAACGAGAGCTCCCTTGAGCTCGTAAAGTCAATGCATGTCTAGCTCTGCTGCTAACGCGCGTGTATAGTATAGAATATACATACAAAGAAATATGGTCGACCAATGGGTCTCGTAGTCTCGTACTCAGTTTCTTTGTGCGTTGGACTGAAAGATGTGATCGGTCCCAACGTCTCGTCCAACATTCAAAACCCTCCGAGACGGCAGGATGGATACCTGTAGGTACCACCAATATAGGCACGTAAGCATTCGATATCTGACATGTAAGAGTTCCCTCCCAGTCTGTTGCATAGCAACTATGCCGAGCTGCTCAGGTTGTTCTATAAGATGGATGTTTTTGCAAGTTAGTAATCGAGGCATCGGCTCCACGAGCGGGCCTCATAAACGTCATACAAGGTCGTGCGTATCGAGAGAACTGGGAATGGAGTCGAATGCGCAAGCAAGGATGTAAAGTCTTTGCATTCCGAGCTTTCCGTTGTCAACAGCACCTTTAGCAACCCCCCAGTCGAATAGGTCAAGCCAGCCGAGTCAACGAGCCAGTCAAGATGCTTCATGGCTAGTCTGCCAAGCATTTCAAGGAATCACATAAGGCCTGCCGGACCCGGGAGGATTGTGTGGATTGTGTGATGCAAATACCTCCGAGGTAACGGGTCAAACGGGTCATCATCCCTATACTTCCGGCATCGCAAGCCTTTTTGACCAGGCTGAATCCTCGTCAGATTCACAGACTCGTAGACTCAACTCAGACTTATAGCTAGCGCACTGGTAGTAAATGGCGAGGATCGCAGTCGGTGGGCTTTCAAGGATGTTTGTAAGCACCATTAATGGATCCGTGCCTTGTGCCTTGTACCTTGTGCCTTGCCAGATTTTCCTAGCCTGCATGAGAGGATGTAAGAGGTAGATTAGACCACGTGCTACAGGCACCTACATGTAATTGTCTGGGTGGTTCTTAATTGTGCCAGTGTGCGTAGAGTTCAAGGTTCACTTAGCCAAAACAACTTACTGAGGCATACCTTATCGATAGTGGATCGCCTATAACGCCACTTAAACGGCTTACGCCACAGCAATGATAAGACGCGCTTTTTCAATTAAGCATGACGCGACGAGGCTGAGGAGGTTTGTCTAGAAACCCAAACCTATCTTCACAAAAAGGGTGTTTGCGGCGATAACGCACTGATAGTTCATCATACAACATGGGCATCTGGAATTTACGAAACTAGAGTTCCCATGCATGATCTCTCAAAACTCCATGCTCATACCGTAACATCAGCAACGATAAGACACCAATCTGTCTTCATCGTCCTTACCGATGGCTACTATCAAAGCTATCGAAGCTCGGACCGTGAGTGACTCCCGGATAACTCATCTTAGTATTGTAAACGCTGAGTCTTGTTTTCAAGGTCCACCAAATCCAATCCGGCCAAGTCATCGTCGACCTCTGCTCTGTAGTAAAGGAGCTAGTAGAGAACGGTCTAGATGCGGGTGCCACAAGCATAGGTTTTTCCTGCCCCTTTCCCCTTACTTCACTGTCTAAACACTAACAGGCACTCCGTTGAAAAGAGGTTCGCTTCAAAAACCAAGGCTTGGATTCCATTGAGGTTCAGGACAATGGCTCGGGAATCTCCAAAGAGAACTACGAAACGTTAGCACTGAAGCATTATACTTCTAAGCTATCTACTTATGCGGATCTTTCCTCACTCCAGACGTTTGGTTTCCGAGGAGAAGCATTGTCGTCACTCTGTGCCTTGTCTAAGTTCAGTGTAACTACCTGCATGGCGTCTGATGCACCGAAGGGATCGAGATTGGAATTCGAGACTTCTGGGAAACTTCGCGGCACCGGCGTCGTAGCCGCGCAGAAAGGGACTACGGTGACCGTCGAGGGTCTTTTCCATAACCTGCCTGTTCGCCGTCGCGAACTTGAACGGAATATCAAGCGGGAATGGAATAGGGTTATCGGCGTTCTCAACCAGTACGCCTGCATCAAAACTGGTCTCAAATTCTCCGTATCTCAACAACCGAACAAGGGCAAGCGTATGATATTATTTTCGACCAAGGGAAATCAAACGACCCGAGATAACATTGTTAATGTGTTTGGCGCAAAGACATTGGCTGTTCTCATCCCCTTGGACTTGAAACTCGAGCTAGAGCCTACAAGTACCCCAGGCCAAAAATGGAACACGCAAAACGACGATTCAATCCATGAGGTTTCCATTAGGGGGCATGTATCACGGCCTGCTCATGGAGAAGGACGCCAGACCCCTGATCGGCAGATGTTCTTTGTCAATGGACGTCCCTGTGGCTTGCCGCAATTTGCCAAAGTGTTTAATGAGGTGTATAAGTCATACAATGCTTCTCAATCCCCATTCATTTTCGCGGATATACAACTGGACACTCACCTCTACGATGTAAACGTGAGTCCGGACAAGCGTACCATTCTCTTACACGATCAAAATAGGATGCTTGGCAATCTGAGGGAGTCACTTGTCGCCTTGTTTGCATCCCAGGACTACGCACTACCAACATCGCAATTATCAAGCATGAAACAGACGCCCTTCAAGAAGCTTTCCCTCAGCAGGCTAAATACCCCACATCCCGAGATCGGGTCAAGGCGCTCTGTATCCATTGATAACGAGCAGCTTCAGAATTCCGCTGCTCTAGATCATGATGACTCTAAGCATGACGACGAGGATGAAGACGAAGATGAAGATGACCATGACCAGGACCTCTCTGACAGTGAAACCGTTCCAAAAAATTCGGTCTCTACAAAATCAGTAGCGCGCGATGGTCAAAGTCTCAACCTAATGAGTCGATGGATCGAGCGGAAATCAATATCGCGTACTGTCTCCCATTCGACAAGGACAACTACCCCAGAAGATGACAGTCAGGAAAATCTAACCTCGAAGAAAAATACCTTTTCCAAGTTCGCAAGCGGCCAAACAAAAACCAAAGAGGATGACATGGGAAGCGGCGCTCAGGGCCAACTCTCATCACCACCACCAACGGAGACACCTAGCGAAGGAGCGGATTTCCGTGCGCGCTTGGCTGAATTAAGCAAGCAACAGGCGGACAGACGTAACATGAGTCCTACACCAAGTTCCCAAGAGGTAATCGAGCCACCTATACCGGCTGTATCTACCTCTTCCCTTATGTCGGATCTCAAGACTAGTAGAACCAGCTCGTCTGCAGCCTTCAAACGTCCAGCTCCGGAAGTCGCTACGATCACAGTGGGTGAACATACTTTTACCAGTATTATTGGGTCACCTTCAAAGAAGCAACGAGTAGAGGACGGCCAGGTCCATGACGCACCGAAGAGACAACGAGTAGCCAAAGAGGCCGTTCCAGTCCCCTCATTCAACGGACGGCTCACCCAGATGTTTGCGGCAAATTCACAATCAAATGAGGCTGGGCCAGCACATATTAAAATCGCCACCAAACTAAATAATCCAGAAAAATCCGATTCTTCAGACGAAGAATTGTTTGTGGAAGAAAATGACGAGGAAGCAAGTGATGATGACGAACAGGATGGCAGAGACGAGGATGGGCAGTCTACCCAGAGCGATGTGATTCCAGAGAGCGCTGCTGAACAGAGCCACGAATCCGATGACCCTGCTGCAGAGTCGAATGATGGAAATAACCAGTTGCCAAACGATAGGTCGCAGTCTCCGGCCCACCCAAGTGATGAGGAGCACCTAGACAAGGAGACTGAAGAAATCCAGGAGGGGGTCGGGACAGGAGACCCAACGAATTCGATCCGAGACTCGACAAAAGTGGCCTCGGAAGAGACTCAAAAACGCACAGAAAGTTTTATCAAAGGTGGCACGAAGAAGAAAGACTCGACTTTCTCGCTGCTGCAAACACTGCGGACAGGTGAAAAACCTATTCGAAACGCTCTAGCAATGCATCAAGATTATCTACAGGACTTGTCGTTAGCAACGGGATCCAAGCTTGTCACGGATAAGCTTGATGCAGAAGATGCCGAGGAAAAGCTATCTCTAACCATATCCAAGTCCGACTTTGCAAAGATGAGGATTATAGGGCAGTTTAACCTCGGTTTTATCTTAGCAATCCGTCCAGCCGAGGTAGATCTCGAGGACGTGGACGAAAGGGGCGACAAAGACGACGAACTTTTTATCATCGACCAGCACGCAACGGACGAGAAGTACAACTTCGAACGGCTACAGGCCAATACAGTTGTGCAATCGCAGAGATTGGTCCAGCCCAAGCTATTAGAGCTCACGGCTCTCGAGGAAGAGGTGATTAGAGAGAACCTAGAAGCACTCGAAGCCAACGGGTTCATCGTGAAAATGGACGAAAGCGGCGAGCAGCCGGTCGGATCCCGGTGCCACTTGCTCAGCCTACCTCTCAGCCGGGAAACGACGTTCTCGCTCGCCGACCTCGAAGAGCTGATCTCGATCCTGACGGACCACCAGTCGGCGTCGTCGTCGTCGTCGGCGACGGCCGCCGCCGCCTCCATCCCGCGGCCGTCCAGGGTGCGCAAGATGTTCGCGATGCGCGCGTGCCGGAGCAGCGTCATGATCGGCAAGTCGCTGCCGACGAAGCAGATGGAGAAGCTGGTCCGGCACATGGGCGAGCTCGACAAGCCGTGGAACTGCCCGCACGGCCGCCCGACGATGCGGCACCTGTGCGGCCTCGGCGCGTGGACGGAGATGGGCTGGCGGGAGGGCGACGGGTTCGGCGGGGAGAGGGCGCCGCCTACGGATTGGGGCACGTATGTCCAGGAGGCGAATGAACTAGCGTGATGCATCATATGGACGTATGGGTAGGTAGGTTAGTGTTCTTGGGCCGCTCGTCTGGTTTTCCTTACGTACCTAGGTGCATGATAGCACATTTGCATTATCGGGGGGTGCATGGCGAAAAGAAGGCCTTCCTCAATTTGTTATGGATATATACCCTTATTAGTTTGCAGAAAGCAATATTGCCTTCCACAAGAATGGATAATCAGAATGCATTTGCGGTTTTTTAGTAGAAGGGCATGGCTAGGAGTTTACGTCGGATTGTCCTGCCCTAGACATATCCCATGTAGACGGGGAATATGAATAGAATGATAAAAAGCCGTTGTCACATCACATCACATCTCCATTTCCCAGCACTTGAGCACTTTTACAACGATTATTATTCATCCCATTGAAATCAGAACCTATCCAGGCCCAAGTTCCGGTTTCTTTCCCAGTATTATTACATTGCGTGAATCATCATCCCATCATCCATCACATAAACCCCAGTGATACCGGGCCCAACTACTACACTTTTCTCTCCAAGGGGGAATACAAAAACAGATAGGTATCTCCAAGCAAACGTAGGTGCAAACATAGATTAGGTATCAAATCAAACCCCAACCCCCCTCCCCCTCTGATCCGCTCAATCCTCGTTCAAGATACTGTACCTCGAATAACCCCCCTTGCCAGCCAACCCCTCCTCAGCGATCTTGCCGCTCACGTTCCTACGCCACGCCGTTCCGCTCCCCAGGTCCGCGTAGTCGTTGCCCGACGACACCTGCCTCGTCGCCCCGCCGCCGGCAGCAGCAGCAGTACTGCTGCTAGTGATCCCCATGATAGGCGGGGTCGCCGGCTTCAGATCCCCGTACGGCTTCGCGTAGAAGTCGCTGTCGGCCTGGATCGACGAGTTCCTGACGCCTCCGCCTCGCCGGCTCTTGCCGATGGTGCTCCGCCGCCAGAACGACGTCGTGGCTGGGACTGCGGCCGCACCCGCGTCGTTCCCGTCCGCGATGTCCTGGCTGCCGCTCGCGCTCCGCGGGTTCAGGCTGATCTCCGACAGCGCGCCCACGTATTCGCGGGCCCCGGTCGGTCGCAACGACGTCTTTTGACGCCCTGTCGGCGGAGTTGTGATCTGCGGCTGCTGGGCGGCGGGCACCGGGTGCAAGCGCAGTGGATTCGGATGCATTTGGCCCGACACGTTGATGGGGCTGCTCTGGACGTTGCCGTCGTCGTTCTCCTCCTCGCTGTCTGAAAATCCGGGCCGCATCATGTTCTCGCGGTCCGAGTCATCATCATCCGAGTCGTTGAAGTCGTAGCGTGGGTTCAGGGCCTCGTACTGCAGTTGCG
Source organism: Hypoxylon rubiginosum (assembly GCA_902806565.1). Classification (NCBI taxonomy): domain Eukaryota; kingdom Fungi; phylum Ascomycota; class Sordariomycetes; order Xylariales; family Hypoxylaceae; genus Hypoxylon; species Hypoxylon rubiginosum. The sequence goes on from CADCXA010000040.1 coordinate 174,875, forward strand.
ACTGCGACTGCGGCCGTTGCGACTTCCGGCGCTCGGCGGCGTCCTGCGCGCGCTTGCGCTCCTGCGTCCGGTTGATGAGCGACTCCGACGCGTACCAGGCCTCGGTGAACTTGGCGACGCGCGTCGGCGAGGCGTTGATGGGCTGGTGCGGCGACGGCGCGATGGTCACGCTGCTCGGCCGGGACGACGACGGCGTCGTCGGAACAACGACGCCGGTCTCGTGCAGCGGGACCTCGGTGTAGCTGCCGCGCTTCGCTAGGCGCGGCGTCGACAGGCGCTGCAGGTCCGCGAGAGAGCCCGCAACGCTATTGCGGGGCGAGTTCCGAGGCGAGTTTCCTGGCGAGACCTGGTACTGTCTGCCGGGGAGATCCGTGCGGGAGTCGCGCTTCGAGGAGGCGAACGAGTCTCTCGAACCCGCGCGCGTGTGCATAAATGGGATGCTAGGAGGCCGAGAGAGGGTCTCGTAAGGGGCGCCCGAGCTGCGGTAGTCTTCGAGGGGAGTCGACAGGCGCCTCGAGTCTTCTGAGATGGCAGTGTAGCTTGTGGCTACGGACGACTTGTTGCGCTTGTGATACTTGGTACGGGAAGTGAGGTTAGGCTCTAGCGGATTCATGTCCGGCGGCATGTTTGCGATCCGGCGGAACATCAGGCCCAGCCAGATCGATACGCATAGCGACACTGCGTGCATGGCGGCACCGCAGATGAGCGCGTAGTACTCGCTCGAGACCAGGGCCTCGGCGAACTGAGGAGTGGAAGCGATGATAAGGTTCCATTCGCTGCCATGGTTGAGAACAGAGATCACCCCAAAAGAGTACAGCGGTATCACCGCCAGGTCCATAACGCCGGCGAAGAGCTGATAGGCTGCCGAGGAAGCGGGCGGTCTAGAGTTGGCAGGTCTGATGAAGTGCCAAATGGCGTAGACACAGCTGATAGCGACAACGCCGGGCTAGAATGTCAGTTAGTGAAGGTAAGCTCAGCATGAAAGCAGGCAAAGGCGAGAAACATACCGTGATTCTCAAGACCCAGGCAATGAGAGGGTCGACGTTGCCGATTAGAATCATGAGCGTAAGTAGTCCACCACCTGCAATCATCTCGAATATGCGAAGGAATAACTGGAAAGACCTCATAAACTTGATCCATGATTTCGCACTGCTGCTCATAGGCCGTATCACTGATGTTCGACCTGTAGGTACCTCATGTGCGCTTCAACCGAACATTGACAGTTAGCATAGGAAACAAAGCCTAAGCCTAAGTGTTTACGTTTGGTCATGGCTACTTACTCGGGATGTCGGTTGAGAGAAATGAGAGGTCCATCTTGCTTCTTCGGCTTCCTGGCTTTTGGCTCCCAGCTTGCTCTGGTTACGGCCTTGGGATCGAAGGGTTTCTCAGGTAATCGAGAGTCGCGACTGTCGGAGTCATACAAGTACGGTTGTTGAAAGCCCATATCTGCGAACACCTCGCTCTAAGCAAGGCTAAGGGACATTCACAGTATGAAGTGCGGGTTAGATCTCAGATAGATCTTAGATCGATAAGTAATTGGAATGCAGGATATCTTATGATTTGTGAAAAGGCACAAACGCCACGGTGGGGAGAGAAGAGGTGGGATGGGAGGAAATATTGCGGCAATGAGTCTGTGTGTATCCAAAGAAAGGAAATTCTGGTTACCATAGCAACAGGCGACAGAATAAATTGGCCAGACTGGCACAGCCAAACGCCGACTTATACGGGGCAGAACGTTACAATGCGGTTTCGCGCCGGGTAATGTCTCATCGCGTACGACTTTGATGAAATATACCTAAGTATTTATTTTCATTGGTTAATTATACGAATACAAGGTATTATAGTAGATATGATAATTCAAGAGATTCTTGTTAGATGTCTGTATGTTAGATGTCTGTATGTTAGATGTCTGTATGTTAGATGTCTGTATGATAGATGATAGAAAATAGGAAACTGTTGTCTCGACTCGGTTAATGAAATCAATTGAGGCGATGTCGGACTTCGGAAGACCGAGCGAACATGAACATGAACATGGAAATTTCAACTCTACGTCATTTAAAGAAACAGCAAAAGTTCTTTTGACTTTTTATTATCATCTCCCTATAATTTCGGTCATGCAATAACAATAGGAATAGCAATTTATATTCAATCATATTCATTTCTTTCCGACAGTCTATAGATGATTGACGGGAATGCGTCATGACCTCAATTGCAAAGTCGTGGCTATGCGCCTCTTGCCGGCGCAAAACTTCCGTATCCCTCGCCTTTAAATCTCGTCACTCATATTCAACTACCCGCCATGATAGACCTCTCCGAATGGCCGTGGTCGGCTCCGGCCCGGCCGGCTTCTACACCGCATACAGAGTCATGTCAAAGGTACCGAAAACCAAGGTTGACATGTTCGAGGCGCTGCCTGTGCCATACGGGCTAGTGAGATTCGGGGTTGCGCCAGACCACCCAGAGGTCAAGGTATGTGCCAATATATATATATATATATTATACATATTTACTTTCCAACGAGATGCAGTTTATTAAAGCTATTATAGAACTGCCAGGAAAAATTCCAAGAAGTCGCCAGCTCACCTGATTTCACCTTCATCGGAAATGTCTCCATCGGCAACGCAGGTGGCCATTTCGCTGGCTGTACTATACCCCTAGCTTCTGCCCTGCGCCACTACGATGCTGTCGTCTTTGCTTACGGTGCATCTAAGGACAAAAAGCTTGGTATTCCTGGAGAGTCAGAATTACAGGGCATCTACTCGGCTCGGGAGTTTGTAGGCTGGTATAATGGCCTACCTGAGTACGCAGACCTGGCCCCAGATCTCACCAAGGGGGATGAGGCCGTTATCATTGGTCAAGGCAATGTTGCTCTTGATGTTGCTAGGATGCTTTTAGAGAACGTGGACGTGCTGCGAAAGTCAGACATCACCGAAGCGGCTATTGAGACTCTACTAAAGAGTCGCATCAAAAGAGTCCATATCGTCGGTAGGAGAGGCCCCATGCAAGTAGGTTTAACTTATTCTCTCTCTCTCTCTCTCTCTCTCTCTATATATATATATATATATGATATCGATGAATGCAGACTCTACTGGTTGCTAACGTCGCTTATAGGCAGCTTTCACTATTAAAGAAATTCGGGAGCTCATGAAACTCCGTGGAGTTGGTTTTCACAACGTCGACATGTCACTCATGCCCGATGATATTTCCAAATTACCTCGAGCTCGACGGAGGCTGATGGAAATCATAATGAAAGGATCTACGGCCAACGTCGACGAAACTCCAAAGTCGTGGTCCCTAGACTTTTGTTTATCGCCGACTAAATTTCTTGGTCAGCTAGACGGGTCCCTCGAGAGCACTGTTTTTGAGCGAACACTTTTGTCGTCGCCTTTTGAACCATCCTCGAGTGTCACTAGCACGGCGGAGAAATTAACCATACCCTCTTCTGTGGCATTCCGTTCCATTGGCTACAAATCCGTAGCTCTGCCCGGGTTTGACGAGGCAGGCATTTCCTTCAACGATAGAAAGGGAATTATCGAGAATGATGGTATGGGGCGCGTATTGCGAATTAATGAGGATGGAATTAATACTCAGCAAGGCTCGCATTTGCCGGGTGTCTACTGCGCAGGCTGGGTCAAAAGAGGGCCAACAGGCGTCATTGCCTCAACCATGGAAGACGCATTTTCTACCGGCGACGCAATTGCATCTGACTGGAACTCCGATGCTCCTTTCATAAAAGGGGAGAGTAGTTCCGGCTGGGAAGCTCTAAGAGCAGGGGTTGAACATGGAAAATGTAGAGTCATCCAGTGGGAGGACTGGCAGAAGATAGACAAGGCAGAAAAGGAGCGGGGCCGGTTAGTTGGAAAAGAAAGGGAGAAGTTTACAAGCACGAAGGAAATGCTAGCTGCTGCATCCTGAATCTAAGAGATATGAGAGATACCCTCGCGGGTAGATATGACATAGTGTACTTGTGTATATATCTATGAATTCTTCAGCTTCTCAGTCAACTCAGGTACCTTATCAAACAAATCACCAACCAAACCCACATCAGCCACCTGGAATATCGGCGCCTCGGCGTCTTTGTTGATAGCCGCAATCACCTTACTGTCCTTCATACCAGCCAAGTGTTGAATTGCACCAGATATACCGACAGCCATATATAGCTGAGGGGCAACCACCTTGCCGGTTTGACCAACTTGCAAACTGTTGTCCGCGTAGCCGCTGTCTACTGCCGCACGAGAAGCTCCGACGGCAGCGCCTAGAGAGTCGGCGAGAGGGAGCATGATCTTGTCGAAATCTTCCTTCGACTTCAGACCTCTGCCTCCGGAAACCACCCGACCAGCAGTTGCCAAGTCCGGTCTGTCCGACTTGGCTAGATCTTCCGAAACCCATTCTATATTGATTTCCACCTTAGGATCGACACCATCCTCTACGGTCGCAGAGCCACCTTGCGCCTCTGCTGCGGGGAAGGCGGTGCCGCGGATAGTGATGATCTTGATCGGGTCGGAGGACTCGACGGTCGCGATGGCATTGCCGGCGTAGATGGGGCGGACGAAGGTGTTCTCGTTTTCGATCGCGGTAATGTCGGAAATCTGTTGGGAGTCGAGGAGGGCGGCAACGCGCGGCATCAAGCTCTTTCCGAACGCGGTGTGTCCCGCGATGATGTGCGTGTAACCGCCCTTTTTGATATTTTCAACTAGTAACGGCGCATAGTTTTCTGGAAGACCCTAAAATGGAAGAAGAAAAGAGGTTAGCTTCTGCTATCCAGAGCTCGACGTAGTGGACTGTGGTTGGATTCTCCCGTACCTTGTCGTAAGCAGCGTTGTCGACGGCAATTATCTTGTCAACACCCTCGACCTTTGCGGCCTCTTCTGCGACGGGGTTTATGCTGCCGCCGGCAACGAAGCCGTGTACCGAGCCTCCCAGCTTCGTGGCGGCTGTGATTGCGCTTAGCGAGCCGTGGTTGAGCTTGCCATCGCGCTGTTCTAACACGGCCAATGACGAGAGTAATCTTCGGAGAGCCGAGGGGCCGTAAGGGCTCGAAAATATTGACGTAGAACGTGGCACAGCACCGACGCCTCTAAGAGCCGTTCGTCTCGCTGTGGAAAACATGCTGTCGTGTAAGTCAAGTTGAGCAAGCTACATGTACAACCTTTTCAAATTGCAACGATGAGAGAGACCCGAAGACTAATAATTCCTCTTTCATGAATTCGGCTGTTCGCGGCCCACACCGAGGTACATAGCGCAACTTGGAGCCGATTTACGGGGGTGGACAGGGCTTAACGAGGTGAAGCTCCGGCTCCCATATGAAAGGCGGTTGGGCAGGGGGTTTGCTTAGGTAAGGTGAGTGGGTATATAACATGCATGCAATATTAATCAGAACGTTCACGTGACTTAACCAAACATCTTTAGGTACCTGAGCTTTGACCCAGATTTCAGATTTGCTACTATGTAGTATTCCCCGACGCTTGGACCAAGCATTAAACTGCATTGCTTTTTCCCAAGAGGTTAAACCAGTCAGCCAGTTCGTCCGTCGCGCCAAATTATTTCTCCAAACACGCGGTCGACCCAGCTCTTCTCGCATTAGTATGTCCGACAAGTCGAGTTCCATCAACCTTCAATGATTTATAATTGAGTCGCCCTTTTTTAATCTCGTATATTTCACTTTTTTATGAAAGGTCGCCCATAGTAACTCGGTATTTGCGACACGTCGCGCCTGATTTTGCAACGTCGATTGCAGACCCCATCAATAGCTCCCTTTTTCATTCTCACCTGGAATATCGCATTACATCCTCAAGATGGAAGGCGAACACGCCAACTACGGCTCGCCGGCCAATGCTGCTACACCAGGCAATAACCCCATTCTGGCGCAGCCCCCTCTCCAAGCCAACACATCGGGTGCGCCTCAAGTATCTGAAGGTAAGCAAACTTGAATGGATGATGAGGCTGTAGGCGCGGCGCGATGTGGTCTAAGCTATATAGCTAGCTATATACTAATGCGCCCATCAGATGTGCAGATGTCGGAAGTCCCTTCCACAGATCCTGTCATTAAGCAAGACAGCACTACTCCTGCACCTGCTGGTACTTCAGATAACCCTCTTGATGCTCCGCCTGCGCCGCCTGCTGAAACCACCCTAGCAAAGGACGATGAGGAAATGGGCGAGGCCCAGGCCGGCCCTCAGGATAGACGAACGCAGGACAAGGACGGAGAAGATGCGACTGCCGGTGCCGACGGTATTGATCCGATAGTAAAGTCTAAGGAAAGCATCGAGAATGCCGCGCGCGAACACCTCATCTCTCAGACTCATGCGATCGTCCTACCGAGTTATAGTTCTTGGTTTGACATGAATGCCCTTCATTCCATCGAGCGCAAAGCTCTCCCCGAATTCTTCAACCATCGCAATCGAAGCAAAACTCCTGCCGTCTACAAGGATTACCGCGATTTCATGATCAATACCTACCGATTGAACCCTATCGAATATCTGACTGTGACCGCGTGTAGGCGGAACCTGGCTGGTGACGTCTGTGCCATTATGCGCGTCCATGCTTTTCTCGAGCAATGGGGTCTAATCAACTACCAAGTACGGTCTCTGTTATGATCCGATGTCACAAGTTTCTAACATGTTGCAGGTTGAGGCTGACCAACGGCCATCTCAAGTCGGCCCGCCCTTCACGGGTCACTTCCAGGTTATATGTGATACCCCTCGTGGACTTCAACCATGGCAGCCGTCGGCAGATCCGATCGTGCTCGAGGGCAAGAAAAACCAAGATACCGATCAGAAAGCCAATACCGCCGCGACTGCTGCTGGCGAGCGAAATCTGGAAATAGGCCGCAACATTTACGAGGCAAACGCGAAAGGAGCGAAGCTTAATAAGTCTGAGAATAAGACGAACGGCGAAGCTACGGTTACTAATGGCACTACTTCTCCAGCCATCGACGAAAGTTTGAGCAAGCCGATTGTTAAGGTCCACTGCCAAAACTGTGGCGTCGACTGTACCCGAGTTTACTATCACCTGCCAGAGGCTAACTCCCCTAACAAGGCGAAGTATGACGTGTGCCCTAGCTGCTACCTGGAGGGCCGAATACCCAACAACCAAACCAACACCCAATTTGTCAAGATGGAAAACAAGACGTACTCGACGGTCCTTGACCGCGATGCCCCGTGGACAGACGCCGAGATCCTCCGTCTTCTTGAAGCCTTGGAGAAATACGATGACGACTGGGCCGAAATTGCCGAGCACGTAGGCACGCGAACTAGAGAGGAGTGTGTCCTTCAATTTCTCCAGCTGGACATCGAAGACAAATATCTTGAAACGGAAGCACCTATTCATGCTCCTACTGGTCTCGCAATGCTAGGGAAGCATGGTGGACACCTTCCATTTAGCCAAGCTGATAACCCGGTCATGTCTGTTATCGGATTCCTTGCTAGTCTTGCGGATCCTAAATCGACGGCAGCCGCCGCCAAGAAGTCAGTAGAGGAACTCCAACAAGGCTTGCGGAACAAAATCGAGGGCGGTGATACGTCTAAAGTCAACGGCAAGGGTAAGGAGAAGGAGGGTGATTCGATGGAGATCGATGCCCAAGACACCACGAGTACGACCGCATCCAACCTGGCCAGCATACCACTAGCTGCTATGGGTGCACGTGCTGGTGGTCTAGCTTCTCACGAGGAACGTGAAATGACTCGGTTACTATCCGCGGCGGTTAACGTTACCCTACAAAAAATGGAGCTGAAGTTGAAGTACTTTGACGAAATGGAGGGTATTCTACAAGCAGAACGAAGAGAGCTGGAGAGAGGCCGACAACAACTCTTCCTTGACCGACTAGCCTTTAAAAAGAGAGTTCGAGAAACCCAAGAAGGCTTCAACACCGCCGGTGTCAACGGTGCCGATGTCAAACTTGACGGTAATGGTTTGACATTCACATCTGCGCCGTCGTTAAGTTCGGTCCAACCCCTCGGCAGCGATGGTAATATTAAGAGCTACGAAGCTTGAACGGGGACTTAGGGAGGTTTGTCAATGCGGGGGGTTCTTTTTCCGTGGCGAACGAGGTATTACTAAGGGATCGATCGATTGCACTTTTGTTCTTTTTTCAACAGTGTCAATCTAGGCGTCAGGGCAAACGGTTTTCCCGCCTTTTTTAGATGAGAAGGCTTGTGTTTTTGTTATTTTGTTTCTCGCCATACCAAAAGCGAGAGAGCATAGTGTCTACCGGAAGAATCGAGACAGTGTATCACCAGACTATTTACAACGTTTTAAAAATAGGAGACCCCCGTGAGAAAATGGAAAAAGGAAGAATATTTGGTTGTTAAATCACCGGCATATCGAAGGTGTATTTTTCCATCATATGACAGTCATTTTTAGATGCCATCACGAAGTAGATAATGAGATACATACCTTCTTTTCAAACTGCGACTTGATTGCTTACCTACCTAGTTTAGGTCGCGTCTATAGTATGCTCCATCTCTCCAGTCCATAGAAAACATCATCAAGCCCCAACTGCCCGGCGGTCAAACTCCCACTCGCCATAGTACTCCGTGTGCTCCCTCCAGTCGTCCCCCCCGTCCGCCTCCAACCCCCCTTCCAGGCCCGGCTGGTACATGCCGCTCCGCGAGAGCCTGCCCTTCTTCTCCTCCTCGCGGTGGTAGTCGTCGCCCCGCCGCAGCAACCCCCACAGCCGCGCCTCCTCGCGCGCGCTCGCGCGGCCGTCGGACAGGTCCGCCTGGACCTCCAGCTGCAGCTCCGCCTGGATCGCGCGGGAGATGGCCTGCCGCGCCCGCGCCGTGTCCGCGTCGTATAGTGATGAGTGCCGGGTCGCCTCGGCTAGGTCCTGGGCTACTAGGTCCGCGTCTATCTCGACGGCGTCCGGGTCCGCGTCCGAGTTGTCATCTGAGTTTAAGTCGTCGTCGTCTGGGTCGTCTTTTAGTTCTCCTTCCATGGGCACGTCCGGGTCCGGGTTTGATGCTGCTTCGGGCTGGGGGAGGTCTTGGTCCGAGTCGTCGGACTCGGATTCGGAGCTCGTGCTGGATACATCGGGGAGGATGCGGTAGGACGGTGTTGGGGGTCGGGAGGAGTGCGGGGTCGGGAAGCCGAGGGCCGCTTCGACTTCGTCGTAGGACATTATATCGGGTTCAAAGACGGTGTCTGTTTCGTGGTCCTGATCTAGTATGTCTTCCTCGTTTTCATCATTCTCAAAATCGGGGTCGTTAATATCGGTGTCCTCGTTGCTTTGTTCTCTCGCTTCCGGTACGCTACTACTACTTTCTTCTTCCTTTTTCCCCTCTTCCTCTTCTTCGGCTCCTGACGATACCTCCGATTGCGAATCGTAGTCGTCGTAGACGTCGAGCCGCAACCTGCGCGCGGCCCGCGCCCAGAACTCGCGGCTACCCTCTTTCAAGCCCACGGACGCGAGGGCGGCCTGCACGTCCTTGGCCCGGACGAACGGGCGGACGCGGTGGTCGCGGCGGCGGTCGCCGACCTGCTTCGCGCGGATGCGGGACTGCGCGACGAACAGCGAGGCGGCGACGAGCCGGCGCGTGACGCTCAGGGCGAGCGCGTAGAAGTCGGCGAGCGCGGTGGCGCGGACGGCGGGGGGTTCCTCCGAGACGCAGCGCCAGTTGCCGTCGGGCACAACGGCCGAGTTCATGAAGATGCGCGCGCTCAGCCGCGGCCACGCGTCGAGGCGGAACAACTCCGCGAACGGCATGCGGGCCAAGAGCTCCTGCCGGCGCTTGGGCTGGCGCAGCTGGTGCTCGAGGACCGGGACGAGGGACGGCGTGACGAGCCAGCGGCCGCTCGCCCACCGCTTCTGCTCGAGCCGCGCCTCGTGCATCTCCTGCCGCAGCGACACGTCGTCCGCCGCGGCTTCTAGGGCTAGGCACAGCTCCGTGCCGAGCTCGACGGCCGCCGGGATGTCGACGGCCCGCGGCGCCCGCCGCACCCTGTCGCCGTCCGAGCGCCGGGCGCGGTCGGCCTCTTCGAGCAGCGCGGTGTACTGCCGCACCTCGAGCGCGCTCTTGGTGGTGCCGATCCTGGTGGCGATGCCGGCGGAGTCGTCCCGTCCCAGGCGCCCGAGCGCGGAAAAGTAGGCTTGCTTCTCGGCGGCGGTCCAGACCACGGCGCCGACCTGGCTGTGTCTGAGAACGGAATGGACGGAATCTTCGGGGTCCTTGACGATCCCGGCGGAGGCGTCCGCGATTTCCCCGTTTAGCAGGGTGATGTACTTGGGATGCAACGTCCCCTTCCGGCGCTTGAGCGGCGGGACGTACGACGACGGATCTGCCGTTCTGCGGTGCCGCTTGCGCGGAGCTGTCTCTCCAGACCTGAAAGATTCATTATCCGAGCTGTCGGCTTGGGGCGCGTAGTCGGTATCGTCTATATCCATGACTGCGTAGATAATGGCCGGTGTACATAAATCGATGCTTCTTGTAAGAGGTGACGGATTAGATGCATACGAGAGATATGCAACTATCCGTAGCTAGGTGAAGTGCAAAGTCGTCTTCCTTTCCGTTTGCTCGTCGGCGCAAAGGATCAATCAAATAATCTTGTCAAGTTTAAAACTTATTTTATTTGTGAATATATTGTTTGATCGACACGATATGTGTGATTGTACCGAGTTGATGTCCAAGCTTGACGTGTGAGGAAAACGGAGAGATCACAAGAGACTGTTAGATTGGAACAGGACCTCGATTATTGTGTATCCGATATAGGCATAACGTACCCGGTATGTGCAAGAAGAACGGGATAGTAAGATAATGTTGAACCAATAGTCTACCCTACTATTTTAGAATACATGGCAGAATAAGGCTCATACCGCATGCTATTCACATGATGCTATTAAATATCAGCGGTATTGAAAGATATTAAGTAAGTATTTTGGTTGATTTTTGTTATTTTATCCACCATGTATGTAATTCTTCCCCTGCATACTGAGTATGCGAGTATCCAGTGTTCAGTAAGTATAAATAATGCTTAATCTCATATTCAACTCCACATAAATCATTTGTCTCAGTCCTCAGCTCCAGCTAGCACGAGCCTCAAATCTTGTATTGACGTCCCATGAGTCCCATCGTCACGGATTTTGACATACAAGTGCCATGCCCCCTTTATCCGTAGGATGGCAGTTCTTAACGAGGCCCTTAGGGCGGGTTTCAGTCCACAGATCATACCAGATGACCTTCTCTAGTACTATCAATTTTCGTATACCCAATAGCTTCCGCTCGATCCAAGGAATCCGTCTACGTGACTATCAGGAAGAATGTATTCAATCTGTCCTCAACTCTTTAAAACATGGACATAAGCGACTAGGGATATCGCTAGCAACTGGTGCTGGCAAGACTGTTATATTCACTCAGTTAATTGACCGGATCGAGCCCAATTCAAAAGAGTCCAACCAGACACTCATTTTAGCCCACAGGCGAGAGCTTGTGGAGCAAGCAGCCAGACACTGTACCGCCGCCTACCCAGATAAGACGGTAGAAATAGAGATGGGAAATATGCGCGCCTCAGGGGCCGCAGATATCACCATTGCTAGCATACAGAGTCTCATCTCCGGAGACCGCATCGACAAGTTTGATCCTAGACGGTTTAAGCTTATCCTCGTTGACGAAGCCCATCACATAGTAGCCCCCGGATACTTGAGCACCCTAGAGCACTTCGGATTAGACAAGAAGAAGGATGATTCACCACTTCTAGTTGGCGTATCTGCCACCTTCTCTCGGTTTGATGGGCTTCGGCTAGGTGCCGCGATAGATGAAATAGTGTACCACAAAGACTACGTCGACATGATTGGAGATAAATGGTTGTCAGACGTCATCTTCACGACCGTCGAGTCAACGGCCGATATCTCAAGAGTCAAGAGCGGTAGCAACGGTGACTTTCAGCCCGGAGAGTTGTCTAAAGTAGTCAATACTAAGCAAATCAACGAGGTTACAGTCCGAAGCTGGCTTGCAAAGGCTCCTGGACGGAAGTCTACACTTGTCTTCTGTGTAGACCTTGCGCATGTCGCTGGATTGACTCAGGCTTTCAAGCAACACGGTGTTGATGCCAGATTTGTGACAGGAAACACGCCTAAACTCGAGAGGAGTGCGCTAGTAGATGCTTTCAGACGCGGAGAGTTCCCCGTTCTCCTTAACTGCGGTGTCTTCACTGAAGGAACGGATATTCCTAATATCGACTGTGTGATCTTGGCACGCCCGACCCGCTCCCGTAACCTATTAGTACAAATGATAGGGAGAGGTATGCGGCTTCACCCAGACAAAACCAATTGCCACATCATCGACATGGTCTCGACTCTCGCTGCCGGCATAGTTACAACTCCTACGCTGTTTGGCCTCGATCCATCTGAGTTGGTCGAAGAAGCAACCGTCAAGGACATGCGAAGCTTGAAGGATGCGGTGCCAGATTCGAATGGAAATGACAGCAAGGAAACACCTGGGAGTGTGAATGTGGGCAATGTCACCTTTGTCGATTATGATTCAGTCTTCGACTTGATTTCAGACACATCTGGCGAGAGACACATTCGGTCGATTAGCCAGCACGCCTGGGTACAAGTCGGACCAAACAAATACGTGTTATCGGGCCCCCATGGAACTTATATACGGTTAGAAAAAGATGACGCTGCAGAGGAAGATATGGCCTCATGGATAGCTTCTGAAATTCGGGCTCTTCCTAAGGGTGTGTCAAAGTCTCCGTATGCTGCACCAAGACGACTCCTTACAGCGGCTACCTTTTCCGATGCCGTACACGGGGCGGACAAGTATGCATCTGAAAAGTACCCTCACCTCCTTATTTCAAGGCGTCAGAGGTGGCGCAGTGGCCCTCCTACAGATGGGCAATTGCAGTTCTTGAATAGGTTACGAGGGGAGAAGGATAAAGTGCAAGCAACAGACATCACCAAGGGTAAAGCTGCAGACATGATTACGAAACTACGACACGGGGCTCGAGGTCAATTTTCCAAGTTTGAAGCTCACCGACGTCAGAAAGACAGGCAGAATTTGGCGCGGGAGCAGGAGAAAGCCATGCAGCTACAGGAGAGGGTTGCTGTTGGCCCCCTATCGACGTAGCCTGGTAAACCTAATGGCCTGAGGTAGATACTGGTGTTATTCGCCCATTGAACGCTAATTCTAGACTCCAAAGGGTAATTTAACAGATGTTCCAGGCGCTAATGCAGTAACTTGCTATTGTTCATGCCATTTGGTGCCCATTGTGCCCGTTGCTACCTACCTAGGTAGAGGAGTTGTGATGCACCGACACTACTAAGGTACGTCTGCATCCGAGCAACGGCGGTTATTCCAGTCACTGTATTACTCGATATCTGAGCACACAAGTTTTTAAAACATCGAATCGTTTCACTTCACCTTTTCTTCCCACACACATTCAGTTTCCGTGCACATCGAATCTTTCAGCAAACCGTCTCTCACACAAACCACAACACATAACACATCTCTGAATAACGACATCTATCTCACACTCCTCAAGCATATTGTGCGCTCCAGTCTAATAGTACAATGCACTTCAATCATATCATGCTCCTTAAACATACACTGCACTTGAATCGATACGTCTCAACTATTTGTGCATCCAAGACACTCCCCCCTATCATCCTCCTCTATTCCATGCATTCTACTCAAGACATTACGCACTATCTACACCGAAGCATCAATTGTGGTACATCTCTCACCGAAAACACGATGGACTCAAAAGTGTCAAAGCCCACTCCACCCTCGAGTCTACTCACAGCGATGCTCAAAGATGACATGGCACCAAAGCAAAAGCGCCTAAGGTTCTCAGTGTATCCGACCACGATGTCGCCTCCTGTACAGCCACAGTCGGCTAAGTCTAACTGGATGCAATATCCGCCAAAGGAGGTCCCAAGATACGATCTCCCTGATCCTTATGTTCCACCCACTAACGGACTCTGGGGCGCTGAAGAGTTGGTTGATAGCTATGCCAATCAGCTCGATGAACTTGGACGCAAGATAAAGGATGCTAACGAAGCTCGAAAATCTCTTTACACCGATTCAGAAGTCCACCAGAAACTTGAGCTTCACTCATTTCTCCGACAAACCTACGCCAATGGTGCATTTGATATTCAGACGCGAATTAATGCCTGGGAAAAGGCACTGACCCTTCAAGACGAGCTGGAGCCCGAACGTCAAGCAATTCTTAAACGAGATAAAGTCTTGATCAATAAGATTCTACTCGAGTATAAGGCTTATACCGATGTCAGATCATACGAGGCAGAAGCATCAGAAGCACAGGCACTCGCCTGCCTACGTGCTGAAGAGACTCGAAAGAATGCTAAGAAACTTACCAGGGTCGAACGCAACGTCAAGCACATGTTCGGGTTCAGTTTAGACAGATTACGATCACAGGAGCCAATACTTTTATCTCAAAAAGACACTCATCCTATTCAATCTCAATCACCACCCGTACCCGACTGGTTCCCTATTCTGCGATCCAAGTTCAAGCAGCTTCTACCTGACGGGGATATTGCCGATGCCTTCAAGGCTTTGCTCCAGTTAATCGACAAACTACAGAATGAGGTAGAATACTGGAACCGACGAGGCGGCGCGAAGAGCTGGGACAGGATCTGGCATGAGCCAAACAAGAGGTGGCCGCATGAGTTCCAGCGGCTCAAGGGTGGCTGGTGGAAGTGTAGATCCGCCCCTGACGCCCCTCTCGCTGAACGGCGGTGTCCTGTCTGCCACGTCAAACCAAAGAAGACGGCACAGCAACCTAACCGGCAGAACCCCCAGGGGAAGCTTGATACCGTCATGGAATGCATCCATGTCGCCATGGAAGAAGTGGCTAAGACGGATCAAGCTGTGGTTAGACAGCGCCTCCAGCAAGAACAGGAACGTAAAAGTAACAGCAGCAAGATACACAACGAAGTTCCCCTTCACCAACACGTTCAGCCGACAGCTGATGGGCCCGTCAACAGTGTCAACAGTTTTAACTATAGCCTTCTCCACGGCCTTGAAGATCCACTACGCTAATTGCTCTTCGAGCTTCGGGGTAGATGAAACGCTTTCTTCTACTTTACTTGGTGGCGGCGGCGCTGGATGAAGGGCACGCATCTCCGTCTTTGGATGCTGATGCCGATGCCGATGCCGATGCCGATGCCGATGAAACGACGCCTACAAGGGAGCTCGGTGGTAAATCCTAGCATCATCTTGATAAAGACAAGAGCAAAATCCTACCAAAAATGTAAGGTCTTTGCAGACAACGACTTGCAATGACTATACCTACTCCTTTTGTCTCTCGGCATTCCATCGCAGCGTATCCGACGACTCCCTCCCTCCCTCCCTCCCTCTCTCCCCATCTCTCTCCCCATCCCATCACGGCATATCTACGCCTCCTACATCCCTCTCTCCCCTCTATATTCCTCCTTTCTAACGGAGTCGGTTCAGCATAATGCGGTCACGATTTCTGCCCAAGTTGCGACGATCTCGGCTCAGGAGAGCGGCATTGGCAACTTGACTTTAGTTGCCGGCCAGCCGTACGGCACCTACGGCATCACTAGACAGCATCATCCTACCGCAAGTGTGTTGCGCACGGGCGGCTTGGCCTAGAGCTACCCCTGTCCTGCCCTCTGTCAAGAGGCAGGGCATCGCGATGGTGCGGAGGCGTGCCTCTGAAGGCCTTCATCCTGGCCGGCTCCATCAAGACGAAGGAGAAAGCTATCGCCACGGATCGGCGTGTCCAGGGACATGTCAACTCTAGCCAGCAGACTGGCTATCCCAAACTGGCCCCGCCGCTGGATCGAATTCGAAGAGCGACCGGCTGGCGTGGGGAAATCCCGACATCGAGGTAGACACGTATCTGTGGAATAATCTCTCTTTAGATGACCGACATCGAGGCTAAAAAGCGGCAAGCAGAGGAGACCCAACAGAACAACGATGATGAAGACCAAGCAGTACTTTTGACTTTTTTTTCTTTTTCTCCCACACTCTTTTCCCTCCTTTCTTCCTCCTTCCTCCTTCCTCCTATTTCAAACACCGCCACAATGATTATGACGGTGCTGTGAGAGAATTCCTTCCGTAGTGGACAACGTGGAGTTCGTCTCAACGCAGGTGGCCTGCCCTGCTCCCGACGAGGACGAGATGAAGGACAGGGTGCCTTCCGTGAAGAAGGCGCGAGAGCATATGGGCTTGCAGTTTAACTAAGTTCACGGCGACAACAACGGTAACGGTAACATAATCATCAAAGAAGGCTAAGGACAACAACATTCCTCTACGAATCGGACTTATCTTCGTCATTACTGGGGACGCCAAGAGGTCGAGTCGCAAGCTGACGAAGAGTCTCCCAACGGCCTCAGAGGCCTCTCCGGATACATCTTCAGTTACTAGCCTGGGGACCCCATAGCTAGTCTCATACTACAGTCCCTTACCTTTGAAGACGGCTCCGTTAGATGTTATCAACATCCCCGAGTTGCTCGAGGGCATCCTTTTCAACCTTCCCTATCCATGTGCGGTCTCCTATTCAATGCGCAAAGGGTATCCAAGGAATGGAAGAGCGTAATGGTCAATTTCCGCCAAGGCTTCCGAACCTATCGCGGAGTACTAGACTCCAGAGTCAGTCGGGCTCCCAAGCCGGTCGCTTTGTTGAACATCATCCCAGAGAATGGTGTTCAAAAGTGATGGGACAGGGCGTCACAGAAGGGAGAGGTCCCGCAGATACAGACATCCCTGAAATAACCACTTCGGCTCTGCAAGTGGCTATATTGCCAAGGAACCGTCACGTTCGGACAGCTATCTAGGCTGAGCCTAGAGGTAATTTGCCCCTTTTATGAGGTGAACCACTTCGAGTTATCCTCGGCGAAGGACATACATTGCTACTTAGCCGCAATTACCAGGCGGCGCCGCCAGGCGATCCGACAGGTCGATCTGGTCGGCCGCCGGCTATACAACACATTCATCTCCTTCGATAACTTCGGACACTGTCGCCCCTCGGGCTTCAAACTCGGTACGTATCAAAGGCTCATTAGTCTCTTTGCAACATTTTATAAGTCACTAGCCATCTGACTGCCTCTGTTGGAGGAGCTCCTGCTTTCTCTTATGGAGCACTCACCTTTTATTCCCAAACAACACCTGCCTCTCCCTAGGAGCACTCGCCTCTTCTTCACCTAATACCGGTGCTAGAGTAGCTACACCGAATCAACACTCGATCTCGGTAGCTCCCAACCTACTTCAGTTAGACCTCCAAGTTTAAGCAACGGCGTTTTCGGATACTGACTCTGTTACAATAGGCCCCACGGCAATGGCCATGATGCCCACGCTCATGAAAGAGAGCGTATATTCAACACGATCATCCAAGATGTCCAGGACTTTAGAGCAAGCGAATCCACTCGCCAAATTGGAACGGAAGAAGAGAGACAAAACTACTACGAGTCGGCCCAGGCACTCTGTGTCGCTGCCGGCATCAAGGGGGGGGCTCGCCCAAGAGGAGAAGACTCTCAAATAGAAACGAGATAAGGACCTCTACGAGGCCGCCATGGCGGCATCTATGTCCAAGGACAAAAACACCATCCGCAAGTCATCCATCGACCTCCGTGCACGCGGCCAAGCAGGCTCGTCCGTTTAGTCGAGGCGGGAGATCCTCAAAGAAATCAACGAGATTGAGTCCAGCGATACTACTCATCCCTGTGGTCTGGTTGGCATCTTCGCCTTCTGGATCTACACCGACGAGATCTAGGGTGAGTTGACTGCGTCGACATCAATACCACAGCGCATGAGCTCCCACAACAAGGATTGCGACACCTCGCTCCAGGACCGGAGCCTTTATTCACCTGCTAGCTTGAGCATCCCCGTTCCTAGCCAACACCATGCTGGGACGCATCGCAACATTACCTATCCGAGTCCTCCTAGGAGGGTTCAGCATACCCAAGCCCGCCAGGAGGGCTCATCCTTTTCCCATCGCTAGGGATCCCACTTTCTAGCCTCGTCAGAGGCGAATATTACAATTGGCTGCATGCTCTAGAACGCCCTATTGCGAACCTCTTCGCCGAGAGAGTGTTTAGCAAGCCATCAATGCCTTGGCCGAGTCTTCCTCCGAGGGAGACAGTGACCGAGTCTTCTTCGGAGGAAGACAGTGGCTGGCTCCGAACTCGAAGGTCGTCCTTTACCAAGGGCGCCATCCCTTAGCATGGCCCAGCTCTGGTATACACATCGCCTTGTCTACCGCGGTTGCCACTCCTACAGCCGCTAAGGTTGTTCGTGCTCCTGCTGTTTGCACTGCTGCTGTTCGCACTGCTGCTCCTCGTCATCTTGCTCCCGGCGGCGCTTCCGATCCCGGCGGCGCTTCCAATCCCGGCGGCGCTTCCGTCGCGGTAGGTCGAGCTACTCGAGCTGGGGCCGGTCGGCAGGCTCTACGCCCTATGGCAATCTCCGAGTTGTCAGCTCGATGGCACACGCGGTCATTGCCGCCGCCATCTCCGGTGGCTAAAGAAATCACCACATCCTGACCCAAGGCCGAGCCTACGGCCTCGGCGCCAGTAGCGCTGCCCGGAATCCCTTCCAAGCATCCTCCTCCTGTGTTCTGAGCACCATCACAGAGATTTGGCTAGCGAATCGCGCATATCGTGGCTCGACTGCGAACTTGTGGCCTCTGGTTCTCTTCCGACGGTGTTAGTTCAGCGGAATGCGGACATGATTTCTGCCTACGTTGCTACGACCTTAGTTCAGGACACTAACAACAGGACTCTCCTACAGCTCAGGAGAAGAGAAACAAAACACTCCAGCTCAGGAGAGCAACAGCAATACACTCCTCCAGCTACCCCGGCCCTCCACAAGACTATCAACAAATGCAAAGAGGCCTATTCACCAAGACTCTCTTTCGACAGCTCGCTCTGGTTCACCACTAGAAATTCTCTGCCGCGTCACCTGATCCATAATCGCAATTCCGATCAACTATACTATCTCCTCAGTCTCTCTCTCTCCTACTCTCCCTCCTCCTCCTCCTCCTCCTCCTCCTCCTCCTCCTCCTCCTCCTCCTCCTCTCCATCCTCCTCTCCATCCTCCTCTCCCTCCATCTTTTGTGGTCGCAAGTTTACGGACCACGTCGTCGTGACTTCAAATGTCGTAGAGGCGGTCGCCTCTAAGGCCAAGCGTAAGTTTTCTTTCACTTGATGTTCGGATATGAGCTGATAAGACACTCATCTAGCAGCGCCTAAGACTAAGGGTAAGGCCAAGGCTCTTGAACCCTCTGCCACCGACCTTCATCTTGAGGTATGTAATACCTATCTTCTTAAAATGATACCTTTAATAAATATAGAAGGTATTTTTATGACCATCAGCTAATTGGCTTTTTATTACAGCGAGGTGACCTTCTTAGTAGTGGAACGACGCGACATCCGGGCTATTAAGGCCTGTATCGACACCCTTCACGCCAAGGGCTGGTTCCGCTACTCAGTTGGTCACACCAATGCTATGCGGACGCTCGTAATCCTGCGCAACTGGGACCAGCTGAAGCCGACCAGTACGGCGCGTCAAAACGCCATGGGTTGCCCTGAAAATGGGCCACAAACTAGAGTCCAAGGCAGTCAAGAAGAATCGCGTCAAGAAGACGGCTAAGCAGCTTTACGAGACTACTATAGCGGTGTCTATGACCGAGGATGAGTATCACGAGAGGCTCACCAAACTCGAAAAGCGAGAGTGGGGTGGAGGAGTTTAAGGCCACTACTCAAGAGGAACAATAGACGGACTCTAGAGAGTTCACGCAGTGGATTGGGGAGCTTGAGACCGCTACTCGAGCCGATCCCATGGCGGCGGCAACACGGGTCTTGGCTTATATAAAATCCAAGGGTATATAATAAAGAAACCCAAGTCTACTCCTCGACAGCAAGACGATAATGTCGAACACTCTTCTCTTTCAGAATTCCCGCTCTCTGGCACGCACATTCCGAAGAGCAAGCATCTCTAGGAGAACGATCCATCACATCGTTACTGAGGGATGTGATACCAGAAACGAGCCGGGGAGGTCAAGATCAAGCTCGCCTTCATCGGCTCGAGACACGGCAATCGCAGAGAACAGGGGCCCTACGGAGGATATCGAGAGCTGGCAATCGTTGCCGATGCTGAAGAAGTTACTAGTGGCTAGGTATAACCTTTGCCTCGATCACCCCGATCGGTATGACAATCGGTATCGGCGTGCTTCGGAACTTCAATGGCAACAATTCGAGAACTTCAATCGCTATTAGTACTCTCAACACCTTGTCAGCAGGCATACTCGTATGGGTCGGGATGGCAAGATAAGCGATGATAACGAGGAAGAGGCACCGGTATAGCTCCTTTATGAACTACCCGCCGACGTGCCCCTCGAGCAGCCCATCGAGCAGTCTGGAGATATGACCTACCAGGATGCTTGCCAAGATCCCGGCCTCAAGGATGCCAAGGACACCCGTGAGTGGTGATACCTTCAATGAGCATGCCAATGGACGATTGGTGAGCGACAAGATGAAGGCGCCTGATTCTAACTCTCAGCATCGCTTCGGTGTCGGACTGCCTGTCCGCGTACTTAAGGCCGAGCTTCGTGGTCCCGACCAACCTAGGCCGATTGCCGGCCACCCAACGCCGCGACTTGCCTCTCACAGGTCATCCGCCGACCAGGCGCGTCCCTTTGGGCTCCAGTCACTTCCATTATCTCACCACCCACCATGGTGGCTTCAAATCCGTATGGTTGGGAGAGATGTGGGCAGGAGATTGGATGTTCGGCGGTGAACTGGAATCCGAGAGTGCATTCAGACACCGCCGATCAAGCGGAAGCCCTTCGATAATCCCAATACTACCTGGGAGGCTAAGTCTGTCTAGAAAGTCATAGCGTACCTAGTACTACTACCGGACGAAGATTACGGACAGTGACTGGGACCCTCTACACACCATTTTACGGGCCCAACTAGGGAGGGAGCTCTGGACGCTCGGCGTAATAGGCTGTCAGTCTGGATTCCCAGAATTTCTCACGCCATCCTATAACTACGAACAGACCAAGGTGCATGGCGGAGCTATCGGCGACAACTACGATATGAATGAAGAGACAGGAGACCTGGTCGAAGTAATCAGCGGCATAGGGATTATGCACTGGCGTGCGTGCGCGTCACCATCCGGAACGACCACGTACAACAGGCATAATGCCCCCTCCTCGATCCAACAGCTTGACCCCGAGTTCGCTAAAGATCATGGGGCGATCGTGGACCTCGACTCGCCGACTCATGGCCGAGCTGAAGGCTCATACTTATTTCATACACAAAATCTGCCAAGGCGCAGTTAAACGAGAACTCTGATAGCTTTGGCAAGCCTCTCATAGGACGTCCGCTTATTAGGAGATCCACTCACCAATCACTTAAATACCCGAGTACGGTTCCGAGGCCATTCAATTTTCGATTAAGAAGATGATCAACACACTTGGATAGATCGATTCAAGACAGTGTCTCGCAAGAATTATTAAGCGTATGCCGACGAGAGAAACCTCCAAACATATGAGCGCCTTCAAAGGTTTCTCTCGTCGGCATACGCCCAATAATACGAATTTCGAGAGCAGGAAGATATACTTGATAACGGGCGACCAGGTGATCCTGCTAAGGATCCTCACGAAAAGGAGTAACTATACCATTGATATGAGCTAGTTCTTTATGTCCCTTTAAGTATGTATAGTCAGTTGTGTCGAGGCACATGTGTCGAGGCACATGATCAAAGACAAAGCCAAAGAGATGATCACAAAGGGGGTGGCTGTAATATTTTACTAAACGAGTTATGAGAATAAACCGATAAATAACCTAGCCACAGAATTACTTAAGCACGTAAGGAGGTACGTACTCTTAGCTGCCTGTACTTGCGCGGGCTGAACGCTTAACGATTAACGATTAGCGGTCGGCCCCAGTCTTTTTAAAATCCGTAGAGCTTTCGAGAGCGATGATGTAAAATGGAAAATGGAAATTGTTGAAATTCGCCCCGAGCTCTAATTCCTATTAGTAAGTCGGCAAATCGAAGCTTTTCTAACTTCAACATCTCGAGGCAAGGCGATGGGCATCCTTAGGTCAGAGAGATCGCCGTGATTCTTTTTTATCTTACTTGTCGTTCCTTGCCTCCATAGATTGGATTGAGAACGGTTATAGTTGAGCAGATTCAACTATTCACTCCTCCGCTCCTCCGAGTCGTTTCTGGTACTGGCCGCAACGAAATTTTCTGTTTCTGCTTCTGCCTTGGAAACCTCTTGATCATGCTGTGCCGACAACACCTGTCGCGGCAAGTTGCCGCGAGGGCGCCGACCTTCTCATCCGTGCTACGACCCCGTTATCCATCACGCCTTTATTCGATATACACGCATCGTTCGCTCACCGAAACCACCGTCGCGTGCTCGAGATCGGCTATAGCTGCAAAGTCTAGCTCCTTGCGAAACGCATCCTTTTCTACCTCCTCGGTAAGAAGAAAAGACAAGAAAGACAACAATGACTTTTTTAATGGACCTGTCGAGCCGTTATCGGAAGAGGAGGCGAAAGCAAACCTAGAGAAGAAAGAGGAATCGGAAGAAGCAGCCGAGACAAGAAGCTCCAATGCAGAGTCCCCAGCTTCCGGGAAGGGCCAGGGCCAGGGCCAAGGGGAACCTCAAGATGGCAAGGGGAGTAGTGCGGCTGGTGGCGCCTCGTCTGGGTCGGGAAACGACGCACCAGGCGATGGAGGTCGAAGAGGTCGCAAGTCGGGAGCAGACAAGGCCTTACAGAAACCCGTGGTACCCGACGTATACCCCCAGGTTATGGCGATTCCTATAGCGAAGAGACCCCTGTTTCCTGGGTTTTACAAGGCGATTACCATTAAGGACCCCAACGTATCTGCCGCAATTCTGGAAATGGTGAAGAGGGGCCAGCCCTACGTTGGTGCTTTCTTATTCAAAGACGAGAATGCCGACGAAGATATAATTAGAGACCCGGCTGACGTCTACGACACCGGAGTATTTGCCCAAGTTACGAGCGCCTTTCCAGTTCACGGCGAGCAGAACAGTCTCACAGCTATTCTATACCCTCATCGCCGGATAAAACTCTCCACCTTAATACCCCCTAGTATTCCAGAGGCGAAGAAGGCAGATGTCGAATCAGAGCCCGCACCCGAACCCATACCGACCAAACCAGAAGAGGAGCCACAGCAAGAGAAGAAAGGCGATGTAGTTGCGAGCTTCGAGGAGAGCGCGGTCGCACCGAAATCCGACTCCACAACAGAAAAATACGAACCTACATCATTCTTACGAAAGTACCCCGTCAGCCTTGTCAACGTTGACAACCTGTCGGAAGAACCGTTTGATCCAAAGAGTCCGGTTATCCGAGCAGTTACGAACGAAATCGTAAATGTGTTTAAGGAGGTCGCCTCAATGAATAGCTTGTTTCGGGATCAGATATCGACCTTTTCCATGAGTCAGTCAACCGGAAACGTAACCTCGGAGCCGGCAAAACTAGCCGATTTTGCTGCGGCAGTATCCGCTGGTGAGCCGGCAGAGCTACAAGAAGTTTTAGCCAGTCTGAACGTCGAGGAGAGGATGCAGAAGGCGTTGGTTGTTCTGAAGAAAGAACTCATGAATGCGCAGCTCCAATCCAAGATTACCAAGGACGTAGAGCAAAAGATCACAAAGCGGCAGCGGGAATACTGGCTTATGGAGCAGATGAAAGGCATCCGCCGCGAATTGGGCATCGAATCCGATGGCAAGGATAGACTGGTTGAGAAGTTCAAGGAAAAGGCCGACAAGCTGGCAATGCCCGAAGGCGTCCGAAAGGTGTTTGATGACGAAATTAACAAGCTTGCCCATCTCGAACCCGCCGCCTCGGAATTCAACGTAACGAGGAACTATCTGGACTGGTTGACACAGATCCCCTGGGGCCAACGAAGCGCCGAAAACTTTGGAATCCAAAACGCGATGCATGTATTGGATGAGGACCATTACGGGTTGAAAGATGTCAAGGATCGCATCTTGGAGTTTATCGCCGTTGGCAAACTCCGTGGTACGGTTGAAGGTAAAATCCTATGTTTCGTAGGACCTCCCGGCGTTGGTAAGACGAGTATTGGCAAGTCAATTGCTAGGGCTCTCAATAGGCAATACTACAGGTTCAGCGTTGGTGGTCTTACGGATGTAGCTGAGATCAAAGGACACCGGCGGACGTACGTGGGCGCTCTCCCTGGTCGAGTCATTCAAGCTCTCAAAAAGTGTCAGACTGAGAACCCTCTGATATTGATTGACGAGGTTGACAAGATCGGCCGAGGTTACCAAGGCGACCCTTCATCTGCTCTCCTAGAGCTACTAGACCCAGAGCAGAACAACTCTTTCCTGGATCACTACATGGATGTACCTGTCGACCTCTCTAAAGTCCTTTTTGTCTGCACGGCGAACATGACCGATACAATCCCAAGACCTCTCCTGGACCGTATGGAGGTTATTAGACTCTCGGGATACGTTTCGGACGAGAAGAAGGCGATTGCGGATAAGTATCTCGCGCCCGCGGCTAAGGAGCTTGCCGGCTTGAAAGAGGCGGACGTCTCTCTAACAGACGATGCGATCGACGAGCTAATCAAGTCTTACTGCCGCGAGTCGGGAGTTCGAAACCTAAAGAAGCAGATCGAGAAAGTTTACCGAAAATCGGCCTTGAAGATTGTCCAGGAACTTGGGGAAGACGTCTTACCCGAGTCTGCTGCTCTAACAGACGACGGCAAGGCGGCTATGGAAGAGTCAGAAAGGGAGAAGGAAAAAGAGAACCAAGACCCTACTTCGCCCGAGGCTTCTGAGAAGGAAACTACAGAGAAGCCGCGTGTGCCTCTGAAGGTACCCGAGTCGGTTCATGTTGTAATTGACAAGGAAAATCTCAAGGACTACGTCGGCCCCCCCATCTTCACCTCTGACCGTCTATATGACGTGACGCCGCCCGGTGTCGCAATGGGACTTGCATGGACCCAGCTAGGTGGTACCGCGATGTACATAGAGTCCATTCTTCAATCTGCGCTGAGACCTAGCAGCCGTGCAGGCTTAGAAATAACGGGTAACCTCAAGACGGTCATGAAGGAATCTTCCACGATCGCCTATTCTTTCGCCAAGGCATACATGGCCAAAGAGTTTACGGACAACCACTTCTTCGACAAGGCCAAGATTCACCTCCACGTGCCAGAAGGGGCGGTGCAGAAGGACGGACCATCGGCTGGTATAACCATGGCGACATCGCTCCTGTCATTGGCACTGGATGCGCCAGTCGACCCCACACTCGCCATGACTGGAGAGCTCACGCTGACTGGCAAGGTGCTCAGGATAGGGGGCCTGCGGGAGAAGACGGTTGCGGCGAGGCGGGCAGGTTCCAAGATGATCATCTTCCCAGCGGACAATATGTCCGACTGGTTGGAACTTCCAGAGGTGGGTGCTACCGGTCCAAGCCACGGATAGCCCAATGCGACGGTTCGAGCTAACGTGATCATGCAGAACATCAAGGAAGGCCTCGAAGGCCGACCGGCTAGCTGGTACAGCGAAATCTTCGAGCTCGTCTTCCCCAATCTGGACCGGGAACAGGCGAATCGATGCAAGATCTGCGAGTGGAAGAAGGAGCACGACACTAAGGCGGAGAGCGACAAGGACGAATGAGAGGCGAGGCGGAGAATGGGAGTGACGGGTACACTCCCACAGCCCCATCGTCGACTTGCATATTTTCTATAGACATTACAGCCAATGCATTTGCGGGATTGGGCCATCGCAGGCAGGCGTTCAGGCGGCAATACAATGACTCGACGAAACGGCTCTTGGAGCAACCCAACCACATTTCGATGTACTCCTCACTCCTCACTCCTCACTTATTTGAAAGCACTGCGCATCTTGTAACATACCACCTTGTCTAGCTAGCTAGCTACATACCTACTTCTCACATCTTGCGTGTATAATGAAAGGTGGACAGCTGGCGGAAGCGCTAATCCTGCTTCTTTACCCGTACCTCCTTTTGCTCACCAAGTTGTTTGACAAGGCAGTCTTAGCAGATAGAATAGAGAGAAAAGAAAGAAGAACAGGGACAAAAAAAGGGCAGGGGTTGAAGTTCCAGAACCTATGGCAACGTGTCAAGATGCTAGTGATACGCCTCATATGTATGATGAGAGATAGATGAGACCCCATTCATCAATTTTCTTTTTGGTCTCTGGTGCCAGGTGGGCTGTATAACAGTTGCTTCGAAGACAGATTTGAGCAGAATGTGCATATTCCATATTCGTATAGGGATTAGTGTCTGCTGCAGCACTCTCTGTCTGCACTCTGCAAGAGTCGAGGTCTTCCGCAGCTTTTCCAGGGTCGTAGGCAAAACCCCACGATTTGATATTTTTTGGGTATTGTTTGATGACCGGGCCAGGGGGGATAGGGGGAAGTCTCTCATTCAGCTACGCACGCATCTGCATATCTGCACATCTGCACATCTGCATATCTACCTCACATCTGACTCCAATTGGGCTCTGAGAGATACACGTAAGAAGTCAATTCTTTCCTCCTTTCAATTTTCAATTACCCCCCCGGTGATGGGGGAAAAGAATAAGAGAGTGGATTCTCGGAACTATTGCTGACCACCTCGTGAGATCATTAAATTACGTGCCTAAAAGCCCGACCCGAACCTCCACTACTACTGGGTTACTCGCCCGCGCAGGGTCCTGTTTGGGGGACGGTATGTAGACCGTAACATGTATGTATGTAGCTATGTGCTGTATTAAGCTAGGTAGCTTAAGGATATGAAAGTGTGCGCCATGTAGGTATGACTTGGAGTAATTAATAATGAATTTGGGGGGGGGTACGGGATGGGCCACGAAACCCAGCGACCTCAAAAGGGGCCTCGACCCATTGGAAGGTAAGGCGAGAAGAAAGTCAGCCACGGGAATCAATGCAGGACGCGAGGGCCACGATCTTTCCCATGGTATTTGCACGCGAGTCTAGGTCTAATCCTAGGTTATAGTATATCTTGAGTAGTCTATATGTGTCTTCTCCTCGTGATAGACGATGAGGAGGGAGATGCCGAAGGGAGGAAGTTGACGATGGGAAAATAAAAAAGATTGAGGGATGAAAGATCAGAGATGAGAGATTTGGCAACACGCAAACAATAGCAACTGGGATGGATGCATCATGATCAGTAAGGTCCCGAAGTCACAACGAAGCTCGGCGTTGGCGCAAGGCAATGCGATTCGCGAATTGGAACGACCGAAAGCAAGAGGCAGAAGAGAAAAAGATCTTACAGGACCGTGGTCATGCAGGGAGGCATGTATTGGATGTACTCCACGACGGGATGGATGGGCCAGCATTGATGGCCAGTTGTCTGTAGAAGCAAGCAGCTTCGCCTCGCCTTGGTTTCTTTCTTTGGTTTGGTTTCTTGTGTTGTCTCTCTTCTTACCTACCTACATACATACATACCTCCTTGTAGGAGCTATCGTATGTATCGCTGCCCAATTCCCATCACCCGTCACCCCCCTTTTCTCCCCGGGCGACGATAGTGGCTTTTTTTTTTCTTACTAGGTTAGCGATTAACAAAACATAAAAGTCGCGTGGTTCCAACGGATATACTAAACCTATCCCCTCCCGAACCGAGACTAACGTGGCTAGTGGCCAGATTGGGTACCGGGCGTGAGCGTGAGAAGGAATTGACCGTGACGGGATATATGATGGGACTATTAATCGCGGGTAGGATCGAGCGGGATCTTGGCTTAGGCCAGCCCTAAAAGCTGTTGATCTAGCGTCTATACCTGGTAGGAGGGTAGGAGGGTAGGAGGGTAGGAGGCAGGCTGACGACATTTCGCTCCGGGACAACGCATCACCGTTTCAGTCGGCAGGGATTACTTTTCTCTTTCTCCATCTCCAAGTTCGTTTGGTTTATAATAATAAATCATAACAACTTTCA
Source organism: Hypoxylon rubiginosum (assembly GCA_902806565.1). NCBI lineage: Eukaryota > Fungi > Ascomycota > Sordariomycetes > Xylariales > Hypoxylaceae > Hypoxylon > Hypoxylon rubiginosum. The sequence continues at coordinate 202,749 of CADCXA010000040.1, forward strand.
TGTATGTTGGTGAACCACTTTGGCTGAACCGGTTCGTCTCTGGTAAAATGCGCCGCTTATTTCACACGTCATCCTCCTCCTCCTCCTCATACGAACCATCTGGTACGACTCCGACAATGTATGATATATATATATATATATCTATATACAGTCGTGGTCATGGTCGTGCGTGTTTACATGCTTACATACCTACATACCTACATACCTAGCCTATGTAGGTACATACATGTTATCACATCATGTATCTTAGAAGCTGGAGTATGTACATAATGTGCCTGGAAGCTAGGTACCAGCTCCGAGGTATAGGTAGATGTACCCTTTTTTTCATCTCTGAAATCCGATCCACAATCCACATGACCGGATGGTAATGTCGACAAGCAGAGAGCTGCTTGCATTAGTCTCGGACCCGGCGCGCGGTTAGGCCATTAGGGCCAACTGTCGACGGGAGAATGCTATTCTGAATTTGTGACCTGTCGAAGCTAAGCAACCTGGAAGATCCTGGAAATCGACTACCTAAAGCATCAGCTTTATTCAGGCACTTATACCCAAGGCTTGCCAAGGCGTGTCCAGGCAAGGCAAAAGATGTGTTAGCTCGTACTATAGTAGTTTTTGAGCTGCCTTTGGTTTTCCGATAGAGGGAAGACGCGAGACTTGAGACCCGACTTTTGCAAAAGTCGCTCTACAAAGTCGGTGAGCGCAATTGGATAGCGGTGTAAGTTCGGGACGCTGCAGAGAAGAATGGGTTCGTCCTTCAAACCGCTCCACGTGTAAGTGAGGAGTGAGGTCATACACGGACTATATACCTGAGTCGACGACTCGTTCGCGATTCCAACATGTATGTATCATGCTCTTGCTCGTGGTCGTCCACGACACAGACACACGTAGAAAAACTTACCATGGGAAAGTGGCAGCGAGCGCACCTTTTATTTTTAACCCTTGGACTGAGATGGACTGAGATGGACTGAGATGCTCTCTATCCGAGAGGGTGTCCGAGAGATATTCTTACGTATCGTCGCTTGCTCGTTGGTCTTTCGGATACCTGGGATACAAAAAGGTCGGGTAAGAGGTACGACGGATAAGTCACGAGAGAAGCTCGATTGTACGTGTTTGGTTCGATTCGGTCTCCCCTTAGGTATTCCAGGTATTCCAGGTATATTCCCTTTATTCTACATGGCAATTCGACCCATACACCCCTCATTTCGGGATCGACCACTGGCAGCTTTGTACAACGCATCAATGAATCATCCTGATTTTCCCGACTTGGGTTCAATGGCCTAGCAACCCCCACTACGAACGGAAAAGGACCCCTTTGAGAGAGGGGTGGCAGAGGATGGAAGAGAAGGAAGAAGAAGGAGGTTTGATTCGAATGATTTGAACCTGTTAGCTGAGGAAGAAAACCCCTCTGTTACTTCGACTACTTACCTACGGTAGGCTAAAATTTATAGTCGAGATTCCACATGCAACGTAAAGATAATCCTGCATGCTCATGCTACGTCTGACGAACTGCGTGGTATAAGCGTTTGCGCTGCCAATTGAGTCGCCAGAATAAGACCTCGAGTCTATATATCCACAATTGGCAAAGAGGCAATATGCAATAGAGATGGGACCACGTAAAAGAAGAGCAAGAAGAGCAAGAAGAGCAAGAAGAACAAGAAGCAAATGATTGATGAACACTTACCGGTAAAGTAAAGAGGAAATGGAAAAAAAATACAGTATACTACACATACACATGTATCGTCATGTATGTACAAATACAAAAACCGCAGCTTGGCTTTACCTCCAGGTAGGTGGTTTAGACGAATTACAAGACCCCGCGAGATGATCGAAAAGAGCCAAGCTACGCCAATAGACGGACCCCTAGACCGATACTACCCTGGTCCATGGTCCGCAGCCTGTGGGTTCCGCGGTCTGCACGGTACGCGGTACAGCAAAAGGGAACATGCTGGCAGGGCGCTAATACCTTGTCGGGATAGTCGCATATATAGTCGCATAATAGCACATGCCATAGTAGATCAGATAGGTACATACGTACCTGGAAGCTCTGACTGTCTGGCTGTCTGTACACTAGCAACAATACTGGCACACTGGCACATCACTGACCACAGGTGCCTGCTTGTGTGCCCCTGTGTGGCCTGTGGCCTGTGGCCCCCCTTGGCCCTTGTGCTGCGTTGTTCATGTTCACCGCGGGGACGCTGGAACACTTGTACAACTGTACCGGGGAGGGTACAACCTCCTTCGTAGAACTCGGTCCGCCTCCAATTTCCCTATATTCGCTCACTTAACTTTTTTCTGTCCTTTTTTCCACCTTCTTCCCTAACCTTCAACTCGAACCCCGTGTCACTTTCAAATGGCTATATCGTCTTGTACCCCGAAAGCGGAGTTCTCCAAGATAACTTCTGCTTGCATATCTCCTGCATCCCGTCTACGTAGACAGGTCGCAGCTAGACGCAGACGAACCCATACCTGACTGTTAGAAGAAGGGCAAAAAAAAAAAAAAAAGATACTAAAGAACACGCGCACACGCAACACACGCAATACACATCACCCGTTGCCCATGTCCATGTCGGCATATCTGAGCCACCATCGTCACCAATTACCAATAAGGTCTCGACAGCCTCGCAGCTGAGGACCTCCTGCTCCCTTCCCTTAACTTCTTGACACCTTGACCCCGTCGCCGTTGGGTCTACTTGCATCGGACCGTCATGGTCATTTTGCTCCCTCCAATATATGATATTTCTCGCATAGCTACATCACCTGCTACCTCGCCTGCTACCTCGCCAACCCCGTTTGCGCCCTGCTTCTTGTATTCGCTACCTGCCCTTAAACAAAGCTGCCATTGTCCCCAACCTCAGTATACATCAGCTTCCCACCCGTCTGGAACTGGAGGCACCCTCAAGATAGAGCCTCAATTACCACGATAGCGCGCGTGGTCTCCAACCCACCACGACCTGCCCCGCCGGCCTTGGTCGCCGACCCCCCCCGTTACAGCGCATTATTCCCGGTCAGAGGACGGTCTACCTTCCCTTCCCCTTCCCCTGAATTGCCAAAGCTGCGTCACGGGGCGAGGTCCATGACGCCTGGACGATAGTACACGGTTTTTAGATTTGGCCGCAATGGCAGCAGCACCAGCATATCTGCCATCGCGTGAACCCCCACCACACTCAGATACTGGTAGACTAGCTAGTATATTGAAAAGATTTCTTGGAAAAGACCACCCTATGTCCGCAATGGCCGACGCCCACGAGCCCGGCAGTCTAGACCCTTCACCCGCCTCCTCGGGCGTGTTTCGTAGGGTCTCGAGGAAGGTCGTGCCCGGGCTACCTCGCGCTAAGACCTTCAAGAGGCAACAATCGGAAGGGAGGGAGAAACTCGAACCTATAAATCCTTCGTCTGCCGAACTCAGAGCGGCTTCTGTCGATAGGCGATTGCGACAGCACAGCGCCTCCCGAGTTAGTCAACCTCTCCCCCGCGCAAGTGCGCCCGACTTTCTCGAGGATACACAGTCTCCGCTCGGCCCCCCTACCACCATCTCGCAGCAAGTGGTCTCGGCACCCGACAGTCCCCTCGACGAGAAGCAATTCTTGAGTATACAAGACCTCAACGATACCGATATAGATAGGGAGCAACATGGCTCCCTCAAACAAGTACCTAGCTACAACGAGGCCCTATCGACCGCTGATGCTCAATCCACTACGACGTCTCAGTACGAGACCATGATCAATGACGAGTTGGAGCGGAAATGGATCCTGAACCTGAGTATGCACTTTCGGGATAAGTCCAGAAGGGAGAAGTTCTTCGTCACCTATCGTGAGGATGAGTACGTATGGAGGCGGGTGACAATCTCTCTAGACTACCGGAATGCGCCTGATGACTCGCTGGAAAAAGATCTCCTCCACATTAAGTTTCAGAGGGAGAAGAGTGCGAAGATATATGAGGCTATACGCGAAAGCCTTCAGGATATCCAATTCTACCCCACCGTGACCAACCTCAAACTGCAGACGACGGAGGGAAGATTGCATGTGCATGTAGTGGAGGATGTCAACGTAGGTGCTTCTTTTCTTTTCTGAAACGTGATTGCGTTGCTAATGTAGATTTCCCGGTAGGAGATTATAAACTACCCTACCGTCCGTATGATTCAACATTTGGGATGTCGGTGTGTTAGGGAGAGAGATCTTGTATTCGACTCTCACATGTCAGGATTCGTTTACAAGGTCCGTGTCGATGGGAAGACGCTCATTAAAAAGGAGATCCCAGGACCGGACACGGTGGACGAATTTCTCTACGAAGTTAACGCGCTCAACTCTCTACGCTTCTCCCGCAACATCATCGAATTCTATGGTGTAGTAGTGGACGACGAAGACGAATCGGTCAAGGGCCTGCTTATCAACTACGCTGAGAAGGGCGCGCTTATTGACGTCATCTACGACTCAGCAGAAGACGGTAATTTCATGCCTTGGTCCCTTCGAGAGAAGTGGGCTAGGCAGATTGTTCAAGGTCTATCCGACGTCCACGAAGCCGGGTTCGTACAGGGTGACCTTACACTTTCTAACATAGTCATCGACGACGAAAACGATGCAAAAATAATAGACATCAACAGACGAGGCTGCCCAGTCGGCTGGGAACCTCCGGAGGCAACTCCACTTATCGACAGCAACCAGCGGATCTCGATGTATATCGGTGTAAAATCCGATCTTTACCAGCTAGGTATGGTGCTGTGGGCGCTTGCGACATTAGAGGACGAGCCGGAAGCGCACCGACGACCACTTCGTTTGGATCCCGAGATAGAAGTCCCGGGGTGGTATCGCACCATGGTGGAGTATTGCTTGCACGAGGATCCACGTGTGAGACTTCAGGCCACCCAACTCCTTCGACTATTCCCCCAGTCCACGTACGAGGTGGAGCTAGATAGGAACGATTTGCCCTCCATATCCGTTGACGACGGTTATTCTCTACGAGAATATGTGGTAGAGGATGATCAACGTAACGGCCACTCGCAAATCAGAACGATTCAGCCTCAGAATGCATGGTCATATGCCCCGGCTGGTCATACACATACTACGTCGCCAGGTTTCTCCGATGAACCGTACTACTATCCATCTAGAGGCCGGTCTCCGCCCAGGTCACTGCCGAGCAATCACGACATGTATAGTCCGCCATACATGGAAGGACGCGACGTATGGCCCAATAATACCGCAGGCCCGTCTACCGATGACGCGGAATTAGGCGAGGAGGAAAGGGCCGAGACACCTAGGAAAGCACCGGATACAGCAGAGGTAATGGCGGGTTTACAACGAGATTTGAGTCTATTAGAGGCTGACCAGGCTCCTGCGACTGGTGGTGAAAATCAGACAAAAGGAGCCACGTCGGCGGACAGCGCTGCCAAAGCGTCCGACACGGTCGACGAGGGCGTCGAGAAGGCCATGCCTCTAACTAACAAGGGTATAATAGACGCTGTCACGCCTACAGATAATCCAGCCACAGCAGCCGTATCGAGCAAGGAGAATACTCTAGGGCATTCGCAGCCCGAGACTCGACGCGAGGAGCTAAAGCAGACTGAGATATCGACGGGCGAGGAAAGTGGGGGCATGAGTACGAGCGCAGTCGAGACACATATACGAACCGAAGGAGCTGTCCAGCCAGCCAGAAACGAAAACGAAGACGAGGAGACAGAATCACTTAACAACTACACACACGACAGAAGAGATATGTCCGCGCGGTCAACAGGAGCATCACCATCAAGAGTAGCCGAGTCCCCATCTAAGGATATACCGGCTGAGCTGACGGGCATCGGAACAGCATACGACGAGAACGAAAACCGGACACCAGTCCTCCCGGATGAAGATCTGGGCCTTCCTACGACGGCTTCCGCGAAGACTACATCTCAAGCATGAGAAGTGCTAATGAGACGTTGTATTACGCGCAGCCGTCGGTGTACATACATTACATCGAGGGCGCGGCGCATATTGGAGTTGGGTTTTTATCGATGACGGTAATCTTTTTTTCTTCTGGCTTTTGCATTCAGGAACGATGTTAGGAGTATCTGGGTCTCTGGTGTTAAGGAATCTTCCGAAAGGGTGCATCATCTATCTCTTCATCTTTATTGCAAATGACGGCGAACCGAGGGAGAGACTAAAAAAATCGTTGTACAACTAGAAGCATCACTTCGCACCATTTTTTTCTTCTTCCGATATGACATTTAATGTATGGGATATATGATGATGGATTATCATGAGGATGGATGATGACGACGACGGATGGATGGATGGATGAATGGACTTTGGTTGTGAGTTTTTTTGAGGGGGGGAGATATTGAAGTTAGCTAGTTACTTGGAATGAGGATAGAGTTGGTGAAGCTTTTTCTTCGGAGCATATATGAAAAGTGCCGTGCCATATTATTGTCTGCATATTTGAGTCCCGAACTTGCCTCTTGACAATTCTTTATGATTCCTTTGTTCCCTCTCTCAGCACAGTTGGTCTCTTATTGGGGGAAGGGAGAGAAGGGTAGATTGGCCGATGGCGTAGCGGGATGGTCCGATGATGGTACGAGGTGAGGCTCAACAAAACACCTACCTAAGGGGAACCTGCAAAGCATTCCGTACTTGGCATTCAACGGCAGCGCTGCTTAATGTGTTTACTGCGGAGACACGTCAAATACGTACATGCCCACCCAATACATCATGGAGACGTGGCAGATGGCAAGAAGGGTGATGATACGATTATATGGCAATCCTCTGGTATCAAGAAGTAGGGGCCCATGTGTAGAGTCTCATTGTAACAGATCATTTACTACTAGGTACCTAGGTAGGTAGAAAGAAGGTTCTCGGATCACTTGATCAACAAGACAGCACCAAGACCAAACCATGGGCTTCAGAATTGTAGAATAAGCCGGAAGACGGGGTAAATTGGTTGGCTAAGTTTTCCTATCCCGGTGCGTTCACTTCATCCTGGGATACGCGGTGTCAACCTTGTGATCAACCACCTACCTAGGTGGGTAGAAGGCATATGGAGAGCAATTGCTTCATAGTACCTCACATACGACAAGGAAATCCAGGAAACTTGGTATCCCGTCCATTCTCACATAGATGAGTCATACTGTTGAACTATTTATTGCGATACGGGCAAAAGGCAGCCATTAATGCTAACTCGGCTCTAACCTGCGTGATTATCCCTTTATAAACGATAGGCTTAACAAGAAATTGAAAAACGTATATACCTCGACGTCGTGCCTCGCCTTCGAGAACTCCTTTCCGATGCAGTTTATCGTAAGAAAAATGATCGTCTTCCTTATACACGCCCCTGCTCGTCCGGCCGCAGGAAACAACGGTGTCGCTTCATTATGCAGAGTAGAAGAAGGCTAGCGTCAGAGTTCCGTGCCCCTTACCACCTAGATAGAACTGAAGGCTCGTTAGGAGGCGGAATATAGGACAAGTCACATATGGGATAGGGGAATCCCCTTTATTCTTCGCCCCTATGTATACCTAAAGCTGGCAGCTGTTAAACTTAGAGGTACCTCTTCGTGCAACAGCATAGCTGCTACCCCTATCATATGGCTGGCCTCGTGCCGGCTCGAAAGCTAGGCAGCCTATGCGTATGTCAGATTCCGAGACGTTCCATAGCAGCTCCATTATCAATAACGGGATCCGGAAGACGTTCTTTATATATATAGGAACCTGGTCCCAACTGGCATGATCCACAGTGAAGGTGTAGCAATGTGTTACCTTTAAGTTCTATTCGTTTGAACTTCAGATCTACACGCAGGCGCTATTGGATCCTATGGCGATGCCGTCCATCACTTGAACTCGTCCTACAGAAGCAAAAGGGATCTATAAACCTAATTGCAAACGGATGCCTGTACACAGGGTACCGAGGCTCTTTGTCCTCTGGACCCAGGCTCCCTATCCGGACCAACACTGCTAACTACCGTCTCGAGGGGTCAAAGGTTGAAAGGCTAGAGTCCCAATAAACACATTAGTTTCTCTGTCAAATAGGTATCAGTCGTTTGCAGTTTCGTTTCATTGCCGGGCGACATGAGGAGTACTGGTCTCCAACTAGTTCGTGTTATGTCTCCGAGATTCTCTCTATACCAATACTAGCATCAATGAACTTAAAAGTGAACATCTATATGTACGCATTAGCCTCGACTCAGCTCAGGAGCAAAATGTATGCCGTTAAGTAAACCCTTTGCTGTTTCGTATCCTATTATGAGGCCGCTGCCCAAGATCACTCTTGTTTGTAGCTGGATTTATTACGCTAATACAAACTTGTTTTTGGGCACGCTAGCGATATAGAAGTATATTGTAAGTCTGATAATGAGGATGGAGATGGCATTATCTCCATTGGGCGTCGTATTATCTACAGGATATTGTTACAGCTTGGGAAGGCTTGAAGATGGTTAAGAAGTTGCTCGAAAAGACAGGACGGGGATGCAGTGTGATTAGTAGCTTTGACATTGTGATCTGGGTATCTGGGGGAAGGGAAGACGGGAATGAGTATCATCCGAACTCTCTGTTCCCCCTTTTCTCCCATTGTTAGATTTAGCTGGTGTTACCACAATTCCTCTCGTAGTCGAAGCAGGCAGGCAGGCAGGCAGGCAAGAGGCGTCGTACCCATGACAAACCCACAACCAAGGCACATGAAATGTTGAATATACCAAAGCCTACCTAGGTACGTATGTGCAGTCATTATTATGCGACTAAGGGTTGTCTACCTCGATTAGTAGATCAAGCTAGTTCAACTTGTTGCCTAGAGTAAAAGAGTCGGCTTCCTCTAGTAGAGACTAGATATGAAAGCGAAGCTAAAGAGGAGCTATGGAGTATGATGATGAAGATTATATCATGAAATCACTGCAATAGGCAAAGTGTGTTGTGATGATATCAGAATACTACAGTAGACGGAAAAGGAGGCTCAGCAAGATCTAGCCGGCCTGGCAGTTCTAGCAGTTCTAGCAGTTCTAGCAGTTCTAGCAGTTCTGGATGGGACAGGTACACAATGTGAGGGCGGATGTGGCGTTTTTTCTTAGCCAGGGCCATCCAATCAGCCAATCTGATCGGGGTTACAGATGACATTAAGGTTGTTCTAGAAGGAAGCGGGGCCAAGTCGAATATGCGAGTTTGCAAGTTTGCGAGTCCGAGAACCGAGGTCGTCAGGTCATATAAAGGGTCGCGAGCGATGTTTAGCCGATCGTAGGGCGAATCTCATAGTGTTCTCCTCTCCGCCTGAGCCCCATTATTTCCTTAGACGAACCAATGAACGTTGCGCCTTTTTCCCTTTCCCGTTTGTTGGGGGGCAGGAAGATGGCAACGCAACCTTGTGGGGGAATAGGAGACAGAAGATCAAGTTAGTTACCGAGTACGTATTCCGTTATCCGTAACCGGTTTTTTTCTTTTCATTTATTCAAGATCCGTTGGAGCAACATTTTGCCTCGGCCTATCCGATTCTTTTCTATGATCGTCGCGGTTGAGACTGAAAGATCCCAAGAGAAAAAAGGAAAAAGAACTTGGGCTGCGGCGGTTACTATAAAGGCTCAATTTTCAATTTGCAGTCGAGGGTCTGAAAGGTGACCTGGACGGTGGCGTTAGCCCTATGGGAAGGGGCTGAAAACGCTCACGTCAGAGAGAGCTCCCGTGCCACCACATACAATGCTCACCCCCCCAGACCCCCCAGACCCCCCAAGCTCATGCAAGGGCTGACCTTTTTCGAATACCGTGATAGGTGTCATATCATACAGGATCTGGTAGTTTTCATAAAGGGGGTTGCATTGGATGATATATCGGCGCGTGCCGAGGATATATCCAAATCTGTGTCTTATTAATGACATGTCTCCCACCTCCTTGCTCTTCTTTCGAGAATGCACATTGATAAAAGGGAGGTGGTTGAGATATGTACCTCTAATAAGTACCTTGTAGATACCTGGTAGACACCTAGACGCCGTACCAAGTACCAAAGCGTCGTGGCCTGTTTAAAAATACCCGAAACGGAAAGACCCTAGAATTTTGGAGATCTCTGATTGGATGGTGGGTTGCGGCTTCGAAACCGCCACCATGGGTTTTTCCCCAACAATTCAACAAAATTTCAGACAGCTTTTGGCTCTCCAAAGGATGCGGGCGCAGGGAAACCACCTGGGCACTTTCTCATCTGTAAGGTACATGTCAGGATAGCGTCACGGGGAATAAAAACGCAATCCCGTATAAGCAACACTGTGCTTAACTGTGTATTCTATGCTGTCAGGCTGTTACCTACTGTACCTATCGTAAGACATTTGCAACTTGAAAGAAAAGAAAATTTACCGCCCCTCTCCATGTGTTCCATGTGTCAATCCAAGCTTTGGACTCTCAACCCGAAACAGATTTCTACACTACATGTACCCAACCAGCAACTCACGAATAAGATATTAGACGTTTATCAGGTTCGGCATGAGAATGCCGGTTTTCTATCGTGTTTGCTTACCAAACCTGTGATACCTATAGGTACCCTTCTAATGTACTGCCTAACCTATGTCGGTCGGGTACATAATAACATAAAAAAATACGTCTTCTTTTACTTAACAGTTGAGGAACCCATTTCTATCATCGACCGACTATCAGACGTTTTAGACAAGTTCCATCCACCAACAAGTAACTTTTTGAAGACCTAGATCTGAGTTTTCTTTCCCACTTAATACACCGCCCAAAGATCAAAGACGGAACAGGGGATTAAAGTCTTTCTTCGGTACCTACCTTGCCTTTTACTCGCTGTCTAGACGAGTTACGACTGGATCGGCGATACGTCCGGTATACCTTTTACCTTTTACCTGCCACCCACCACCCACCACCCACCACCCACCACTTTGCCCACAGTCCACAGTCCACAGTCCACAGGTCACAGTCCACCCGGGCCACAGGGTCCCAGGGTAGTATTACATTTGTACCATTTGTACGTCCCACCCGAATCGTCCCCCATACCCACTTATACATACCATACCAACCCATACTGCCCCATAACCCATAACCCATAGCCGTAACCTTTTATTCTCTTCCTACTCCTAGCTAAATAAATATGACTTGAAGCAGCCGCAGAAACCTTCTTTCCCCTTCTTCCCTCGTACTCAACCTCGTCCAAATAGAAGCCTCTCGCCGACCCCGAGGGCTTTCGTTGGTTCAACCCATCGACCATCAACTATTGTTCCAGCAACAGTATCAACCACCAGCATGGCTTCTGCCTCGACAAACGATCCTGGCGCTGCTGCTGCTGCTGCCGCCGCCGCCGCCCAGGCCTTCGCTGACGGCACCAAGGACTACAAGCCGCTGCGGTCCTCCAAGTACGACATCAAGAAACCTCACATTACCGAGTTTCCTATTACCTGGGGCAACTGGTATAAGCATGTCAACTGGCTTAACACCACCTTCATTATCTTCATTCCTTTGATAGGCTTGATCAGCACATACTGGGTTCCTCTTCAGTTCAAGACTGCCCTTTTCGCCGTCTTCTACTATTTCAATGCCGGCCTCGGTATTACTGCGGGTATGTGTGGACTTGAAATCGATTTCTCCCCCAAATACGCTCCGTGAACTAACACTCTTGGCTAGGATACCACCGACTTTGGGCTCATAGCTCTTACAAGGCCTCTCTCCCCATCAAGATCTACCTGGCTGCTATGGGAGCTGCCGCTGTCGAGGGTTCTATCAGATGGTGGTCCAGGGATCACCGTGCTCACCACCGTTACACCGACACCGAGAAGGACCCCTACTCCGTCCGAAAGGGCCTGCTCTACTCTCACATCGGCTGGATGGTCATGAAGCAGAACCCGAAGCGAATTGGCCGAACCGACATCTCTGACCTGAACGACGACCCTGTTGTCGTATGGCAACACACCCACTTTATCAAAAGTGTCCTCACCATGGCTCTAATCGTCCCCACCTTTATTTGTGGTTTTGGTTGGGGTGACTGGGTTGGTGGATTCGTTTACGCTGGCATTCTCCGAATCTGCTTTGTCCAGCAGGCCACCTTCTGCGTCAACTCCCTGGCTCACTGGCTCGGTGACCAGCCTTTCGACGACCGCAACTCTCCCCGTGATCACGTCATCACCGCTCTCGTGACCCTCGGCGAGGGCTACCACAACTTCCACCACGAGTTCCCCTCGGACTACCGTAACGCTATCGAATGGTGGCAGTACGACCCGACCAAGTGGTCCATCTGGACCTGGAAGAAGATGGGCCTCGCCTACGACCTCAAGCAATTCCGACAGAACGAGATCGAGAAGGGTCGTCTTCAGCAGCTGCAGAAGAAGCTCGATCAGAAGCGTACCAAGTTGGACTGGGGTGTTCCTCTTGAGCAGCTTCCTGTCATTGACTGGGACGACTACGTTGCCGAAGCCAAGAGCGGCCGTGGCCTTGTTGCTGTTGCTGGTGTTATCCACGACGTGACTGACTTCATCAAGGAGCATCCCGGTGGAAAGGCCCTAATCTCGTCGGCTATCGGAAAGGATGCCACCGCCATCTTCAACGGTGGTGTTTACGAACACTCGAACGCCGCCCACAACCTCCTTTCTACCATGCGTGTTGGCGTGCTCCGTGGCGGCTGCGAAGTGGAGATATGGAAGCGCTCCCACATGGACAACAAAGAGGGTGCCTTCGTTACTGACTCCTCCGGACAACGAATTGTCCGTGCTGGTGACCAGGTCACAAGAATCGCGCACCCCGTCGCCGCTGGTAACGCAGCGTAAATTGAATACTTTCGAGTCACAGTCGAAATATTTAGAAACTTCAGCCAGCTGCGTTTCTATTGGAACTACAAGGAAACAATAGCGCCCTGCTTATCATGGAATTTTAATTAGATGTCTTTCCGCATCGCTATTCTTTGTGGCTAGGTAGCTAGTAATGAGTGGCAACGGATGGCTCCTGTACATAACAAAGCCGGGTGGCCAGGCACTACGGCATACTGAGGCAACTTCTGGCCTCCGGCGTTTAGAGGAAATGGGTGTAAAAGGGGTTCTTGCAACTTTATGCAACTTCGATGGCGGCGTCGGCGTACTATCGCTTTCACGAAAGAATGAATGTAAGCAAGCTTCAGACTTGCCACGAGAAAAAAGAAGGATAGGAATCCAATATAGAAATCAAATATGCCCAGATTGATTCTAATCTTTGCTGTGCTACTTGCTTACCTGTGATGTTGATATTGGAAATTTGATGACTGATGCTTTTCGAGTTACCTCAGCTAACTAACCAGCTCTCACATTGTATACAAGTTGAATCTGGTTCAAGAGAAAGGACTGGTAACATTTTCTGAGTTAACCAGCTTGATCTGGGGGGTTCGAACCTGCAACTGAGAAAAAAGGGGCCAACATTCCGGTTTAACCCTGTGTCGGTGGCTGGGTAGAGAAACAAACGACAACTACGCAACCTTTTTCAAACCCCTTTCAAGCCCCCCCTCAAGATATCCGCAACGCTCCTCCTCATTCGACAAGAAGCTAGCTCAACCATAGAGAGACATCCTGCACGCGACGTGCGCCATGCAGAGACCAGACCAAACCAGATCTCAGAAACAGAGGAGCCGAGGCATGTTGTGCATGTGCTAGCCCCAGCCCAGCCCAGCCCGGTCTTGGTTTTTCTCGATGACCAATAATCTAACCCACAGATAACAAGCAAAGACAACGTGAGCCTCCTCCTCACGCCGCCCGAGCCGATTTCCCCAACGGGTGGGCGAAGAGCGGGTAGGAGAAAAAATCAAGCTAGATGTACGGGACGGAAAGCCTAGGATACAACATAATGTAGGTAGATAGACAAATAGATATATATGTGTGCGTGTATGCAAGGAGTTAGGCACGTACGTGTGATGCCGTGATGACGACAGAAACATGTGTGATTGAACGCATTCGACTATGCGGAATTCAATTCGTAGATATCTGTCTGCCTAATCTCCTCCTTATCATAAAGATATTACCTAGTAGTACCTGAGATAGATAGGGGTAAGTGAGTTAGCAGGTAGGCTTAGATTAAGGTACATGTTCATTGCAGAAAACAGAAAGCCGGAAAAACCAGCGCGAAATTCATACGCACGCAGGAAGACAAAGGCAAAAAAGGACTGGATGATTTCTTTCATTCGTGCAATTCATTCGATCTATCCGGGAGGGGGGCGAAGTGGACTGACACCTCACCACCTCCTTGGGCGACCGCAAGACCTTCGTGGTATCGAGTACCAGAAGTACAGTGCAATATCTGTAAGTAGAGGGCAAGCGTCGGATAAGCACGTAGCTATCGTCGACGAATGCTCCTCGTATGCGAGAACATTCATATTCATAAAACCTCATTTCTTCCCTCTCCTATCCTCAGGCCAACCATTCGATGCGGTCATCATACCATCTCGTGAGAGTCTAGTCATCTTGGTCTTCGCGCCCTGGGCCATCCATTCAAAGTCGCCAACCTTGCCAAACCCTCCAACCTATCGATGAGAGTACCACCCATGACCTTGCTCGCCGGCAACGGTCCTGGACCCCTCATATGCAACCGGAACGCTCGTATTAATGCAACGCACATTATCCCTCCTTCCTCCCTCTTGCCACAAGACCGAAAATGGATTATATGGCGACATCAGTACGCCGCAATATAACTTGGCAAAGGTGTAGACTATAAGAATTACGACACGGTCAATGACCGTGGTCGTCAACAGCTCATTTGAAGAGACTGCGCAAGTCCATGAGTTTCTGCTTCGCCGCTTCGGCTTTGTCCATAACTCGATCCCTGTCCATGCTGAGGCTCGCCAGTTTTTTCTTCTTTTCTTGAAGTTCCAGCATCTTCTCCTCAATGCTGTTCTGCATGATGTATCTAACGGTGCGTACTGGCCTCTTCTGCCCGAGTCGGTGCACACGATCGACGGCCTGCGCTTCTGCCGCTGGATTGTACTGAGGCTCCATCACGTACACGTAATTTCCCGACGTGAGGTTGAGTCCTAGACCACCCGCCATGATGGATACCAGTATCACGTGCACCGAGTTATCTTCTCGGAAAGCGTCCATGGCGGCCGTTCGAGCCGTACGGCTCATCTTGCCGTCGAGGCGCGTGTACCGAATGCCGACGTTGTCCAGCGCGATCTGGATGAGATCGAGGTGAGATGTCCAAGCTGAGAAAACGACTGACTTGAACGGGGGCTCGTCCGGCTGAGCTTCACTATCGGCTTTCGCCTTGAGGAGGTCCTCAACCAGAGCACGAGTCTTGGTATGAGGGCCCATATATCCAGTATAATTCTCCTTCGTTCTGACCTTGCTTTCGGGTTTCCGGGATTGGTTGTGTCCCTCATGCTCGACTTCTGCTTTACTCTTGCGAATCTCATTGTAGGTAAATCGGACGTGTATTTGGCAGACAGGACACATGCCTGAACCGTGGTTTCCGACCTCTTCTTGCCAGTTTGTGATGCAACTGGTGCAGAGAAGATGAAAGCAAGCCGTCATGTAGCCGAGCACATCTTCTTCGCGCTCTGAAGCAATATCTGCCCCATCGTTCGTACCTACTTTCCGCTGACAAGAGAAACACACGTCGCCGTTGGTTTCCTGCATTAGCTCAAAAGCCTCATAGGCCCTTGATTCCGCCAACGCAGGCTTCTCATCGTCCCCGTCGCTATCGAGGTCTATGGCCGACTCTTGGGTCATGCCTTGCACAATTTCGAGATCATCGTCGCTTAGCAGGTCTCTGCCATGTGCGGAGATAAGGCGAAGCCTGAGAATGGACTGGAGGATGTGAATGTAAGTACGACCGCCGATCATCTTCTCCTTGCCCGCCGACAGCACCTGCACTTTGTCTTGCGCATTCTTTTCGAATATATCGTACAGCTTGCGCTCAGCAGGAGAGAAATTAAGCTTAATTATCTCGTCTGTTCTAGGAGGCAGGTTGATCTTATCCTTCAAGCGCCGAAGGGTAATGCTGTCTACCAGGATTCGAAGTTTAGGTACAATCTCGGGCTCGCAAGCTCTGAACGGACTTGTTATGTATTGTACAAACTTGCTCTTCTCGTCGAACGGCTTCAGGCGGAGGAAGGCGAGCAGTGCTGCAAGATCGTCCAACTTATTCTGTACTGGAGTGCCCGTGACCGCCCACCGGCGGTTAGCTTGCAGCCGGCAGATAGCCTTGAACTGCAAGGTCGATTGCTCTCGTATCATGTGAGCCTCGTCGAGGACTATACGAAACCACCCCACCTCTTCGAGGGGGTACGGGCCTGCTCTGCCCTTGTTACGGGCTGCTACCTCACTAGCAACAGATCCATATGTGGTCAAAACGATGTCAAACTCGGCAAGTCTCTTAGGATCTTTAATGCGGTTAGAGCCGTGATAGATGTAATACGTAAGCTGGCCAGGCTTGATGTGAGCCTTGATCTGCTCTTCCCAGTTCGTTATGGTACTGAGAGGACATATCAAGAGCGTTGTTTTGGCGTTCTGCTTCAGTCGGGTCAAGCCTAGCGGCTCTGGTATGGGTACATCGAATTGGCCTGAAGATCCCTTCTTCTTAGGTAGGGGCGGAATCTGCGGTTGAACAGGGGCGGCACTTGACCATGTCTCTGCTTGGTCAAGGGAACTAGCAACGAGGGATAAGATGCTCAGGGTTTTTCCTAGGCCCATCATATCTGCAAGAATGCCACCGAATGTTTCAGGGGGAGGGTCTCGTTGCGTATGACCGGTGATTACGTTGTAATATATCGCCTGGCGGTGGTTGCTTAGGCGGAGTTGCCAGAAAGAGTCAGCGACCTTGCTATCATCGCTGAATTGGCGGGGCTGTTCCCGGACCGTCATGAAGAAAAGCCCCTGTTTCTGGTGCTTCAGCAATTCTGTGTGTACTCGGGGGCCCGGTTCCATCTCAGGAAGCTCATCGTTCTTTGTGAGAGAGTCAAATACTCCCATGACCTCGGATCGAATTTCTTCGACGCTACGCATCATTGGGGGCGCCACCATAGCGGGAACCATCCTAGGTTGCTCCCTAACAACAGGTGGAGGCTTAGGTCCCTCGACGAGCTGGGGGTTCTCGTATTTGATACCCTGCTCAACTTTGGGGGGATTTCGTAGCCAGAGATTCCTCTGGGAGAGATGCCTGCCAGCGGTCCTAGCGTTCTTGCGAGGACCATAGAGGATTATGTCTAAGGTGTAACTTCTCGATGTCGGTCGTCCCACCTCCTCTCCTGTAGCCCTCTGTCTCGAAGGTATTCTGCAATCCGTTCTGAGCTGCAAACGGGAGTCCAGTAACGCTGCGAGACCGGATGCCGTGTCGGGATCAACGGTTCCAACTATGTTGCGTGTATAATCACAAGCTTGGATAAAATTGGATGCCTCGCCAAGTTTTCTTCTTAGTACGATCTTGACTTGAGGCCAACAGTTGTGCATGAGGATGACACTGCCAGGCTTAGGACTCGGAACCATATGACAATTCAGCCTTGCGTTCTGAATCATACCGTAACATATTTCCTCATCTTTTGGTGGCTGTAGCATCATAACGTCATTCTCCTCAGCTGTCTAATGTTAGCTAGATATATCTAACCCGGCTTGGAGGAGTAACTAACCAGCATCTGTAAGATCAATAGCCTCGACAGGTCCAGTTGTGCGCTGCTGGGTAGGCGCGTCTTGTCGCCTCTCTCTGAGATACTGACCGACATCTCCGCTGCCGCCGTTCCCAAATGCGCGCGCTGGGTCGATGCCGTGCTCTGCCTCGAGCTTTCTCCGTTTTGACTGGGGCACGAACATGCGCTGCTCGACGTTATTCATCCGATCCATCATATCGACGAAATTGTTAGGGGGTGGCGTAGCGTGACCGTTGGAATAGAGAGATTGGCCAGCAGATGTGAAGCCGTCGTGGGGGTTTGCGAACTGGAACTCGACCCCAGCCGAGTTATTCGAATTGTTGAAAGACATGCTAGCAGCATCTTGACGGGCGGTCGGGGCAGGAGCGACGTAGCCCTTGGGATTGAGAAGAAGGGCTGGGTTCAAGTTGAGTGTCGAGGGCCCATTCTGGACCAAGTTGAGCGTCGATGGCCCATTCTGGATCGAGGCTTGATTGAAGGATGGTATGTTAGTATCATCGTAATATCTCTTTGTAGGTGTAAGTGTCTGCATCTCGGGGAGAGGGTGACTACGGCTCCTTGTTCTTTCTGGTTGAGGAACGGTATTGTGTTTGTGGTTGTAATTGTGAAAAGGGCTGTTATTACCCTGTGTCCTGTTATTCGTGGTCATGTTGTTTGACTTTCTGCCTTATCGGCACGGTCCCTATCAGCATAGACGAGGTGCGGCTGCATGCAGTGCAGGATGGTGGCGGTTGCTGGCGGTCAAGGCGTTTGCCAGGTTGACTACAGGTTCATGATAAAGAAAGCGCGCATCTGGGAAAATTGGTTGCGCAGGTGGAGGTGAGCATCGACGAGGCTACTTTCCGCCAACAAGGGATATGAAAGCGAGTGGACGAGGGGTTGTAGATTCGCGAGTTTGCGGGTCGTTCGATAGGCAGAGGCAGACAAGGCGAAGAATAGGGCGAGGGCGTCTTCTGGCCTAAGGTGAAAACGAAATGTTCGGCCCAAAGAGAGACAAAAAAAAGATTAGGAAAAAAAATCTCAACGGTTCACGTCGTCACGAGGACAATGTTAGGTGCCGTGTAGGGTGAGATAGTTGTAAGTGGATGTGACAGTCAAGCTTCTGAAATGGACGGACGAAGTTTGGTTGGTCCACTTGCTTGTGGGCTAGGTTCTGGCTAGGGATGATTCGGGTCGCATTAGGTTTGACGTGAGATGTATCTATTCTAGTTACGAGCTATGGAGCGGTACTTATCATATGGATATCCTTGCGCGATTCCCGTTAACACAGGCTACAGGCCGACAGGCAGGCGTACAGGCGCACAGACGTAGCAGCCTTCCCACCCCGCCAGACCGGAACGCAGCTACGATACAGCCCGATAGCATACAGGGGCATACCTTATACCTTAGGTACATCCTACCAGACCTACATAAATACAGCAGGAGGAGGATACAACGGTATACGCTCGTAATCAGCGACCTTCACTGCCTCAGTTGTACGCGTTGTACGCTGATGGCATTCCGCAAATCAGAATCGATTATGAAAAATGCTTGATTGGTCTGCTGACCAGCTGGGTGTTCCAGGGGGGGATCTAAGAGAGGGGGGGCAACTTGAACTTTCTACTAGTACCTACCTGTAAGTGCTGTGTTTCCCATGGCCACGTGCCCCGCAGATCTGAAAGGGTCCGCCGTTTAAGGCCCCCAAACCCCATTGAGCTGATGCAATGCAAGCGACCGTGCGCTGCGGGCAGGCTGGCGCAGGCGGGCTTACGTGGGGTTTCTATTTTCTTGGCATTCCAGTAGTTAATCGTCTCACTTTCATCACTCCTACACTCCTACACTCCTACTAATTCACAGATGCCGAGATCCCAAACTTCCGATGCTCTGATTATTCCTCTTCAATTTCAAACCAATTGTTCGATATGCCTACATGTGCCTACATGATCCATTATGATAGGTATGTAAATACTCGATAGAATACAAGACTGCCACTTTTTACTCCAATTCGCCCTTTCTTTTTTCTTTTTTGGAACCTTTGTCTTTAATGGGCAGACAACAGTGCTTCGACATGTCCACCTCGACATGACTACCTCGTCAGGCGAACATGAAAACCTGCTGTCCCTTCCCTTGACAACTTGGCTTCTTTGTAATTCACAAAGGCAAAATCCCAAGACCATGATATTTAAATCGATCCCGAAAGTCAGCTGGCGATACTGGTGTATTGTTTTGTCGTACAGGTCTGGATGACTATCATCCGATGAAACGTCATATTGTTTCTCCTGTACCACGTCCTCGTCCTGTGCGAGAGCAGATCCATCGCTAGGTTGGTGTTATCCGAGTCTCTGAAGCCTCTAGGCTGCAGCCTGCTCATCCGTCTTGTTTCGACTTCTGAGACAGCTCATCGCTCTTGACTATAATCTCGTGGCGGAGAAACGAAGCCAAGATGGCATCGCCAACTTTCGTTGGTTCGCCGTCGTGGTTTCGGCTTCGACTCCGAGTCCTTTGTCGTCTTCGCTTGGAAGATTCCTGGTTTGTGTTCGGGTCTCGGGATCTGGATGGCGATTGACTTCGGTGTCGGTTTAGTTGAACAACACGAAGGAATCTTCTGCGGCTCGGAGACAAAGAGCCTCCCCTAAGCCGTGATGTATTTCTAGATCCGTCGACCCTGGAAGTAGAGCGGTGCCGGCACCGTCCACGAAATGTAGCAGACTCCGTAGAGGGGAATCGAGTTGTTGTAACTGCCAGAGCTTCAGGTGGGCTGCGGCGTCGTTTCCGTCCCCGCTGGTTATCGGGCTCCGGCGACGAGAAGGTCGTGATAGTGATATCAATGAAGCCTTCGCTCATTACCGCTTGAGTAGCCATTCCGAAGCTGGGATGAATTGTCTGCTCAAGTGAGTCGAGTTGAGCCGTGATGGAATTGGTTGGTTATTATGCCGTTTGCCCGCAATCACGACTCAACAAAGGCAATCCTTAAACAACCTGGGCTGGTAGGTAACTGGGGAGCGTGCATGTGACGAGGAAATTCGTAGATATTTAAACAGATTTCTAGCCGGGACATATAACAACCGGATTGTGATATTAATCAGCGCGGCGAAATGTTGGGGGTCTTGGAGAAGAATGTAAGGAGGGAGTGGGTAGCGAGGGATTGGGATTAAATAGTCTGAATAATAGAAGGGAGAAGGAGAAAATCCTGGTAGGTAAAGTCTGGACAGTTGGATCACATCGGCATGAGAAGGAGAAGCGAAGGAGAAGCGAAGGAGAAGCCAAGAATAAATCCCCAGGAACGGCCAAGGTGGCAGAGGTGGAAAAGGGACCAGAAGATCAACGAAACCTGCCCGTCTAAGCTAAAAGAGCCAGATAGCAGGGTTATGATCGACGTTGACTCCTTGGATTTTCAATGCAAACCGTCTTAGATTGGTGCATCTCTAGAAATGACGGATCAGATACGATTGGCCAGCCATCTAGTGCGATTGACGTAAAGTTTGTTTATCCCAAGCAAGCTGGCAAGAGAAAGTATGTTTGGGATTGAGGCGAGCGGCGGACGACGGGCAGTGGATGATGCAGCTGTTCCCCCCCTTTTTTTATTCTGGGGAGCTGGAGAGACTAGGAGATTCAGACTCAGACTTCAGTCTCGTGTCTCAAATCTTCTAATATCAAAGAGTATCTAGGGTCGAATATCGTCGTGGACGGACTCGCAACCGGTACAACTCTTGGTTGCAGATGACTCGGGTAGCTCAGCCTATTGCGATGCGGACGTATGAGGATTATGTACGAGATCGCGTGACGGGAATTTCATTGGAGGGATTGATGAAGATCCCCTCAAGAGGTGAGCTCAAATCGAATGTGCTTTTGCTTGCGAGGATTTGTCTGGTTTCCGGTGAAGAACCACGTCGTTCCTATGCAGGTAGTTCGTGACGAATGGGTCTCTTTTTTCCATTGACGAATTGTCTATATTCTATCTATGTAGGTGGGCAGGTGGGTAGGCTGGCGAGGACTAGCTAGCTGGAAAGGCGGCGTCTCTTCTCCATGTGCCTACATACCTAGGTAGTATGTGGGTGAATATGGTGAGCTAAGGACAGCGGAAGCCTCCGATAGGGCGGGGGTTGATGGTATTTAGAGTCTTGGACCCGACGAACTAGAGGAGCTGGTAAGTTGGTAAGCAAGCTGGAGGTAAGGTTAGGCGTAACTCCTAGTTCCCCCTTGGAGGGTTGACGACGTAGGAATTTCGATATAACCTCGACATCCACTACTAGTTACTAGTAGCTCTTAGTGATTGGTAATAAAAGCCATTGTCTTGCAAGTAGTCAGAGTAATAAAAAGATAAGCCACCTTGCTACAATAGAGCTGTAAAATGAATTACATTTATTTATTAAAATGAATAGGAGTCTTTGTGGCTTACAAGAATATCAAGAATATTGGAATTTCTCATCATATCATATAAGCTGTATCATGCATCTGTCAAGGTATTTGACCTAATGGAGGTATTCCTCATTCCTTATTCCTTATTCCTCATGCAGGGATGTGGGGCATCCGTAGCCGTGGGGAACCTTCAACTTTTCTGCTGCAGTCGTCATGTAAGTCGCCCAAGAAATATCACCCATTGACGTGACGTGTTTCGACCACTACGAACCATCACCATCACCTTAGCATAGGCCAAAAAACCATCACCTGTTTTCCCTTCAACTTCAAATTCGTGTCGTTGCTTAGTCCCTCTTTTTCCCTTCGCTCCTCATCTTAGTTTCTACTTTCCATTCTTTGACCCTAGTTGGAAAAAAAATAATACTGGGTATTTGGCTAATTAGTTAGGGAGCTTACACTTTTAATACGAGACAGGGGAAACAGGGGCAACACCAAGCATTATTCTCTAAGCCTGTGATTCGATACCCTTTCGCGATTAGAATGCCATAGTCTTTACCCCCAAATACCATTCTACGGATACTCCTACAAGTCCGCCACCATGCCACGAAGCCGGCCAGCTACCACGGGCTACGAACGCCTGGCTCAGGCTGACCAGCTCAGCGATGAATCCGACGAAGACGTTCTAGCCCAGAGCTCCGCGTCCCTCCAACCTCAATCCGCTCCGCGATTTGCGCCCATTACCCAGCCTCGCCCTCACTCGGGCATGACCTCGCCGAAAGCCGTCGGGAAGTCTAAGTATCGCCCAAAACGGATGAGAAGCAACTCGGGCGTCGACCTCAAAGCTATCAACGCACGCCTAGAAAGATGGGCCGACGAAATAGCGTCCAAATTCAAAAGGGGGAAGGGAAAGGGGGCCCCCGGCGAAGAGGAGAGGCTCGAAATACATTACAGCGTTTTCCAACCCCCAGAAGGCGTACGGCCCGCTACTATGGACACTCTCGCCCATATGCCCGAGCCTGCCATGTCCAAGGCCGAATTCGAAGCCATCGTAGAAAGCGTGCGCGTCGCTATCGACCAAGGCATGCATCCGAGCATGATCACGCAGGGGAGCTCTGGAAGTTACTTTGCGAGGAACACGGATGGCAAGATAGTCGGCGTATTCAAGCCCAAGGATGAAGAGCCCTACGCAGCCGGAAACCCCAAATGGAACAAGTGGATTCACCGGAACCTGTTCCCTTGCTGCTTTGGCCGCGCCTGGTAAGCTGTCCTGCCCACGTAGCCAACAAGGGGCGACATTCTGACTTGTCTCTAGCCTAATTCCTAATCTCTCATACGTGAGCGAAGCGGCGGCGTACATTCTCGATTGTCAGCTCCGCACCCATATAGTCCCCTACACAGATGTTGTCTATCTATCATCTAAATCCTTCCACTATCCGTATTGGGACCGGCGGAGCTTTTACAGGAAAAAGAAGCCTCTTCCCGCGAAACCCGGAAGCTTCCAAGTCTTCCTTAAAGGTTTCAAGGACGCGAACGTGTTTCTAAGGGAACATCCGTGGCCCGACCAATATTGGTCCAGCTTCCGTACGAACGATAGCTACCGGAATAGGCGGAAGAGATGGGCGGATAACTGCCGGCCGTCCAGTAGGACTCCGCGTCAAGATGACAGCGAAAGCGAAGACGAGCGCAATACCCCCGAACAACGACCTCTTGGTCCGGATAACTTTATGTGGACGGAGTCTCTGAAACAGGCTTTTAGAGAGCAGCTGGAGAAGCTCGTGATATTAGACTACATTATGCGGAATACGGATCGAGGCCTTGACAACTGGATGGTCAAGGTTGATTGGCAAACCCAAGAGGTTTCGATCGTTTCCGAACCGCTGCAGCTTAATATGGACGTCGGAGATGACGATGACGTCGACCAACCCGTGAGGCCCGTTGACTTAACGATGAGGAGCAAGTCTAGAAGTCCCAATCCGTATAAGATGCAAAAACCCATGACTACAGCGGACACGAAAAAGGTGCCTGACCCCAAGATATCCATCGGAGCAATCGACAACTCTCTATCGTGGCCATGGAAACACCCAGACGCGTGGCGAAGGTATTTATATACATCTAATCTAACAAAATATTCCAAGAATCTAAGCTCACCTCTTACACAGTTTCCCCTTCGGCTGGCTCTTCCTACCAGTTGATCTCATCGGGCGACCCTTCTCCCAGAAGACGCGGGACCACTTCCTCCCGCTCCTCACATCGACGCAGTGGTGGAGCCAGACCTCTCTCGAGCTGCGCAAGGTGTTCCAGATCGACCCGGACTTCCAGGAGAAGATGTTCTCCCGGCAGATGGCCGTGATGAAGGGGCAGGCGTGGAACGTGGTGGAGACGCTCAAGACGCCGGACCACGGCCCGCTCGAGCTCACGCGGCGGGCGCGGGTCTGCGTCTGGGACGACCTGGTCGAGGTGCCCGTGGCCGTGCCCATGCGCGTCACGTCGTCCGAAGCGCGCCGCAAGGCCGAGTCGGGCGCGCGCGACGCCGACACCATCGAGGAGGAGATGGACATCGGCGCCGCGTCTTCGGCACCGGCCGCCGCCAACCCCATCAACATCAACGTCGACGACCTCCTGGGCTTCTCGAACCCGCTGCCGAACCCGGGCCGCTTCGAGCTCGCCAGCTCCCACGAGCAGTCCCCCGACCGTGCCGAGGCCGCCGACCTGGGCACGCCCACCCCCGTTGCTAACGGCAGCGCCCTGAACCAGAACCCGTTCGACGCGCTCGCGTCGACGAGCTCGCCCAGCGCCCAGCGCCCGTCCCACAGGCACCCGCGCTCCAGCTACCAGGGCCCGTCCCGGAGCAGCAACCACCTGAACAACCTGTACACGCCGCGCCGGGGCGGCGGCGAGCGCCGGTACTCGTTCGCGACGGCCGCCAGCACGCCGCGAAATGGCGGGTCCATCGCCGCCAAGCTGTACGGCAACGGAAACGGAAACGCTGCGTACGATGGAGACGACGATGACGACATGGAGGGGGACCTGGGGTACGCGGCCGCGGAGACGATGGACGGCAACAGGCGCAAGGTGATCGTGGAGCGGCTCGAGACCGTCAAGGCTAGGAACCCCGTGTTTACTTGGTGCTAAGCTGCATCGTGCGGTAGCTAGCTTTCTACGGGGTTTGCTTGCTTGGGTGGGTTCTCTCGGAAAGGAGAAGAGAAGAAAACAGAAGAGGGTGCGCTAAAAGAAAAATTTAATAGATTAGAGGCGAATGCGATTTGATGGCGATGGGTCAAGCGTTGCTACTCTGGGGTCTCACGTTTATCCCCATTCCCACCGCCCTTATTGCACTTGGCGGAGAGAGAACTTTGAGATATTTGGGAAATAGGAGAGGGAAACGAGAAAGTGCTCGCTGGCTGTATCGTGAATCAAGAAACTCTGATACAGCGCGAGAGGGAGCAGGAGCATCGAATTGCATGGCCTATACAGTACAGCACGATACAAACGGGTAGACGGGACTTGCGGAACAGGCTTCAAGTGTATAATATACATACAGCATGGCATGGCATAGCATGATATGGCACGGCAATAACAGACAACAAGGCATTATTTTTTGCATGTTCAAGAATTCTTTCTGTAGCTACGAGACTTTTATCCAACCCTTGATGAGCATCATCTTCGTCGAGAAACCAACTAGTCCGTAGGCTAGGTAGGTAGTTGGTATGGTATTAGAAAAAGGGCACATGTGATTTGATAGAAATCTATGTATAGTACATCGTATAGGGGGGACTTAGAGGGGTAGGTTCGTATGTTGATCCGCTTCGGATTTTCACATGTTTGGGACTAGTAGTCAGTAGGTAGGCTGTCTCGTTTAGCACCCGGGTTACAACGAAGAGAAGTAGTAGTAGCAGTGGTAGTAGCAGTGGTAGTGGCAGTGGTAGAATCAAAGATCCATGCGGACGGTTCATCCGATGTGGTGCCTTTCGTTAGTAATAGAACGAGACAATAAAGTCACGTTGCCGTACGTTGGAGCGGGTGGTATTTTCCCAAGCCAGATAGATACACTTTATCCCGTTGGGAACCAATGACACGCCAATCTCTATACCTTGCCTACATACTCTATTGCTACTACTGCTACTACTACTCCAGCTGGGTCTTAGCACTACGGCGACTACTTACGACTCTTCTCGCCTCTACCCCTTTTTTTCTTCCTCTTTTCTCTCCTCCAACTGCATACCCCTAAGGGGGTAGAGGGAGGTATGTAACATAGTATCTCCTCCTTTCTCCGTTCTCCTTCCTTCTTTCTTACTCCTCCTTCTACATACATCATGCTCCACGGTAGTACCCGTGAGGCGGTCGCGCTTACGATGGATATATTAATTGCTTGCTTTGGCGAGAAAAAAAAGGAGGGGAAAAGAAGGAAAGAAAGAATTTCCTTAGATCAACTTGATCCTACAGTCTCAGCTCTTTTCCGCTTGTCTGCTTAGTAAGATAGAAGGCAGGTTTTAAAAAAAAATTAATTTATAATGCTCATCATCAAAAGATGGCGAAAAGAAAAATCGGTTGTCGTAAAAAAAAAAAAAAAAAAAGTGACATCGCAAAAGCGAAACAAACAGGGGTCGACGCCCCCGGGAAGAAACGTTCCAAAAGGAGTGCCAAAAGCAAAGAAAATGATATGTGACAGGTCGCTTTCGCGACCGCAATCTTGTACGGACCCCAGCGGTCCACGTTAAGTCCACTTACACTACATAATATACCCAGACTGCCAGACTTTATACCTACCTAGACCTAGACCACATACCTCCTTTTAGCATACACCGCATTACATACACCTACACATCAACTTCTCTTTATTTTATTAGTACTGCCATAATTTCACCGACCAATTATATACTTAAAATCGCCCCGTATTTTTCGACGTTTTTTTTTATAGTTTTATTATAATAAGGTTTATAAAAATGTAAATAATATAAAAAAATTACGTAAAATAAGTTTTATTAAATTATATTAATTATTAATTTTTTTAAGTTATAGTAAAATAAATTAATTAATTTTATAAAAAATTTATTAAATATATATTAAAATATAATTAACTAATTAATATAAGTATTAATATAATATAAAAAAATATAATAAATTTAACTTTTAATTATAATTTTTTTTTTTAAAAAATATACGTTAAAATATAACTAACTAATTAATATAAGTTTTATATATAATATAAAAAAATATAATAAATTTAACTTTTAATTATAATTTTTATTTTAATAAATATAATATTATATAAATTTATAATATAGTTTTTTTTTTTTTAATTAAAATTAAATAAGTTTTATAAAATTTATAATATTTTAAATTATATTATTAATTACTATTTTTATAATTATTTATTTATAATATTTAATTAATTTATATTATTAATAAAACTTATAAAAAAATATTTAAATTATTTAAAATTATTTATTTAATTTTAATTAAATATATTTAAAAATTATTATATTTATAAAATTTATAAAAAAACAGTTTAATTTTTTAATTATAATATAAATAAACTTAATTAAGTTTAATTAAACGCGCTTAAAAAATATGTAAATTTATAAAAAAATATTTTAATATATTTTAATTATTATTTTTAAATATATTTAATTAAATTTAATTAAATATATTTAAAAAATATATAAATATATAAAATAAAATCTTAATATATTTAAAATATTTTTAAATAAATTTAACTAAATTTAATTAAATATATTTATAAAATAAATAATTAAATTTTTAATTATTTAATTAGTTTATAACTTTTATATTATATTTATAAGTTTTATAAAAAAATATTAATTTTTTAATTAACCTTAAATATAATTAATTAAATTCGGTTAAATATAATTAAAAAATAAATAATTTTTATTTATTTAATTTTTAATTATTTAATTAACTTATTATTTTTTTAATTATATTTATAAGTTTTATAAAAAAATATTAATTTTTTAATTAACCTTAAATATAATTAATTAAATTTAATTAATTATAATTAAAAAATAAATAAATAATTATTATTTTTATTATTTAATTAATTTAAACCTTTTTTTATTACGTTTATAAAACTTATAAAAAAGCATTTAAATTTTAATTTTAATTTAAATATATTTAATTAAACTTAGTTAAATATATTTAAAAAATAAATAACTTATAACTGTTAAAACCTTTAAAAATAATAAATATATTTAATAAAACTTAATTAATTATATTTAAAAAATAAACAGCTTATAACTAGTTAAACTTTTAAAAATAAAATATATTAATTTAAAAATAAATTATTTATATTAATTTAAATTTTTAATTATAAATATTTTTTAAATATTTTATATTATATTAATAATAAAACATTAACTTACGCTTATATTTATATATAATAAAAAATTAAACTTATCTTTTTATTTTTATATATTTTTTTTTTTTTTTTTTATTTTTTTATTTTTTTATTTTTATTACGCTTAAATCTTTTTTTTTATTTTTACTTAACCATAACTTAACTTTTAACACTTATAATAAACATTTATTTAATTTATTAAATTATATAATAAAGTAAATATTTTTTAATATTAAAGCCCGATTATAAAAACTTTTTAAATTTAAAATATATAAATATTTCTTTTTATTTTTAATATTATAATTACTTTTTATTTTAATAATTAATATACTGTTATTATAACTTCCTTATTTATTATAATCTACTTTTTTAAAAATATATATATACTTATTAAATTTATTTAAAAATTAAATTCGTTAAATAATTTTATATTTTAAATTAATAAAAAATAATTATTTATTAATAATATTAAATTAAAAATAATAATAATAATAATAATAAAATTAACTTTAAACAAATAAAATTAATTTATTAGTTTATATTTTTTAAAACTATAAAATTATTTTTTTATTACTTAATCTTAAATTTTTTTTTATTTTTTTTATATAAATTTTTTATAAAAATTATTTTTAATTATTATCTTTTAAATTAAAATTTTAATAATTATTTATTAAATAATATAAATAATCATTTTATAAAACTATAATATTTTAAGGTTTTTATTAATAATAAATATTTCTAATTATATATATAAACTTTTTATAATATTAATAACTTTTTTAATAAACCTTTTAATATTTTTTTTATAAAAAACTACTTTATATTATAATCTTTTTTTTTTTTTTTAATTAATAAAAACCTATTATTATAAAAGTAAAATTTATTTTTTAACCTTTTTTAAAATTTTAATAAGCTATATTAAAAATAATTTTATTAAAAAAATAATCCTTATAAATTAATATTATTTCTAGTTATATTTATAAATAAAAAAACTTTTATTTTTATAAGTTTATTAAATAATTTGTTTTTTTTATTTATAGTTCTTAAAAAAAATAACTTTTTATTATTATTAATATTAATTAATTTAATTATAATAAATAATAATTTAAACTTTTTATTAAAACTTATATTAATATTTATTTTATTAAAGTTTAATAAAATATCTAGCTTTTTTTTAAAATTTAAAAATATTAAATATAAAACTAAATAAAAGTTAATAATATTAAATATATTAAAATAAAAGTTAAAATAAAATATACTTATATTTAATTTTAATTATTATATTTTAATAATATTTAACTACTTTTAATAAAATTTAAAAAAAATTAATAATATATTAATATATAATTTAAATATTTAAATAATTTTAATATATATTTATTTCTTTAAAACTTTTTATTTTATTTATTTTTTATATAATAAAACATATTATAATAAAACATATTAAATATATTTTAAAAACATTAACCTAAAAAAAAATAAATTTTATATATATTTTTTTTTATTTATAAATTTTTCTATTTTTTATTTAAACCTTTTATTTATATCTTTTAATTTTAATTAATGTTAAATATTTCTTTTAATTATTATTATTTTATTTACTTTTAATATATAAATATTATTATATTTTAATATATAACTAAGTTTTTTTAAAGTTTATTATTATTTAAAACCAGCTTATTATAATTATATATTATTTATTTTTTTTTTATTTTTATATAATAAATATATATAAATTTATTAAAATTTATATTAAATATAAAAAAATTTATATATTATTTAAAATAACTTTTAATTTTTATATAAAAAATTTTTATTATATTTATTATTTATGTTATACTTTAAAATAATATTAGTTATTAAATAAGATTAATTTAAATATATTTTATTAGTTTAAACGTTTTTAAAAGTTTAAAATTAAAAGAAATAAAATAATTAAATAGTAATAATTTAAACCTTAAAATTTTTTATAATTATTTTAAACTTTAAATTAATAATTTTTAAAGTAAAATTATTTATTATATTTTTTATATTTTTATTATAAAAAGTAATTAAATTTTATTAAATATTATAAAACTTAATTATATAATAATAAACTTTTATAAATAAATATTTATAATATTAACACTATAAATAAATAATATAACTTTTATAATATATTTTATTAATTTAATAAATACTTTAAAAAGAAAATAAAAAAAAATAAGATTTTTATATTTTATTATAAAAATAAAAATATATAACTGGTAAAAATCTATAAACTTTTTAAATTTTTATAGTTATTATTAATTAGTTTTAATTTAAAAGCTTAAAAGTTTTAAAAAAATATTTAACGGTTTAATTTTATTTTTTTTTTTATATTTATTTTATATAAACTTATTAATTATAATATTAATAATTTAAATTTTAATTATTTTTAAATTTAAAAAGTTTTATATTATATAACTAGTTTTTTAAAAATAATATAAAATAAGTAACCTAAATATATTTAACTATATTTTTATAACTTATAATTAATTGTTTAATATTAATCCGTTATTAATAATAATAATTTAAATTTAAATATTTTAATATAATTTTTTAAAAAAATCTATATAAATAATTTATATATTAAAAAATATATTATAACTTAAAAATAAATATAAAAAGCTATAAATAATTTAAAGAATTTAAATATAAATAGTTTTATAATTTAATTTATATTAAAATTTAATTTAAATATAATTTTTAAAAAGGGTATAAATTAATAATATAAAAATTTTTTAAAAACTAAAAATATTACTAATATTATTTTAAATATTATAAAAGAAAACTAATAATAAAAAAAAATTATCCTAGCCGAATAAATTATTATAAAAAAAATATTATTTTTTTATATATATGTTTTTATAAATTATTTAATATATATATTATTTGTTTATATATTAATATAATTATATAAAAAAACTAACTATAATTTAAATATATAATTTTATAATAAAAGTTATAAAAAAAAAAACTTATTCTTATAATAATATTTTTAATATTATTTATATAATTATAAATAAAAAATATTAGTTTTATTTATATTTAATTAATTTTTCCAGTAATATTTAATTAATGTTTAAATTATTATAAAATAAATCGCTTTAAAATAATTAAAATATAAATAAAATAATTTATAAAAAACCTTTTAAAATGGTTTTTATAACATTATTTTAACTAAAAATATTAATTTAACTAATATTAACTATAATATATATTTATTATCTTTATTTATTAATAATAAAAAATTTATATTTTATTATTATTAAAATTTAATAATTATTATTTGTTATTTAAATTAATTAACCCTTTTTATTATTTTTATTATTAATTTAAACTAACTAAAAATAAAAAATAAGCTTTTTTTAAATTAAATTATAAATAATTAATTTAATATTAATATTTATATCTTTAACTAAAAATAAAAAACACTTTTAAATAATATTATAAAAAAAAATTATTTTAATAAATATTATAATATAATTTAAACAATTAAATATTAAAAAAAAAACTTATTTTATATATATTACTTAATCTTTTTATTATTATTAAACCGTAATTAATTTATAAAACCTATAAATATTAACTATATTATATAAATTAAAATTCTAGAAACTAATATTAATTTAAACGGTATTTTATAATAAATAATATTATTTAATATAATATATAAACCTTATAATATAATGAATTTAAAGTTACTTTATATAATTAAAAACTATTATTTTAAAAACTTTTTAAAGTTATTTTACTTTAAAATTATAATTAAATTAAATAAATATTTAATATACAAATAAAAACTATATATTAAAATCCCAAATTATTTAAAACCAATAAAATAAAATAATAATTAAATAATACTATATAACCCTTTTTTTAACTAAAAATACTAGACGTATATTAATATTAAAATCTATATTATTATAAAAATAATTAAATATATTTATAAATATATTTATAAAAATAATAATTAGATTATAACCCGTTTATATTAAAAAAAAACACTGTTATAATAAAATTAAAATTAAAATTAACCTTGTAATAAAATTAATAAATATTTATATAGTTATTTTATTAAATTGTATAAATTAATATATCGCTTTTTAAAATTTTTAATTCACGGTATATATTTATTTATTTAATTTTTAACCGTTTATTTAAAAAAGAAAAATAAAATAAAATATTATATTAAAAATAATTTTAAGTTAATAATAAAAACTTTAAAATAAAATTATATAATTTTTATAATATAATTTAAATATAATAAAGTTTATAAAAATAATTAAAATATTTTATATTAAAACTTTTTATATTTATTTTAATGATACGTAAAAAAAAAATGAATAAGATATAAGCGAAAAATAATAAGGAAGTTTAATTAAATATATTTTATTTATTTAAAAGTTAATAAAAAATTTTATTTATAAATATTTTTTATTTTAATTTTTAAAACTAAAAATTAACTTGATTTAATAAAATATAATAATATTTAATATTTAATATTTTAAGATATTTATTAAATTTAAGGTTTTTTAAAAAATAATAACTATTAAAAGAATTTTTTTAAAAAAATATAAATATTTTTAATTAACAGTTAATTAAAAACTGTTTTTATATACGTTTTATAAAAAAGTAATATTTAAAATCTAGTTTATATTTAAAATAAATTTTAAAAATTTATATATAATAATTTAATATAAATATTTAATAAAATATAAAATTTATTTAACTTAATTAAAACTATTTATTTAAATTATAGTTTATATTTAATTAAAGTAACTATTATAAACTTAAAAAACTAAAATAAAACAAGCCTTTTTTTGTTTTAATTTAATTAAAAAAAGATTTATATTAATTACTTATTTAAAAAAAAATTAAATTATAATTATAATATTAAAATAAATTTATATAATAAAACGTTTTTAATATTAAATAATAATTAATATATTATATATAATATTATTATAATAATTATTAAATAAACTTTTTTTTTTATATATTTTTATTTATAAAACCTAGTTAAAATTAAAAAAACCTTTTTATATTTAATATTTTATTATTATTATTAATTAAAAAAAAAAGTTATATTATATATAACTTTATTTAACATTATAATACTTTTATTACCTGGTGGGAGAACCGCTTATTTATAGTTTAAAATTCTTATTATTTTAAATAATAATTTAATATATAATATTTAAAAAAAATTAATAAAAATAAATCTTTTTTAATAAATATTATTAATTATTTAAAATAAAGTTACTATATAATATAAACATATATTTAAAATAATCTATAAAATATTATATAACATATAAAAAAATTAATTTTTATTTAATAAAATATTTACCTTATTTAAAAAAAACTTTATATAAATTTTATTTATAATTAAAAAAGAATTAAAACTATAAATTATTAACATTTATTTATAAAATTTATTTTTATAGTTTAAGCTTTAAAAGTTATATTTAATAAAAAATATAAAAATTTAATAAAATAATATAAAAAATATAAAATTTTTATAATAATTTTAAATAATTTTTTATAATTTTAAAACTAATAAATTAATATTATTACTTAATATAATAAAAACGTTTAATAATATTAAAAACTTTTATAATTATATTTACTTAAAAAAAGTTTTAAATAATATGTTATATAATTTAAACGTTTTTATTTTTAAATTTATTTTATTTATATATAACATGTTTATATAAAAAATTAATAATAATTTATTATTTAATATTTTTAAAAAAAAATAAAAATACTTTTTAATAAATAAATTTATTAAAATAAATAATTAATAAACTAAAAAAACACTAATTAAAATAATTTAAACTTTATAACTAAAAAAAATACCACTAGTTAAATTAAAATTAAAAGTTAATTTTTTTATTATAATATTATATAATTTAAATTTTAATTAAAATCTTTATAACAATATTTAAATAATTATAACTTAGTTTAATAAATATAATATAAAAGCTAAAATTTTTAACAAATTATTTAATAAAATAAAATATATTTTATTAAAAGTTAAATTAATTTAAAATAATAAAAACTAGTTATTTATATAATTTAAATAATAATTTTTAATATTAATTTATTTTATTATAACTATAAATAAATTATAAAAATAATTTTTTAATATAATTAATATTAATTAAAAAATTCTTATATTTATATATAAATAGTTTTATATAACTATATTAAAAATTAAGTTCGTTTAAAAATTAAAAATCTTAAAAACATTAAAAATAAAGTTTAATAAATTATTAAATATTATATATTTTAAAATCCTATAAAAATTAATAAATAATTAAAAGAAAATATTATAAATAATATTATATTTAATATATATATAAAATACTTTTAATTAATTATTTAACTTATTTTTACTTTTTAAAATAAAAAATTTTATTACGTTTTAATTATTTTACTTTTTTTATTATATTAAATAATTAAAATAATAAGCTATAAATTATTTTAATTATTTTAAATAAATAAATATTAATTAACTTTTACTTTATTATAAACTTTATATCTTTTTTAACTATTAATAACGGAAAATTATATTAAAAAAAAATTAAAATTAATATAAAAACATTAATTAATACACTATTTATTTTAATATATTTATTAATAGTTATTAAAAAAATTAATTATTATTACTTAAATTTATTAGTATTTATATATTATATATTAAATTAATAAAAATATTTACTTTTAATATTATTATAATAATAATTAATATATATATTATTAAAATAATTAAATAAAATAATATAATGTTAAAATTTATTATTATTTATTTTATAATTAATATAATTTTATTTTAAAGGTAAAATAATATTATATATTTATATATAAATAACTAATAATAATTAAAATTTTTAAATTAACTAAAAAAAACTAATATAAATTTACTTTTATAATTAATAATTAACGTTTTATTTAACTTAATTTTTTTATAATAATAAACTTAGTTTTTATATTATATATTTAATAAAAAAATTTATTTAATAATAAGTTATTAAATTATTAATAAAGTATTTATTTAAAAAAATAATAAAACTTAATATATATATAAATTATTAAATATTAAAATTATAATATTATTTATTTTTATTTTTTTAATCCTAGTTAAAATTTATTATATATACTTGATTAAATTTTTATTATTTTTTAATATAAAATAATTATTATTTTTATTAATATAATAAAAAATCTTAAATATATAAAATAAAATTAAAAAATAATTTAACTTATTTTAATTTAAAACTAATATTTATTTTTAATTAAGCTTAAAAAAGTTAAAATAATTTATATTATAAGATAATAAATTTAATAAATAAAAGCTAGTGTATTAATTATTATTATTTTAACTTATAAAACTATAAAACCGCTTTTTTAATTTAATAATAATAATTATTATAAATATTATTTTTATAATATAAAAAAACTAAAATAAAATTAAAAAATCTTTTAAAATCAATAAAATCTTTTAGAAAATATTCTTTATAAATTAAAAAAAAATCTTATAAACCATATAAACTTAAATAATATTAATTAAAAATAATTATAAAAATTTATAAAATTTAAAAATTTAAACTAAATAATTATTTAAATTAAATAAATAAAAAAAATATTAAATAATTTAAAATTAATATTATATAAATTACGTTTTAATAATAGTTTAAAAAAATATATAATAATTAAATATATATTATATATTAAAAATAAACCGGTTTAAAATATATATAAAATAATAAAAAAAATAAAAATTTTAAATAAATTATAATTATAAAATTAACTAGCGTTAAAAATAAACTTTAAATAAGTAAAGATTATTTAATTAAACGCTTTTAGTTTTATATTATAAAATTATAATATAAAAAAAAATCTTATATTTTAAAAATATAAAAAAATATTAACTTAAAATTTTTATTAAATAATATATAAAATAATAAACTAATTTATTAAATTATTTTCTTTTTATTTATATATATATATTTTATAAAATATTATTTTTATAAAAATATTTATTTAAAAAATATTATAAATTATATATATAAAAAAATAATATATAAAAAAAAATCTAATTTTTTTAATTATAATATATTAAAAGAAACCTAATTTTTTATAAATAAAATATTAAAAAAAATTAAACCTTTTAATAAATATAATTATTATAAATATATTTAAAAGTAATTTTATAATTAACCTTAAAATTAATATTAATAAAAAACTTAATATTAATAAAAACTATATAAAAAATAATTAAAATAAAATAATTTTTATAATAATTTAAATTTTAATTATTACCATTTATTAAATTAAATATAAATATAAATAACTTTAAAATAAAATTAAAATTAATAAATAAATAAAATAATATAAATTTAATTTTAATATTTAAATATAAAAAATTAAACTTAGCTTTTTTTTCCTAGTTAAACTAGGAGTTATTATTTAAATTACTAAAAAAAAAAAAGTTAAAACTGTTATTATTATTATTATTATTATTATTATTATTATTTTTATTATTATTATTATTATTATTATTAGTAAATTTAAATTACTTAATATATATTAAAAACATTAATTTTTTATAATAATATTTTTAAAAAAAATATTTAAAATTATTATTATTACTAAGCTTTATTTATTTAATATATATTAAATAAATTAAGCGTTTACTTAAATACTTAATATTACTTTTTTTTTTAACTTTATTTATATTTTTTTTTTTAATTTTATTTATATCCTTTTTTTTAACTTTATTTATATTTTATAAAACTTTATTAATATTATATTTTTAACTAACTTTTTTAATATTAATAGTTTTTACTTTAAAATTAAAAAGTTATTTCGTTATTATTATTTATTATATAAATTATTTATTATAAAAACTTTTATATTTAAAAAAAATAATAAAATATTTTTAATAAAAAATATTATTATTAAACATCTTAATTATTTTTTTAATAAATAAAACTTAAATAAAACAAATAAATAAAAATTTAATTAAAATATAAAAAATTAAATAAAAAAAATAATTATAAAATAATATATATATTTTAATATTTATATTATAATATTTAATTAATAACTAAAAAATATATAATATTAAATAAAGTTTATTTTTTTATTTAAAATCTAACTTTAAATAAATAATAATATAATTTTTATCTTAAATATAATAAAAATCTTAATAAAAAAATATATAGTTAAAAAAAAAAATATAAATAATATTTAATAAATTTTTTATAAAATATATATATATTTAATTAATTAATAACCAGGGATTTATAATTTTAAATATAATATAACCGTTTTTTAATTTTATTAATTATAATATAAAAATATAATAATTATAATTAAAATTAAATTTAAAATTAATATAATTAAATAAATTATTAATATATATATTTTTTTATTGCTTAAATATATTTTTATAAAAAAAAAACTAATATTTTTAAAAAGAAATTACTAAATATAATATATTAATTATAATAAAAATAATTAATATAAATATATATATATAATATTTAAAACTAATTATAATATTTAAATATATAACTTATATTTATATAATTTTTATAAAAAACATAAAAATAATAAATTTTAATATTAATTAAATTATTTTAAAATATTAATAAATAAAAAATAGTTTAATTAATAAATAAAAAAAAATATAGTTTTTATATATTTTTAATATTATTTTAAATATTTTTAATAATAATTATATAAACTTTATAAAATAATAAATAATAAAACTTATTATTATTAATAACATATAAAATAATTAATATATATAATAAATTATATTTAAAATAAAAAATATAAATAACTTTTTAAATTTAATTAAATATATTATTATTATTATTAAAAAACATAGTAACTATAAATTTTTCTTTTAAATTTATTTTATATTTTATATTAATAAAAAATATATTAATAAAAAATAAATATTAAAATAAAAAATAAAAAATTAACTATATATTATATAACTTATTTATATATATAAATAAATAATAAATTATTAATATTTTAAGTTTTAAAATAATTTATTACTTAAATATCTAAATAATTTATATAAATAAATCCTTATAACTTTATTTACATTATAATAAATATAACTTTTTATTATTTATATATATTTAAATTTATATATATTATATTTATATATTTAAAAATAAATAATATTAATAAATTATATTATTTAATTTATAAACTATTTTTATATAATTTATATATATAGTTATAATATAAACTTAATATATATTATTTAAAATATTTAAAAATAAAATTATTATTTAATTTTAACTTTTTAAATTATTTTAATATAATTTTTAATATTAATTATAAAATAATTTATATTATTTATATTATTATTACTAATAACTATTAATATTTAATAATAAAAAAAAATATTAATATATTATAAATATATAAAAATAAATATAATTTTTATATCTTAAAAATCTTTAAAAATAAATTATTTATTATATTTAACTATAAAATTTTATTATTTAATAATTATTAGTAAATTTAGTTAATAAATAATATTAAATATTTTTTTATTATAATATTATAATAATTATTTAAATTTATTAATAAAATAATATTAATAAATAACTATATTTTTTATTTAAATTTTAACTAATAAATAATATTTATTATTTTATTTTTATTATAAAAAAAAATAATAAACTTAAAATATAAATATAATAAATTAATTATAAGTAAGT
This sequence comes from Hypoxylon rubiginosum, assembly GCA_902806565.1. Classification (NCBI taxonomy): domain Eukaryota; kingdom Fungi; phylum Ascomycota; class Sordariomycetes; order Xylariales; family Hypoxylaceae; genus Hypoxylon; species Hypoxylon rubiginosum. Next base: position 241,752 of record CADCXA010000040.1, read on the forward strand.
TAATTTTAAATAAACTAATTTTAAATAAACTAATTTTAAATAAGTTAATTTTAAATAAATTAACTTTAAATAATAAAAAAACATTTTTATAAATTTTAATTATTAAAATTATAATAAATTTAAAAAAATTAATAAATAATTATAATTTTTTAATTAAAATTTATTGTTTTATAAAAATACTAATTAAAATTAAAATAATTTATATTATATTAAAAATATATTTAATTTAATTTAATAATTATTATATATAAAATTTTATAATTTTATTTTTAAATATAAATAACTTTTTTAATAATAATAAAAATTAAATAATAATTTAAAATAATATTTATTATTTATTTAATTATAACTATATAATTATAATATTAAAAAAAAATAAAAATAAAAATAATAAATTAAACAAGTTATATATATTATAAATTTATATATTAAATTTATTAAAATTTTTTATTAATAAAAACTTATTATATTTAAATTTTTATTATAATATTAAATACCGTTTTATTTTAAAAACGTCCTTTTAATATACACTTATATATTTTACTTAAAATCTAATATATAATAAAATAACCTTGTTATTTAAAAATAAAAAAATAATAAAAAATTAAAAATTTAATTTACTATTAATAAAACTTTAAAAAAATAAACATTATAAATAAAAATTATTAAAAATTTTAATTAAAATATATAAATTATAAATAAAAATATTAAAAATAAATAATTAAAAAAAAAGGAAAAAATAAAATAAAAATTAACAATTAAAAAATTTAAAATTAGGAGGCTTAAAATTAAAAAATTAACAATTAAAAAATAATTATAAATATTATCCCTTAGTTTTAAAAAAAAACTTTTTAAATTTAAATTTAAAATTTAATAATAATAACCTTATTATTTATTACCAGCTTTATAAAAAAACTTTTATTATATAAAAATAAAATAAATTAAAACTAATAATTAATAATAATAATTATAAAAAAAAGTTTAAAATTAATAAAAAACTAAAAATAAAATATATAAAATTAATATTAATTTTAACTTATATTAAAACTAAATAATTTAAATTTATATTTAGCGATATTATATTTAAATTAAATATTAACTTAATTTTATTATTTAATAATTTTATTAATAATAATAATAACATTTAAACTAACAATAAATAAAATTTTAATAAATATAAATATAATAATATTTTAATAATTAAAAAAAATAACAATTATTAATTAAAAAATTTTTAAAAAAAAAAATAATAAAATTTAAATAAAAATTTAAAAAAAATAAATATAAATATAAATATAAAATATAAAGTATAAATAAAATAATTAATATAAATATACTAATTAAAAAAAAATAATATAAATTAATAAAAAATTCTAATAAAAAATAATAAACTTAATAATTAAATATTAATTTTATAATTTTTATTTTATATTTTTATAGATAAATTTTAATTAATTTAAATTATGTAAAATTAATATAGTGTAATAATAAAATGCTTATATAATTTAAAAAAAAAACCCATAGCTTCCCTCCCAGCCATGCTTGCACAGCCAGGTTACGCAGCTAGTATATATACACATACATATACACATACATATACACTTACCTTACATGCTGCCTGCAGCGGGCGTTAAGGTTCCATGCGACTTGACCTGACTTGACTTACTTACACTTACACCCCCCGACCGAGCCAGGTCGCGGGCCGCCCGCGATTGGGGGTCTGCCCGAAGGACACGCCGTCGGGCCAAACCTGCAACCTGCGTCCTGCGACCTGCATCCCCCGTTTCTGTTTTGTTTGTTCGTTAGCCAAGGCATCAGCAGCAAGCAAGCAGCATCTCCCCCTTCGCCCTCTTCGCTCTCTTCGCTGGCTGGCTCGCCTTACCCTGCCCTACATATCTATGGTATCGCACACCTACGCAAAGAATCCTACAATACCAGATACCTTTCATCGATATTGCTTTTTCTCCCCCTCTTTTTGCCCCTCTGCTTTCCCCCCATGTGGTTCTGTGTCTACCCCACGTCGGAAACGGCTGACAAGGAGTCCCAGTAAGGCCTCCTTGATACACCGAAACGACCGCGGAGAGCAGGCATATGGAAGGGCAGACTAGGGGGGGGGTAGGAAAAAAAGGGGAGAATGGGTAAAACCTGATGTATCAGAATAAATGGCGCGTCTCTTTGGGGGCTTAAAACAAAAGCGGCCAGCTCATGCTGCATGTCAAATGTTTGCATATGTCGTCGTCCCGGGACTACTACGCTGTCTTGTCACCCTACTGATGATGATGGCATTGCCTATCCTCGTTTCTGACTAGGTATGTAGCTTATATGGTGGCTTTTTCGTACCTATCAGCTCCAAGAGGTCCAGACACGTACCCCGCGCGTCGAAGATCCGTGGCTTGCGTCTTATAGCAATCTCCTGTCCAAAATCGATTTTAGACACTGCATGACGCGCCGTATACTTTCGGCTGGGTGAGGGTAGTATGCCGCCTTCTTCGGCAGATGGCGAGTTATCCTGTTCGTGATAAGAGGCCTCCACAACGTACGTCATTCCCGCTAGGCGGCGGCAAGGTCAGAAAACTTTTTTTTTTTTAATAAAGAAGCAGTACGGGCCAGTTTCGATAGGACAGGTCGATGAGACATGCATAGGACAAGATGCCATTTGTAGATTATGACCTTGCCGCTGCATCGGGGAGATCATCATAGATGCCAAGTATGAAACTTCATCGGCGAGATCAACATGAATATCAGCTGGACAATTCCGTGGAGATCACCTTACCGACTTGCTGGGTAAGAACACCAAAAACAGTTTACCGCCAGCGCCCCGGGTTTTGCTCCAGAGCTGCAACAGAGACGTACAGTAAGGCGTTCCCGCCTACGCGGTAGGGCACCTTCGCCTCACGTCTGCATGTTGCCGGATCCGAGAGGAGCGAGGAAGGGCCCTGGCGACCGGTGTCCCGCACGCTGGGAATGAAAAAAGAACGTCTTGGCTTGGACCGGATCCTGCCAATCAAGCGTGGCGCAGGAACCGTCGAACTGCAAGCCAGTCCAGCCTCAAAAAGTTCCCAACGTAGTCCTTCCCGCAGGGTAGCACCCTATCTGTAACCGACCCCTCAGTTTCTCGCGCTTGGGTAGGCTAGCCAAGCTACTCCGGGTAGTCTGAACCATTCGCTCGGGGCTGGGTGATACAGACAGGTAGGCTAGGTATGCATTTCGTGCCCTCGTAAAAGACCTCCACCAATTCCCACGTGATTTTAATTAATTGGAAAAAAACAAAATCTGTTAATCCGTGCTGTATACAGTGCCGATCATCCTGCTTGGAAGAGAAAACGAAACTATTCCTCTCTAGCGAGCGAACGCCATGTAAAAAACCAGGGCTACCGAATATTGCTGGGTTTCCTAGGGTCATGATAAGCAAGGGTTGCCATTGGCGATCCTCGCAGCGGAGAGTGAGGCTGGTCCAAATTAGTCGTTGACACCGGCGTTTTTTCCCGCTCTTTTTCTCTTTTAGATCCGGATACAAGCACGCCTGTAGTGTCTGACCCGATACTCTGGTACACGCTAATGCATGGCTCACTAGAGTAAGACACATGATTACATACGATGATGATGTTGGACGTTGATGGGTAAAGGTACATACCGAGGCTGCGAAGAGGGTTAGCATGTACCGTATCCTCAGGATGCCGTAATCGAGATCGTGGACTGCGAGGAAACGCGCGCGCGCGCGCACTTGAACCGAAGTCCCGGAATTGCCGACATCAGCCGTGACCGACCTGCTAGACCCGTCGCGAAGGTATTATACATGAGGAGAGTATGATTCCAGAGGGGCGGACGCCATCCCAGCGGTAGGAAAAATTGCGTGCGTGCGTAGTACTGTATGTATGAGGGCCAGGGCTACATAGTACATAGGCTTTAACCGTGTGTGGGCCTGTCCCGACCATCAATGATCCTGTCTGAAGGACCAGGGGTAAACTGGCTAGCGTCGAACAACGAATGGACCTATACCACTCGTTTCGACAAGGAGTTTTTATTAGTAACGTGGACGTCGACTTCGACCTTTCATAGACCCCTTCTACAGCCTGTGAAACCCGTCCTTACGAACCGGCAACATTTCCAGAGCATCGTAGACGCCCCCGTTACGGTTCTCGATCGAGAACTCCGGATGCCGAGACACTAGGCTGTGTGAGATAGTGGCCCCTTTTCGTGCCGCAGATGGAGATACCCTCTGGCTGAGAGGGCCAGGGCAGGCAGGCAGGCAGGCAGGCAGTACAGTACCCATCGAACCCAGGGAAACGTATTAGTACCTCCGTACCTTACCGGCCACTTGGAGATCGCCGCCACCCCCCCAATTCCTAGCGTCGTCCCTCTAAAGCCATCTCCACTGCGACGGCCCGCTTGTTCTGGTCTTTTTGTAGTGTAGGTGTCCTCCTCAGCCCAGTAATAAGGGTGCAAGAAACAATAAACATACCATGGCCGTCTTAGAGATGCTGTGCAGTCATCGTCCTACCCAGACGGACTCGAAAACTGGAAAGATGGGCCATTCTGACGGTGAAAGTACCGCTGCTGATTCTTAGTCGACTTGTTAAAACTTATTAGCTTCCATCAGACCATAGCCGTAGTAGCGGTGTGATGAAGCCATACTAAATAGAGCAAATCCCGTAATCTCTTCACCGTCCGGGTGGTCGCACATAAGGAGTCGTGGGTAATAGTAGACACCACGATCGTCACCACAATCTTGTCCCAAGACCTGGGTGAGCCTACTCCCCCTCGTGCATATGTACTAATACCAGATGGACGCAAATGATCCGACCTAGTCGCTTTTGCGAACAAGTTACTGTAAACAGGCCGCCATTCGAAGGCTCCATCCTTGTCGTCATGGTGGCCCGCTATGTACGTGGGAATCTGTCCGAGACTGACCACATCCACAGCCCGTGGTAGATTAAAGTCTTCGGCAAGTAATAAAATTCCTTTTGGAGTCGGGCTGCATCCGCTGTGCTTACCAAAGACTTTCGTTGCTGTCTTGTCCCCTTAGCGGCCGTCAGGGGTCTTGGAGGGGAATCTACCTTTTCTGGGATACGTAACGGAAAGGCAGGACTCAGGAATCCTAGAACGTAGCTAGGGCCCACGGATTGCTGGGAAGGTACCCGTTGGAGTGTGGCTGTCATCCTGTACGTGCTCGATTATAGGGGCACATGGAAATAAAGCCACAGCCGCTCCAGGAGCCCGGGTCCTGGAAACTCCCCTGACGACCTGCCCTGCGGAATTTCGCCGGTCTCTCTAAAACCAAGCTAAAAATTGTTTAGAGGCAAATGTTTTCCTGCCCACAAAGAGCTCGTTTGGCTGGCTCATCATGTTCCATTGCCGCTGTCGAATACCATAAAACGCTCCTTGGGTCGTCTGAACTTCTCCGCGTAACGCGGCTGTCCCGTCCAAAGTTCCAAACCCATGGCCATGGCCGCTTCCACAGGCCGGATGCCCCTGAGAGCAACACTAGGCACAGTACGGTAACCTGTCAGCAACTCGAAAAGAAGGGGTAGCTAGAGTACCGCAAGACTGCCGAACCAGTACGATTAATCACAAGCATACGTTGACTCCCATACGTGGCTGCTTAATCCCACCCAGCCAGATATAAGACCTCTCATGTGCTATATGTCATTCAATGCAATGTAAACCCTCTGCAGCACCCATTTCAGATAGCCATTGGGCCAAGTACTTGCCAAGCACATGAAGCAAGAGCAAGCTTGGGCAGCAACGTCCCATCAATCCGAAGGACAATGCAAAACCAGAGACGGGAGCTAGTGCGGGTGCATTGGGTCGTGAAGCGATATAGAGAGGGAGGAACAGGCATGGCAACGTCGAGATGCCTGCCCTTATGCTTCTGTCATCTATAGCTGACCGGATTTGATCAGGAAGGTCTGATGCAGCATAGGGAGTAACCGTAGTACCTAGGATCGGCGAACAGCAGCTCGTGGGGTGCAAGCTGTGTTCGTGTGACCAATGTGGTTGTTTCGACCGGGCCATTGGCTCCACACACGCCTAAACAGCTTTATTATTCTTGCAATATACCACTTGCCACTAACGGTCCCATGTACCTAGGGGGAAGAGGAGATCAGACGGCCTCCTCGTCGAGAAGGAGGTGGGCGTCGATGGCGTCGAAAACCCAAACCGAGGATGCCGGACAGGTTAAAAGCCGTCTTTCAGAAGTCTATAGCCGTTCGCCTTCATAACCTCGCGTCAACTCGATTTCCGCAGCCTGCTTGCCGCAAAGCAGCCTCCCCATAATCTCAACTAAGATACCTTGCTTAGCTTTCTTTTTAGGGAGCCCGCGTTGCTATTATAAAATGACTGGGTAGATATGCCCTTAGCATCAGCCGAATATTTCTGCTCACTAAAATGTCGGCAGGCACGCCGATACCGAGGAGCTCACCGACGAAGTGCGCGAAACGTTCACCCATCACAACAGAACGTATCAACGCTACTGTGTAGACCGCAAGATATATTTTGTGCCAGTTGACGAGGTCTGCCGCCGTTTAAAAAATACTCCTTTTTCGAAACCGGCCTAGAAACTGATGTCGACGTACTCCTCGTAGGATGAGACCATTCGTTTACGCCTCCAGCACGACGTCTTGACCATGTTGTTCGACGGAAGATCTATCTTTCCTCCCATGGGAGCACTCAGACGAGTACTCGACTGTGGCTTCGGGACAGGATTGTGGGCTTTTCAAGTAGCCTGGGAACATCCTAGGTGCGAGGCATGTATAGCTTGGTTCATTGGGTTGGTTGCTCTTCACGATTGCCGAATACCCAGGAACGATCTTTCTGGGAATAGTCTCCTATGGTCCTCGCGGGTTCCACGCGGAAAGGTGCCCTAGCGTTTCTGGCGGTTTGACGGGACTGTTTTGTTTCGGGCTCGTTTGCCCCTGACGGCGGCCTGGAAATCAGAACGCTGCTGCAGCTAGGGCATTTGGATTTCAAGAAGACATATTCGGTGAGCTCGGTGCTAGTAACTAGCGTGCAGGAGGAGTCGTTTGCAGTTTCGAGAGCCTCCCTTAGCTAATACGGGAACTGTTTAGGTCATTGGCATCGACGTGAGCCCCCACCACTACAATCCCGAGGAGAGCGTCGAGAACCTCTATCTCAATGTCGACAACCTCAATATGCCGTAAGAATCGAAACACCCGGTTGTCAGAGCAAAAATCTCAGCGTGTCTCTTTCCAGGCTCCAATTCCATTCCGGCCATTTCGATCTCGTAAACAGCAGGCTGGTAGCGGGCGGCATCGACCGCAACCGATGGCACGGGTACATGCGCGAGATTCTCCGATGTCTGCGCGGAGGCGGATGGTGCCAGATGGTGGAAATCGACTTCAACGCCCAGTCGGACAACGGTACAATAACGGATGGTAAGTCTGGTTGACGCTTGCGCCGAACCGAGAGGCGACTGTGCTCACGGCAGACTTCTGATAGGTCACGCGCTTCGCCAATGGTCGGATAAATATCGTCAAGCAATGTCGCAGTTCAAAAATCCCGAGGCGCCCCGGCGAATTGCGCATTGGATGAGGCACGCCGGGTTCACCGACGTCGAGGAGCGAAGTATGTACTCGAGGCTTCATTACCCCCTAGTTCAGTCCACCCCGGGAATTAGGCCCGCCCGCTTTGACTCGCGCCCGGAGCGGGCCTCCCGAATCACTAATTAGTTCTTCCCGGCTCATTGAACGAGTATTTACTGATTCTTGGTCTGCTAGTGCTTCCCCTGCCCATGTGCGGTTGGTCCGAGAGTATGAGTGCCACGAATGTTTTCTGGAGTTTTGATCCTAACTCGATAGCACAGATCAGAGAGAATTTGATATTGGGGTTGCTAATCAAGAAAACATCCGACTATTGCTCGGATCTTTGGCCTTGTACCCGTTCACGGAGCTACTGGGGTACGTCCGGTATCCATATCTTCTAGGATATCCCGTCTTGGAATAGAGCTGACATTTGCTAACCTTTGGTAGCATGTCGATTACGGAATTCCATGTCTTGGTAGCACAAGCAAGGGCGGAGGCTATTAACCCTGCGCTTAAGGTGAGGTCCCGAGACAGTCCTTGAACTCGGACGTCCGCTGTTGGGATATACGTGATGCTAATGAGTATTGTAATACGACAGCCATATTTCCGAGTGTGAGTCCTTTCCTTTTCCCTAAACTCTCGACGAAAACAGATGGTTCTGTCATGCTGACAGACAGCTATTCAAGGTACGTTTGCGTCGGTAGAAAACCGAGGCGCTGAGGTCATTGGGCGGCTTGTTTTTTTTTTTTCAACCCGATTCTTACGGAGGGGAACCTTGCCGCGTTGGAGACAAGGCATGGGATATGGACGGCAAAAGGTAGCTGGCGTGGGATGAAACTGATCGGATCGACACCGTGTCGCTCGATGGATCGAATTTCCTAGAAAAGGGGGTATGGGGGATTATTGCATAGAGATGATCGTGGACGTGCCCGATGGGACTTTGCCATGGCGCTTGTCTGCGGTTCCTTTCCCCGGAATTGGGACTGGACATCTCTTTTTTTCGCGCTCCGTACGCTGGGCAATCCGCAGATAGCGAGATGACGACTGCATTTATAGAGACGATATTGCCATAGACCTGGCTCGCGGTTTGGTCCAAAAGATATTCTTGAGGGGTGTTCACATTTTGGCAGAAGGGGATTTCTGGATTCTAGGAGAAGGAGAGGATGGTGACGAGGGAGTTTGACGATGAAGTTGGTGATGAAGTCGGCGGGAGAAGTTGAGGAAGATGGGGATGATGAAGATGAAGATGATGATGAAGATGAAGATAGTAGGGGAGGGGCTTAGGGGGTGGAGAGAATTGGGACAGTAAGGAAATCAAAGGGGACGTGTGGTCAGCTTAAGGTTTGCAGCCAAAAAGGAAGTAACAAATCAAGGACTGCCGTCGGCTCCTTCTACCAGAGTCTCGGGTCCAAAGCTGTCCAACTCTGAACTAGTCGGGTCGAGTGTGTCTCAACCCAACCCGAACAACCACAAACCACAGACCACACAAACCACACAAACCACACAAACCACACAAACCACAAAAAATTGCCCACGCCACGCCCACGCCCACGCCCACGTCCACACACCCACGCACCCACGAAGGAGACAAAATACCCACGGGGAAATACCCACGGGATACCCACGCGCGGCACCTCGTGCCAGACTCGAACACACATGTCGTTTTTTATTCGTACTCTAGGGTATATAGTGTATAAGGATAACGGTACAATCGGCTACGTAGCACCCAAGTAGTCAATCTTACTGGCTAGCACCGAGTAAATAGGGCCCCGTCCGAGTAACGGCTATGAAAAAGTCGCGGGCGGTTAGAGCCGCTGTCACGGCTGCTCCCTTTTCCTTCGCAATCCCGCATTGCTCATTGCCGTGCCCCGTCTTCCTTGGTCTCCTCTCTCTCTTTCTCCCCCCCCCAGGTCGTGGGCGGACCAACTCGCCAAACGACCCAGCGAACCCAGCGAAGCCAGTGGGCCAAAACCCGCCAGCCCCCGGTCTCTTCTCGTTTCCAAATTTCGAAATGCCGTGTTCTAGACTCTTTCTCTCTTTCTCTCTCTGTGTGTATCTTTCTCTTCTGAGAGCAATACCCGCCACCGTTACCCTACCTAGCTTGCTACTGCTATGTTACCTGGAGAATGGGGAGGGGGAAGACCGGCCAGCGTCATCTCATTTTGTTTTTACTCACGACGTTGCACCGGCCGAGAGCCTTGCCTTTCTTTCGTTGGCAGGAATATAAACCTAGCCGGGCCAGTCGCTGAAAGGGCCGTCTCGGTCTTGTTTAACGTATATTAAGTTACTTCAACCCTCCTTGTGCTACCCCATTTCTGAGCCCTGTGATTGACTGTGTGATTGTGTAACGAGGCGGCTGCCAAGTCACAAGTCACGGCTGGGCCGTGACTTTGTATGTGATGGACTGATGGGATGGTGGTGGACCTCCCGTGGTGCCCGTGGTGCCCGTGGTGCCCGTGTGTCCGCGGATGTAGAGGTCCATCCCGACCCATGCGAGCCCTTGCCTACGCGATAGTTCATCTCGCTGCCATTACCCGTCAGGTGATATTTATCAGATCCTTTGCTATCTAATGTGATGCATGTAATGTCTCCTTGAAACAGTGATGGGAGCTTTGGAAGTTCGATGTTGTGCCTAAACACATCCAATTAACCCGACCGTCGATCATAGCAGCGTCCCGTTATCGAACATGGAGAGGGATCGACAAAGCACGCACGGCCTTGGGCTCAAATTCTTGTTTTTTTAGCATGTGTCTGCCAATACCCATAGTCTCGTCATATTCAACGGGTATGTCATATATAGATACTCGTAAGAGCTCCTACCTAATATAAGAAAGGGTAGAAAGGGTAGGTTAGGGGGCGGCAGGGGGCTAAGGTAAGGCAAGCAGGCAAGGTGCTGTATTGGGAAAGCCTTTAATTGTATAACGCTAGGTAGCAGGGTAGTCAGATATCAGATATCGTTATAAGGTGACATTTCCTTGCCGTGGGTGTAATGAGCCAATGGGGAGCGGTCCCAAAAGTTCATTAGCTTCCCCGTCACTGACCAACCGGTGACGATCGTGATATCCAGGGACCAGACTTTTTGACGTTCGGAGATCGGGCCCCCAAAAAGGCCCCCAAGCCACATTTCCAGACTTTCCAGACCTGTAGAACTTCGTCAGCCTTCGATAGCCCTTGATAACCCTCGCATTCCATCGCCTCGCACCTTACAACCTTGTATCTGTGCGCTTGGACGCTTCAAAGCTTCAAAGCTTGACCGAACCGAAATTTTCCTCACCGTACCGAAGTTCGAACTCGATTGGCACCGCCTCGGCCTACCTCCCCTGAATTAATTCTCCCCGGACCCAGAACCCCGTACAGGACCCAGGACCCTCGTTTCTCATCCCTCATACACGTGCTAGCGAGGGAACGTTACGACCGTTACGACCGTCATTGGAACTTCGTAAACCACAACCTCTTTCGACCATGGCTACCTCGGGATCTTCTAGCCGAGTCGCACAGCGTCTCCTACGAGCACGCTTCACATCACCAACGACGCCATCATCGAGCCGAACATGTCCACGATTCTACTCGAGCGACGCGCCGCCGCCCGCGCCGCCTCTACTACAGAAGATCAAGGCTGACCTCAAGACAGCGAGTACGTCATTTGAAACATTGGACCCCTAAACCCCTTAAAAGAAGAAACAAGAAGAAAAGGAAACAAACAGGGGAAAAGAGAAAGGAAAAGAAAAACCCCCCAAAAACCTCAGGAGTAAAAGGAACAGGGAAAAAGGAAACACCCCGAAGAAAAAGCAACAACCACAGCTAACCACTCCGTCTCCTCCCCCACCACAGTGCGCGCCAAAGACGCCGCCCGTCTAACCGCGATCCGGTCCATCCTAGCCGCCTCCCTCAACGCCTCCAAGACCGCCTCCCCGATCGCCACGGACGCCCAGGTCGTCGCGCTCCTCCGGCGCACCCAGCGCGCCTCCGCCGACGCCAGCGCCGAGTTCGCCGCCGCGTCCCGGCAGGACCTCGTCGACAAGGAGCAGGCCCAGATCGGCATCCTCGAGGAGTACGCCGCGGCCAGCGGCGTCGAGGAGCTAGATGAGGAGCAGCTGCGGGCCGTGGTCGCGGGCGTCGTGACTGCGCTGACGAGTGAAGGGGGAGGGGGAGATGGGAAGGTGAGGATGGGCGACGTCATGAAGAAGCTATTAGCGCCCGGCGGACCCCTCGAGGGGAAAGACGTCGAGAGGGCGCTGCTGGCGAGGATCGTGAAGGAGGTGACGGGGTCTAGCTGATTCCCTCCCTACCTTCTTACGACCTAGCCTACCACTCAACCTCCCTAACCTAACTCTTAGCTCTACCTAGGACCCCATACCCACAAATAGGGGGAGGAAGCTGACAGAAATTGTAATTATACGGGACATGTACAAAAAAAAAAAAAAAAAACTCCGTCGTATTAACGACAAGCTCCCAGAGACGCGGTGGTGGCAGCATTGGCATTGGGGTCAATCTGGCGCCAAAAAAAGGTTGATAGGACTGGTACTACATCTTCACTCTAACAGATATCCAAGAAATCTAGCACGTTGCATTCTGATATTTCGACGTCTCAGCTCAGCCAGTCTGCTACTGCTACAACACTGCGCCCGCATACATAACGATCCAGCTCGTAAGTACTGTACGTCCCCGTCGCCTACATGTGTTATATCGGTCTGACTAAGATGGACCTCCGGGGCGGTGAAGTCATCGCGGACGATCACCGCGTCCCTGAAAATCCTATTCAAGGTGTCGTGAGAAGAAAGGGGTCTGTTCGCGGAGAAAAGCAAGGCTGACAAAGTGGAATGAGGTAGTAGTAATAAAAAATTGCACTACTCGTTTAGCTGGATGAAACATCGGCTTGAGCTCGCAGCATGAGTCATGTTTGAATAACACCCAAGGTATCGGCTTATTCATATTCGTATTGTAGTATCAAAGGTATCTCTTACACTTGCGTAGCTGACGAGCTCTGCCGCATGCCAGCAGCAGTTTTTTTTTCTTCATCTTACCTAAAAACGCCTGCCATGAGTTTCAACCCTTAAAGACACCCCCCCCCTTAGTCTTCATGCATCATGCCAGAAATATCGACAAAGGAATCTTACGCAGCAAGATTCTCCTCGTTACGAGGACCTGCGTCGTACTCGGTTCCCTGATTCGCGGTGGCCAGCCTCGCGCACAGACTCAGCAGCACGACCGTCTCTGTCGCCGCGTAGTGGTTCAAGGCGTCCATCAGAATCTGCAAGTGCCGACTGAAATTCCTCTCCCAGTTCCCGATGAGGTCAAAGAGGTTGCTGATCCGCGCTTCTTCGTCCTGCAGCTGACTGCTTCCGCTGTCGTTATGCGACTTCTGGGTCTTGACGGCCTGATATCGCCTCCATTCCTTGTCCGTCATATTGGGCGGTTGTATAGGGCCGATCAAGTCGGGGTCAGACTTTTCGAGCTCGCGCGACAGCCAGTTCATATGAGCGGCGAACGCAATGCACGTCTGCATTAGTTTCGAGTGGATCTGAGATGTGTGAGCACATGCGCTACAACCGCGACAATTGTAAAACGTAAAACACTCACTCGAATAAGCTTGCCATTGGTGAGCATGCAACCCTTCAGGCAAGTGTCCAAGAAATCCACATGGTCCTGCATCAACTCGTCGACTGTCCGATCCGGCTTACCCGAGCCATCCAAACTGCCGTCCTTGGCCTTGAGCCTAGACATTAGGGATTGCCAGTTCGGCTCGATGACCTCTAGAGTGCAAAAGTATAGCAGCTGCTGGACAAACACTATCATCCGAGCCCTTAGAGTCCATACTCGCCTCTTCCAAATCTCGACCCGTCTCATTGACGACTTATGACACCAGACAACCCCAGTATTGTGAGTCTGCCACGTAGTTGACAACTGCATCTCTAAATACCGCAACGAGAGCAGGTAACGGAATAGTGCTTGGTATCGCCATACTGTCCTTCGGCTGATGACTAACGATACGGGAAAGGGGACTGTGTAGTCCAGCTGTAGTGAGGTGAAACCGACCGCGTTCTTATCCATTTCGGTAGGTTGATTGGTCAAAGGCTGCAACGTCTCGCCCTGCTCGATACCGGTAATATTGACAACGCGCTGCAACATTTTGATGAGACTAACTTCGTTCATCTCAATATGAACGTCCTCCTTGAATGGGTCTAAAGAAACAATACTTCCTGGCTGTCGTAGCACGAGGTCGAGTAGCGACTGCAGCTTGACGGTGTTAACAGACTTGACTGGCTTTCGCAGCTCTGACGTGCTGAGTTCCATGAAGTAAGTGAAATAGTCAGACGGGTCGAGGAAGAAATAATGCTTCAGCGATTGCAACCTTGCTGGAAGGGCGTGTGTGGTCAATAGTAGCTTCATGAGCGACTCATTCGCGTGGGCATAGGCGTTATTGACATTGTCTAGGAATCGCGGGTCGTCGAAGGACTTAGGAATGTCCTGGACGACCTTGCTGACATCAACTCCTCCACATTCCCTCACGACATTCAGATACTTCCCGGCTAGGAGAACTTTGTCTTTAACCCCTTGCAGCTGTGGAGGTATATCGTGCTCTCGAATGGTATATCTCCTTCCCCAGTAGTCGTCGATGTAGTCCTGTTCCAACATATCGCGTCTGATACTAGCTTGTTCTTTGATGAGAAATTCGGAATGGGGATCTCTGATTTCGCCGTGGTGCATCCATTCATTCAGCATTGCCATGTACGGCCGACTCGCATCTCGGAGTAGAGACGTCAGTAACGATCTGGCAGCAGGATCTCCAGACATCGTTTCCAATCTCTTGGTGATCAGACCAATAGCCACGCCGCCTTTGCAGACCTTCTTTCCGGTCATATTCCCCGGCATAAGGTCCCCACCTCTCTTTAAGTTCTCGAGGACTTTCTCAATGTCGTCAGGATCGGAATCTTCCTCACTCTCGTCATCTAGAAGCGCATTCCTCTTGAGAAACTCGTGCGCCAGCGAATAAAGCTGGAGCATCATCTGACTTGTAGGGAGAGTGTGAACATTGAGGAGGTGCAAGGTGAAGGTATCGTTGGTTAGGAATTGCGTCTCCAACTGGGCGACCATTACTAGATAATCCTGTAAAAGCTTTCTAATAGCGGCGCATAAGGCATGGTTGACAGCCCCGAACTCGTCCCTGCTCTGTACGTCGACAAAGGTCTCCAAAGCTGAATAATGGGTTGCCATCTTTAGCATTGACATTGTTAAATCCTGTAGACTCGGGTCGAGGCCCGGCTGTATCTTGAAATCGGGACCTGCTAGTCGGTCCCTTTCTTCGTTGGGGTCATAGGAGTAGGCATATCGGATATACTGTCCCTCATAACCCATGAATACAAATAATAAGTCCTCAATTATAGCCGCCTCTTGGGCTTCTAAGGACAGTTCATGCAGAGGTTGCGGCTGTAGTGATTGCGGCGCATCTGAGGCCGAAGGAGGTATCGATACACGAATTGCGAGAGGTGCAGATGTGTGTGGTGTTAAACTAACTATAGGATCCCATGTCGCTAGAACAATTGGAGAATATTAGTCTAAGCTCTCTCTCTCGACATATAGTATATTACTTGAACATACCGGGCGGCGCATCAGGCTTTGCCTCCTTCGCCTTGGTTTCCGGCTGGCGAGACTTGGTAGGTTCTTTCGCCCTCCATTTCTCTGGCGGAGGCGCATCCTTAGATCGTCGTTCGGGACTCTTGGTTCGCGAAATCAACTTCTCCTTGGTGGTGATAGTTACGCGCTCGGTTCTTCGCTCTTCGGTGCTCCTACTAGCAGGCCGCGGATTGCCTGACGCGGTCCGCTTATGAGCAGGATTGGTAAATGACGACTGTGGTGATCGCGTACTTCGCTGCTCTTGCTGAGATCCTCTAGAAGCATGGCCTTGGGCGCGGGGTCGCGGGTTGCTATCATTATCGCTGGTGCCGTTCGTGCGCCTCTCTGAATAATGGGAGACTCTTGAAGACATATTCACGAGACGGCGACATTAGGAAAGCCTTTATATAATGGTATCATGGGGTCGGTTGGACGCAATGGTTTATTTGGTTTGAGCTATTGTATCTAGGAAAGGAAATAGTAGCGTAGTAGCTTTAGGTGGGAGGTTTAAAGATGCAATGTATCGGGCTTTATCGATAATTAGGCCGTTGGCCAAGTCGCGTCGAGTCAGTTAGGCGCGTTTCGGTACACTACCCACGCTTAGCTTAGCGCATAGGTTAGCGCACAGCGCAATTACTTCGGTAAATCAGCTTGTTTGCTAAGTCTTATCGATAGATATCTCAGTGGTCAAAGCTTGAATCCTTGCTGGATCAACCCCGGTTGGTGCAAACACCCACCCGAGCTTCGTAAACGGTGTAGCAGCCTTGAGCTCCAGAGCTCCGTAGCCTCTTTAAACCATTCAGCCTTCCACACTCCCAACTTCAACCTCGCCAGCAACCGAAACAACTGTAAACGATCACACAACCTCCAAGACCATAAACATCCACATACCCCGATTTTAGTAACAGGACCCCTTTAAGAAACCGTCAAGATGTTTATGGCAAGATCTGAATATGGTAAGCATACCTGTGTACATGCCCTGTCCCATCCGAGCTCTGAAAGCTAATCGTAACGTAGACCGGGGTATCAAGTACGGGCCTCTCCCTCGGTCTCTCCCCTCCCGCGATGACAACAAACTAACATCCCGGCTACAGCACCTTCTCCCCTGAAGGCCGTCTCTTCCAGGTCGAATACTCGCTCGAAGCCATCAAGCTGGGCTCGACGGCCATCGGCGTAGCGACGTCGGAGGGCGTGGTGCTGGGCGTCGAGAAGCGCGTGACGTCAACCCTCCTAGAGACGTCGTCGGTCGAGAAGATCGTAGAGATCGACCGCCACATCGGGTGCGCCATGTCGGGCCTGCAGGCCGACGCCCGCAGCATGGTCGAGCACGCGCGCGTCGAGTGCCAGAGCCACGCGTTCAACTACAACGAGGACCTGCGCGTCGAGAGCTGCACCCAGGCCATCTGCGACCTCGCCCTGCGCTTCGGCGAGAGCGCCGACGGCGAGGAGAGCATCATGAGCCGCCCCTTCGGCGTCGCCCTCCTCATCGCCGGCTACGACGAGGACGGCCCCCAGCTCTACCACGCCGAGCCCAGCGGCACCTTCTACCGCTACGACGCCAAGGCCATCGGCTCCGGCAGCGAGGGCGCCCAGGCCGAGCTGCAGAACGAGTACCACAAGGTGAGAGATAAGATGATAAAATACGGCTTACCAGCCCTAGCTAATTCGGTATATATGTGTAGTCCCTTACGATTGAAGACGCCGAGACGTTGGTCCTGAAGACGCTGAAGCAGGTGATGGAGGAGAAGCTAGATTCCAAGAACGTGCAGCTGGCGAGCGTGACCAAGGACCGGGGCTTCAGAATATACACAGACGAGGAGATGGCCAAGGTCGTGGAAAGGCTACCAGCAAATTAAACGCGCGGTCATGATATGAAACGTGTGACAGCAAAAGCACAATTAGACCAGGGGTTAGAATCAAGAGAACCTTACCCTACTAAACTTGATGGGAATTCCAAGTAATTATCACCAAGTTTAATGTACTATTCTATACGAACTTGAACCAGTACCTGATCGAGCCTTTTATCCTTTTGTCTAACATCCAGCACCAAGAATAGTCCAAACACCTGCACCGAATCCTCGAGCTTTCTTATTTGTATAACCATTGACATCTCGTGTGAATTCATCGCTTTATCTTCTCTCTATGGAAAGAAGCCATTATCTGTTCGACCACAATCCGGGGCCAAAGGGTGGGTTGCTGGCAACCGGTAACCGGTAACCTCAGATTGTGAATTACTTAAACTGGTAAGATTATATATTGAGATAGCACACGTTCAGGCACAAATAGCAGCAAACCGGTGAAGCCGTAAGCTAGGGTAGTCTAACGGTAACGACACCGGAGAGGGTCTACATTCGAAAACAATGTACGATATTAGGCAGCGCGATAGATTCCATATCCGTACCCTTCTACCGGAGACGCCAGTTCGAATCTGGCTCCTAGCGAATTCATATTTTCTTTTTTCTATCTTTTGAACCACGTTTTTGAGCTCCCTCCCCCTTTTTTCTGTCTCTCGTCCATCCGTCCCCTTTTTTTGTTTCTCTCTCTCGTCTATCCTTTCCATAGTATATCCGCGTGTATCCCTTGCTTTATCCTTATGGACCCCCCCCCCCCCTTTCCCCGACCCATCTATTCAAACCCTTCACCCACCTTACCCAGGTAACCTAACCTATAAAATAAAATAAAACATCGCCCCTAACATTCATTCACTCGTTCACCTTACCCATCTACCTTACCTTACCTTACCTCACCGCACTTCACCTCCCCCTCTCGCTAGACTCCAGATCCAGCTTCTCGAGGTCGCGCTCGACAGCCAGCAAGCCCATGGCGTAGTACGCCTTCTCGGCCTTGGCCAGCACGACCTTGGACTCGTCGTCCTCGACCTCCTGGATGCGTTGGTCGAGTCGCCGCACGTTGACCCAGACGGAACCGGGCGGGTCCGCGCTACGGAGGCCGACCGACCGGGCATAGGCGGGCCCGCGACCCAGCTGCGCCGCCTTGGTCCACGCCGACTCGCAACCCACGGCGATCTGCCGCGCCGACTGCCAACCCGTCAGCCGCGCGATGTCGTGCAGACGCTGGATCAGCCACTGCCGCTGGGGGTCGTCGCGGTACTGTAACGAGCTCGTGTTAGTTTACGTGTTACCATATATATATATAGCAGTCGATAGGAATGGTTGGTTGTTTAGCTAGGTAGAAATAGGGGACGTCGTCTCTTACCTGGATCCCGGCCACGAACAGAGGGAAGCAGCACTCGATGAGCGCGGATGCCATGAGCGTGCTCACGTTGGTGAGGCGGCCGATGTTCTCCTCGAGCCCGGCGGCGATGCGGCCCACCTCCATGCAGTATCTGGCCGTGGTCTGAGCTGAGAGGC
The DNA here is from genome assembly GCA_902806565.1 of Hypoxylon rubiginosum. Classification (NCBI taxonomy): domain Eukaryota; kingdom Fungi; phylum Ascomycota; class Sordariomycetes; order Xylariales; family Hypoxylaceae; genus Hypoxylon; species Hypoxylon rubiginosum. The sequence goes on from CADCXA010000040.1 coordinate 260,278, forward strand.
CCGCGGCTACCATGGCGATGGGCGGCATGGTGGGGTGGGCGCGGTGCAGCACGATGAGGCCCATGTAGTAGTTCATCCAGATGCCGGCGATGGAGTAGGTGCGGTAGTGGGCCGCGAGGCCGAACGGCGTCGGCTTCGCCGGGTACACGTCGATGCCCAGGGGCTCGAACTCGTCGCCGAAGTGGCCCCTGAGCGCCTCGAACGCCAGCTTGATCCCCTCCCACTCGCGGTGCGCCTCGGCCGTGCGGCCGTCCAGGTCCGCGTTCTCCGGCATCTCGTCGGGCGGCGGCGGCGACGCGTCCCGGGGTGGCGTGAACCCCCTCGGGTACCCGAACTTCCCGGGGTGCCGCGGCACCATGCCCGGGAACATGCCCGGCGAGCCCCCGCGGCCGGGGTTCGCCTTGAACACGGCCCGCTTCCGGCTGAGGTCTTTGGACGTGAAGTCTGCCAAGCGGCCGAGCAGGAGTACCAGGTGGTCGTACGTGCCGTATCTGCAGGCCGTCAGTGTTACTTCATTGATGAGTGAGACGATAGATAGACTAACATAGCGTCGAGTCTTCCCATTGGTGCCCTTGGCGGACATTGAGTCCACGCATTATACTCGAGGCTTGATTTGTCAGCACGGCCGTTGTCCTCTGTGTCCCAAGACTGTACACAGCATGATGATGCGAGAACTTACAATAATCGGGTTCCCCCCAGGATGCTCTGGTAAACGTCCATTTTACAATACCACCAGAAAAGGTCGCTTAGCTGCTCGTACCTTTCCATATCCTTTCCCGTATAGCCATCCCTCGACCTACGATAGGCGCTTTGCGCTTCGGGAAGCATCCCCAACTCGTCGTACGAGATATCCAAGCCGGTAACCACCCTCAGCAGTGGCACGTCGATAAGATCCCAGTCTTTGTGCAAAGGACCCGACTCCTCGTACGAAGTAAACATCCCGAAAGCGTCCATCGAGGGCTGCTCCATGTCCTGTAGCCTCTTTTGCGTCTTGATCGCCATCATAGCGCGTGTCATCTCGGCAAACGGGATCTCCTTGATGATCAGGCGCGCTCCTAGCAGATGTCTACTCCACTTGTCATGATCAGAGCTCCACACCTCATAGAACGATAGTACGAGCGTTGCAGCTAAGTTCGAGGGCTGGGCACGCCTGTTCGGACGACCGACATTCCGCGCGACTCTTCGTAGAGCTAGATGATAATGCTTAAGAGATGCCGTCGGCGGCACGGCTTGGAGTTTCGCGATCTGAAGGCTTGCAATGGCAAGGATCGCGTGAAGGAGAGCCGGATGAGTAAACGACAAAATCGGGAATGTGTCTGAACAGGTCAGTATCGCAACCGGCGTGAAAAAGGGTAGGGGTAAACATACAAGTCCATATATGCTGACGAGCCTTCGGTATAGGCTGTCCTACAAAGATAGGTGTCGGGTCGTAAGGATGTCTCTCGTATAAGGATATACTTGGTCCGGTTACATTTACAAAGTGCCAGAACACAGCCGCTATTTGACTGTCGTTCAAAGGCGAATTGGCACCGGAAGGCTCGTACGTTGCGAGGAAAGACTCCGGTGCGAAAGCCGAAAACGTTCTCGTCTCGGTTCCGAACATGTCAAAGGGTTGGTCCAGTCTCTGGAACGCAGCGACCCCGAGCTCGTTGAATGCAAGCTCGCCGTGCTGCTCATTAATCGGCACATCATCAGACTCGCCCATGGACTCGTCGTCCGAAGCCTGGTATTCCCATTCTTCGGTCCCCGGTACTGTGACCTGTACGGCTTCTTCAGGTTCGGCACGGGCTTTGCCTTTGTCTAGCTGGGAATGGCTCGGCTGCTGCTGCGACGGCCCAGTAGGGATATTTTGGGTAAAGTTCTCGGGAGCGACAGGCGAAAACTGGTTGAAATCCGGAGGCGGCTCCTGCCTCCATTGATGCTGGGAGAAGGCATCGATAGTAGTTGGCGGAAAGAAAGTATACTTGGATGGCGTAGGTTGCGACCCGAATGAGTTCGGGTCGTTGAAGTTCAGAGGAGGTGACGCGGTCTGCCCAACTTGGCCCGAATAGAACTGGGCTCCGGACGAGTGGTGATATCCCAAGGGTGGTGGCTTCGGGGCGATTATCTGTAGGGCCTGTGACGAGGACTTTTGTGCTGCTGTTAGCTGCTCTCTTACCAGCGCCTGCGGAGAGGGTGCCGGATAGTGGATTGGGCCAAAGGGAGCGTTGGAGAAGGCGCCGAGAGGATCCTTGAATATGACTCGTTGATTGTATCCTTCGCATTGCCGCTTCGATTTTAAGCAATTGTTACATGTCGGTCTCCCTTCATCACACTTAATTCGGCGTTTCCGACATGCTTAACCATAGTTAGCGCCCGTCGCCTTACAGAACCCGAATGAATGGGAAAATAATATGATGGCGGAAAAAGAAAAGAAAAACTACGTACTAAGACAACCCGTCTTGGTGCGCTTCCGGGCTACTGCCTTCTTTGGCGCCGAATTCTCGTCGTCTTTCTCTTCCGGTGTTGACGGCCGGGGAGGCTGAGACTTGGATGAGCCGTCCCCAGTCATATCGTCCGTAGAATCCATCCTAAGAAGCAGATGACGGGTTTCGTCTGATCTAGTTATTTTGAGTTGTAAAATGATCGTCTTCGCGGTCTAGCCGTTTCAAATATCAAACTTTCACATGGTACTCAGACGAAAGGCCCGATTCGGGGCTAGGAAACGTGCCGACTACAGAATGGCGCCGAGCATCTCGAGACAAGATCTCTGGGGGTAGCGGATGGCGAGCCTTGAACACGAAGTGAGGCTACGACAACTCGGACGTCCCAGTCTATGTAGAGCTAGGTTCGGGAACAGAATTGATAGTACGATATAGCTTCCGCAGATCCGAGTGGCTAGTAGGATAGGGTATTCAAGACATAGACAAGCGTGTTGTAGGAACACGCGAGGAGATAAATAACACCGTCTGCTCTCATATAGCTTATATCGTCCCGTGAAACATCTAGTGTAACGATTTAGAACCGGAATGTGATTGCGGGAATGAGAAATTGGGGCAGATCAACCCTCTACAGGTAGGACGAGGTGCGACATGGGAAATTCGAACTGTAGATGACAGCGTCTGGACCCGGGGGACGCCTAGGAGGTGTAGGAGGTAGTCATTTTTCAGCAGATGCAATATACTATGTATAACATGGTGGCACGCACGCACGAGAACGCTACTAAAGCGGTATGGGAGGGTATGGAGGGCATGGAGGGCATTGTCCGGGGCATTGTCTATGGTCCACGCTGCCACGGTATTGTACCTATTGTACATAGTATGTATGGTCGACCATACATACAGGGGTTTCTATGGGAGGGTAGGAATGGTGGGGTCAAGAGCTGGACCTGATACCAGCGAGAGGGAACCCTACAGAGGTCTGCGACTCTGGCAAGGATAAGATACTGTGGATATTCATACAGGAACCTCGGCGAGGCTGGGCAAACCTGTACATATTATTAGTAAAGTCCAGACGATCCTTGGATGCTGCGGTGCCATTGGGGGGTGTCTTTTTCTTTCAGCTAGCTGAGTGATTTTATGGGGCAATCCAGACCAGCTTTAAGCAATAGATCCGTAGCTAGATTTTTTTTTTTTTTTTAAAAGCCGGCCGCCGTCCACCGGCCAAAAAGGGTCAGAGGCGTTCGGGGTTCAGTTGCCGCTGGTGGTGAACCAGTTTGGAGCGAGCGGTGAATCCCTAATGCAAGCCGTCACTGTAAAACCGACAAGGAAGATCCTTCAACTGGCCAATCGTATACAACGTGAGCTGCGCGAGACACAAACCAGTTCAGGAGCCCTATCTCTTTTTGGACCAGGGGCTCCGAGCAGCTAAGCTACCACTAAGAGTTTATACCGGCCCTGTTATTACATTAGGTATGGAGGCTAGTGAGGCAGCGGTAGCGGTAGCGGTAGCGGTAGCGCTGGGCTGCCGTGACTCTACGAGAAGACGGAGCGCATATGCGCAGTCGCAGTATGAACGCCGTCGTAGTAGTCAGCGGCTATACCCCCTTTCATCGTATTGGAATTGGAGGCACTGCACGGAGCCGCGAAAGCGCGCTAAGTATGTCCCCTGAAGCTGCATAGGACCAGAGTCGGCTCACGTAGATCGAGTGCGACGTCTGATGGCGCACCTGGCTGGGGACCTAGTTCTGGTAACCTAACCTCATTACCTGAGAGGCAATGTCTTCGGGCAGAGCCAATGGCTCACACACGCCAGCTGTGCTACCGAAAACGCACATCCTCTGCATCGACGATGATTTGTCCTACACACTGCTCACATTTCTGTTGGCTAGGTAACCAGCCTTTGTATTTCCAGACACAGACACACATGAATAAAATTTCGTTCGATCACCTCTTGTGTGGTCGGCATCCCAACGTCTTAGCCTCTCCTCATAAGGCTCGAAGCGAATAAGAACCATCGACCATCGTGTAGCTGTACCAGAAGGACTATGCCGGCTGATTCGTTCATAAAGGGATCGAGGAATAAACTCGAGCCCGAAGGAATTATAGGAGGTAATGGGCCCCTGGATGTTCTTAATTCGTGTCCCATTCCACGACTTTGCCATTGCACATGACACAACGTCATTAATTCAACGTTTAGTACCGTCAAGCATTACCGGTTTCTTCTGCAGCCAAACCCGAAACTTTGTAGCATCAAGTAAGGAGGAATAAAGAACGGGTGTGGAAGCCTACGCGCGTGTCTCGGGAGGGTAGGCCTCTAGCCCTTCCGCTCGACGCAGGCATTGCATGGTACCGCTGCTTTTGCAGCGGCGAATAGTCAGAGGCGACCGCAATGATAGACTGGTACGCATGTTTCTAGAAGCAGTGTCGGCGGCTTAGTGGTCACAACATAGAGACCCAGTCTCGTAATGCAGGATACGCGATGCCTTATCCCGTAACTCCCGCGAAGATGCAGAAATAGTCTTGATGTGCCCGTGCCCGTGCCCGTGTCCATATCGAGATCAGAGAAAAGGAGTCATCCGGGTCGACGACTTAAACTAGGCTGCCGAAGTTGCGTCAATGTTGGTGGCGAGGCGGGTAGAGACATTGACCCTTCTGACCGGAATTCTACAGCAACGACAGTATGGTACTGTCGTCCACACATTGTCCTTTGGATGGTTTGGGTCGGCTAGTACCAAAACCGAAGGGCCTGCTTGCATCGCGGCCAGCCGCGGTGTGACGGTTGATCCTACGTAATGGCCTATGGTCTTCCTTTCTCGGAGCTCTCGCCGGCCATCGCAGAAGTCATCCTCACCTGCTTGTGACGCTGCTTGTGACGCTGCTTGACAGTGCAGACGTTTCCGTGCTCATCTAGTTTGTAGCCTCACGTGGGGGTCTAGTGTATAGTGTATGGTGTATGATGGGAACCGTCAGCTACAGAGTAGCATCTAATTGACCTGATACGTTAGGAACGCCGTTCTTGTAGCGGTAACAGTAGGAAAGTAGGTCAGGTTTCCAGCAAACAATGAGCAATTTGCCATGTTCCAAGTTTTCGGAGGCGGCCGTCAATGTTCTCAGTTGTTGGGCGTATGAAAGTCGTAAAAGGCGAGGATTATCCCATAGTCTGTACCGAAGAGATGGGTGTTGAAGATTTGGCAACTCGTTTACCTTGCGAGTGATGGGTAGAATCAAAACAATATCATGATTGCAACGATGGTTCCGTCTTTGAAATTCCTTTAAAATATTCAAAAAGTTGTTGAGGACTCACGTGAGGTTGCATTGGCAGATTGGCTGCAGCGATTTCCCATGCGGCGTTTACCTGGGGCGCCTTAGGTACACTCGTACCCCATACCCACTTTCCACTTTCCTGTAGCGTGGTACCGGCGATCCCTGCAAAAAAAAAAAAAAAGTTTCCAACTACCGACTTTCATCTCATTTTTGTTAGACTCAACAGAGAACTCTCTTCTCTTTTAATTTTAATCTCTTTTTCAACATTCATGTTTGAATTGCCGCACAGTTGAGAGAATTGTGTTCCCGTACCCCTCACCCCATCGCTTCATCAAACATGTTTGCGGTGCCAGGTTGGTCCGTATCTGCGGACAGTCTCAAACCAGAGACTACGAAGGCTACTTCGAAACCGGCTCCAGAGGTGTCTGACGATTCTAAGAAGCGCAAGAGACCACCACCTAATGTCACTGCTTCTAATGTGGCAGATCTCTGGGAACGGGTTATCGAGGGAAGGTCGGGAAAGAAGGCCAGGCCCTCTAACGGTCAAGATGGTGAGGCGAGACACAATGGCAGACCGGAAGGCAGGCCTAAGAAGGTGACCCTAAAGGAGAAAAAGAAACTAAAGAAGTTGAGGGAGCTGGAAGCAAGTCAGCAGAACGGCCTCGAGAAGAGTGGGCCTACTGGTGGTAACGATAAGGCAGCAGCACCTGATACTGCGCCTAGCGAGGCGAAGGATAAGAAAAAGAAGAAGTCGAGGGATCGAAAAGAAAACGGCGACGACAACAAAAACCCCGAAGAAAAGGCATCACCCCCGGAAAAGCCAGCCCCTCGTCCGGCGGCGGCGGGACCAAAATTGACCCCCATGCAAGCGCAGATGCGGGAGAAGCTCGTGTCGGCGCGGTTCCGCCACCTCAACGAGACGCTGTACACGAAGCCGTCGGCCGACGCCTTCCAGCTGTTCGCCGACTCGCCCGAGATGTTCCAGGAGTACCACGAGGGGTTCCGGCGCCAGGTCGACGTCTGGCCCGAGAACCCCGTCGACGGGTACATCCAGGACATCCAGCAGCGGGGCCGTCAACGACCGCCCCAGAAGTCCTCCAGACAGCACGGCCGCGGCCACCACTCCTCCTCCTCCTCCGCTCCTATTCCGGGGGCCGAAGGAGTCGTCCCCCTGCCGCGGACCGGCGGCACCTGCACCGTCGCGGACCTGGGGTGCGGCGACGCGAAGCTGGCCCAGGCGCTGCAGGCCGAGAAGAAGAAGCTCAAGCTCGAGGTCCTAAGCTTCGACCTACAGAGCGGCGACAGCAACCCGCTCGTAACCAAAGCCGACATCGCGGACCTACCTCTGGAGGACGGCGGCGTCAACGTAGTAGTGTTCTGCCTCGCCCTCATGGGCACCAACTGGCTCGACTTCGTCGAGGAGGCGTACCGCGTCCTGCACTGGAAGGGCGAGCTCTGGGTCGCCGAGATCAAGAGCCGGTTCGGACAGGTCGGTAATAAGACGAAGAAGGGCGGCGGCAACGCGCCTGTCACCCACAGCGTTGGCAATAGGAGGAAAACGGGCCCGGCGCCGGGTGCGGGAGGGAAGAAGGGGGGTGGTAAAGGTAAGGATGCGGAGGCGGCGGAGGGAAAGATCGACGAGGCGGAGCTGGCCGTCGAGGTGGACGGGGCGGACGACAGGCGAGAAGAGACGGACGTCTCGGCGTTCGTCGAGGCGCTGCGGAAGAGGGGTTTCGTCTTACAAGGCGAGGTCGACTTGCGGAACAAGATGTTCGTCAAGATGCACTTCCTCAAGGCGGCGCCGCCGTCCGTCGGGAAGGGAGCTATTGTCCCCGAGAAGGAGTCTACTACTAGCCGCGGCGGCGCTGGTCCCAGGAAGAACGGTATCAAATTTCTCGATGCGGAAGAGGGCCAGAAGAGTACGCTGGATGAGGCTTCTATTCTGAAGCCCTGCGTGTATAAGCTACGATAGGCGATAAGGCGATAAGGCCGGCTAGCAATATATTTGTTAATCCATCCGTATCGACTCCCATACCATAGGTACACACGCATCATAAACCACCATTTCTTAAGTCGTAACGACTTCGATTAAGAGTGTCAAGTGCCCTTTTGTAAATTTTTCTTTTTTATCAGTAAAGGTAGGCGCAAGCTTCATGTGCAAATGACTTTCTAATGCCTCCGGGGCTCATGCAAAAGATCCCAGCCTTGATATGTAGTGTCCACGGTACGCCCTCTACTTGCTATGTTGAGTTGTGATTATCAGAACCCCAAAGCCCCCCCCCTAACCTGCCCATGTGTCAAACGCTACGCCTTTTTACCATTGGTTCGTCCACTGCTGCCCTTTTTAGTTGTTGAATAGCAAGGAGGCCGCAAACTCGACATTCCCGCCTGTAGCCTCCAGTGCGTTGATGGCCGCTTCCCGGTCCCAGCCTAGCGATACCAAGGTATTGATGTCATTTTCCGGGAATGCTCTTCGAGGCTGTACTTGTGGTTGAGGCGGAGGTTGAGGTTGCGCAGGGCGCGCTGCCGGAGCCGGGAGAGGTGCAGGTCGTGACGCAATAGGTGTAGAGGGGCCAGCTTGAGACACTTGGGGGCCGGTGACAGCTCCTGATCGGGCACCAATAGTCGTTCCACCCGGGCCTTGAACAGTTGGCTCCTGGTTAACCGCGTCTTCCGTTTCTTTGGGGATGTCTGACTCGCCAAGGAAATCGACCTCCTCGCCCTGGATGATGAGCTTGTTCCGTGCGAGATCGATGGTAGCCTGGTGACCCTTCAGAATATCGAGACCAATCAGCAGGTCGACCGACTTGCCCTCCATAACTGTAAACGCTGCGGCAAGATGCTTGGAACCAAGCTGCAGCATGGTGTAATGGACACGACCAATGATGTTGGCCGTCCCCACTCCACGAGCTACACCGGCGAAGCGTCTGTCCACAAGACGCATGATGTTGCATGCTTCAGCGCATGTTGGAGACATGATTGTGGCTTGGGCACCCGAATCCACCAAGGCCTTGACCTCCACGCCGTTGACTTTCACATCGACGTATAACAGGTGCACACGACCGAAAGCTGCAAGAGGAATTAGCACCTAGTCGTAACTTGAAACGTTTCGAGCAGGGGCTCTTTGCAGCAAGACTCACATTCGGGGTTGTACTCCATCGCATTCTGAAGGTTCTCCATGACGCCTTGTTGGCGAATCATATCCTCGATCCTAGCCTGGGATTCAGGGTTGAACTCATCGTTGTTGAGAGCTTCGATCTCACGCATGCGTGCTCGGCGTGCCTCCTCCTGCTGGTCGGCGCTCTGGCGGAAGATCTGTGCAAATGCCTGGGGATTCTCTAGAGCTGCGGCAAGGTGGGGGTTTGCTCGTTCCAGTTCGCTTCTCAACCGGGGATCGCCAAGGACTTGCAAGCGGATGAGTTCCGGGTCTTGGGACAGAGCGGCACTCTGCCTTCTCGGGGGCTCTCGGTGGGCGGGAGCAACACCGGTATTACCACGCATGTCCCGCACGTGCAGTGCCAGCATATCCCCGTCGGAGATGTCGAGTTCTTGTAAGGTTTTGGAGTTGTCAGTAACAAGCTGGCCATTATGGTAGATGTTTTGCGAGGGTGCGGGTATGCCCTCGGCTTCGATGGAACTTCGTAGGTCGGCGAGGGTCATGTCGGGAGGGACGTCCAGATTTATGAGTTGAAGCTCCGGAGCCTCAACATCTGGGTTGTTTACGTTGACTGTGATGTGCCTGTGACGAATGTTAGCCCAGGTGTTGTTGACAAGATAGGCAACATGCCACGATATAAAGAGGGCGCGTGTGCTTACATCTTGACGTGAGGTTGACTTGAAAGGAAAAGAAACCCGAGATGCCTGCTAAAATGTCGCAATATGTACGGTCGACAAAGTGACGAGTTGAGAGGAGGTGAGGTGGGGGGGAAAGGTGCAGCTGGGTGTAGCTGGCTGGATGTTAGATGTCAGCTGTGTTGTGAAGGCGTGAAGGCGTGAAGACGTGAAGGCAGACAAAGTGTGGCGTGCAAATCGGCGATCAAGAAAATTTGGCGAAAATGATGGTGCAGAGAAGTGAAGAGCAACGAATGGTAGGGTTGAATGCGTTGCTTGTCTGCCTCGACGATGTAACACAGGCACATGCAACAGGAACAGCAGCGGGTAGGTTATCCGAAGATGCGATGGTTAGGTAAGGGTAGTAAAAGAGTGATGTAGTGTTTTTACTTGTAGTGAGCTTCCCTTACGTATTACCGTTAGGTACCTAGTAGGTGGGTAGCTATAGTTTGTTTTTAGTGCCGAGTAGTGCTATAGTGGTATAGGTACCCGGGTAGCGTAGGGGGGGGAATACGGAAAATACACATGTAATCAAGGCCCCATCAAACCTCGTCAACTCAACTCGTCAAACCCCATCCAACCCCCCCAACCAAACTACATCATCGCCTTTCCCAAGCTTCCCCCTTCTTTCCGTATCGTTCAAGCATATCTCCACTTTATTAGATAGAAGTCCCGTTCCCGTAGAACCCCGCTAACAAAGCCTAGGCCTGCCTTATAATATGTACATAAATACATCATAGGTGCCTACCTACATGTATGTAGCTCTAGTACCTGGTAGGCCACAGCCGTGATCCGTCAGCCATCAGCCGTCAAACCCCCCCGGCTTTGCTTTTTGATTCGCAGGGTTTCTAATTTTGCCCCTCCACCTGGATGAGATCTCTTAGCTGAGGCACATGAAGCCCTTGAACTGGAGGCCCTGGCGCGTAGGGCTGGTTGTACCCCTGCCCCTAATATTCGTTCTACCTAACAATTCATTCTAAACCTAACAAATTCTAACAAAAGCATTATACACAAGATGGATATACCGCTAAGAAAAATAACAAAGCCTAGGGGGTACCTAAGTCGAGGCTATGATTTCATGTCTCTGTTATTGTTATGTACAGCATGTATGTAAGACATTTTTATCCCTATATACATGTATGTAGGTGCATTTAGTTATGTAATAAACATCTTACATGTCCAACGTTTTCTCTCCCATTTCCCCCTTTTTCGCGTGTAAATCGGAAACTATGCATCTTGTCAGAATTAACATCTTTCCGCTGACTCAAAATCCTTCGAAACTCGTAGAATATATACCTACATACCGTATTAGTCAGTTGCGCAACGTCCGCCAAGATCTCGTATCCGGTCAGCCGGTTTGACACTTCTTCCCTTACCCCCTTTACCTTTTGCATCTATCTGTCCTAACTCACCACAATTGCCGTCCAAGCCGTTTTGCCTTACGGGTCTTGACAAATAATTTGGCCACTGTCGTTGTTAGGTAGCAATGTAACCCAATTTTTGCCAAACGTAGTAACTAGGGGGGAAAAAGCCTCATTTGATAAATACTTTCAGCATATGTCTAATATTGGAAATGCTTGTTTAACATATATAGACGTGGCATACAGGTGGATATATAAGTGAAGGCTGCTGTACACATCACGATCTTGGTTACAGACCAAAGGAACGGTTGCTATTCCCGCGAGAGTACAAATATAGCATATAAAATAGCTCATGATATAAAACCTTTTGTCATTTTATAAATTTTCTATTTCTAATCTTGCTTAATGTCAGTTTGTATACAACGTGATGGTTGGTGATCTGAACTTGTTCTTAAGAGAAATTCACCTACCACAACCAAAGTCTTGTCCGTACCTAGCAAACGAACCAATACTACTCTACACATTTGTATCCTATACCTTAGTCGAATCAGTTTGCCTAGGTCAAACCTCTGATATGTCTTAGATGCCTAGACTCCTATCTGCGTCTGGTCTCACCACGCACGTTGATCTACTATATATGATCTTTGTTAAGCTTCTTATGCATGTAAGCCAGTAACAGATGAAAAACTGTCGGTCATAATACCTATATACTACCTGTCCTATCATACAGAATCGAATCATTCCTGTTGACGTTGCTCATACTCTAATCAGAAACCAGCACATTATCAAGCTTCGAATCCTACCTGCCTCTTCTACCTTCTATGCTCGTATGAGTAGCAATACGATTGCCGTGCTTGTGTGGTAGTTCTTCATTATTTAATGCTGATTGCGTAGATTGTTCTTCTACTGCTGCCTGGCTATCAACAGTCCCTCTTTCTCTGGAAGTTGACTCGCTAGAATTTGCCTCATACGTAAGAACCTTCCTAGACAGTTGGCCTTGCTACATTGCCAAACAGGTACGAACCTTGTGTTGGTATAAATCCTATTTATCTGTAGCCTGTAGTGGCCTGGACCCCTACACGGTGAAAGTTGGTGGTCAAGGACGGAACGGCAGTAACGAAAATGAAGTTGTGACTCTGTTCAAACCTCAATTTGGATAGCATCTTCTATTTCCTCCCACACTTAGCTACTTTAGCATATGTATATAGGGTGTGCATGTAGGGGTGCTTGTCGTCCTTTCTTCCGTAAATTTCTTTTTGGCTAGTCCCCTTACTCGAGTACGATAGCCGCTATCTACATTTATGTATATATTTTTAATAGAATAAATAATTCCTATCAGCCATATACTGCTAGTCAAATGTGCTCTAAGGTTATATGGTATGAATCGTCCACCATCAGTGCTCTAGCCTTTCGGCCTTAGGCCCCTTAGATTGGAAAATTGCAATGTTGGCCCGGATGGGGGCTGGGTTAGGTTTAGAGAACAGCTCAGGCGCCTATGTGTACGGGTACCTAATTGTAGTTATGTTGATAGCTCCTTGTAAAGCAACGCTACTGCTTCTAGGCCTTTGGTTCTGCGTCAGTACAAGGAAACGGGCATAGGGCGCTGTCTCATGGCTACCAGATTAAGTACAAGGTACTAAATAATAAAAGTACATACATACCGAATACCTTGCTTGAACAAGAAGGGGAAGTGCACGGTGCCTTATTTACTCATGTTGCGGGAGTAACTAAAGTACATAATGTTTGGCTCCTTACCTTGTGTACCTAAGTAGGTACATAGCTTTGTCACAGTCTTGTAGGGCACTGCAGTGGACTCAAGTATACCCCTTTAGAAGGCCTACCTACCTGTAGATCTAGAAAACTCACGAGCCTACCCACTTGCCTGTAAGTACATACCTAGGTAGCCAGTCGAGTAATAGCTAGCGCCATGTGGATAGCTTCAAGTCAGGTAGGTGCATGCCCCTGATTACGTCGAAGATGCTGTGCATGAAGGCGTTTCGGGGCAACGTACCGACCTTTCCTACAAAAATTTACCTAACCTACATAAAGTACTAGTTTCGCTTAACTTGAGTAATAGCGTCAGTTAATGCGTGACTCCAATGCAGCTCGAAGCACAAAAACACACACAAAACTATTCTCACACAAATTTCTTCCTCCAAACACAACACTCTTTGTTCATCACACCACTCTTCGCTCTACACTCTTTGCTCTTTACAACACAATAACTCGTCCCTCACCTCTATTCCACGGTGGTGAAGCGATAAACTTCACAATACTAATATACCATACAACCTTAGACATATTCAACACTACCTAAGCATACACCATAGCTGCACACCACAGACACACATCGACAATTAACATATTGTGCATGTCTACAAAACCAAACCCCTTTCACCACTTTCCACACTCTATATGATACCAAGGTACTGATTCTCCACACTTCCAGCTTTCCTTGTGACTTCCTCCATGGAGAAGGTCTTCGAAGACGGGGGCCAACAAGATTATACACGCCACATATACATCTAAATTATCTCTCTATTGATACTGCTGTGCTGTTTATTGTTGGCCGTCAGCTAACTAGTTGCATTAATCAGACTGCTAACGAAATTCGTCTTGCGGTTGACAAACTCGCTGAGTCGAAGATGAATTGCCTATTGTGCAATCCTGGCTTGTGCACCACTTCTCGCCACCCCCTAGCCCCCTTCGGTCTCTCCTCGCTAGGGGGTGGTGAGAGAGCGTGCCGCAGGGTCCCAATGGAACACCCTTCGGGGATCTCCCTCGAAGAAGGCAAGCGACCCAGGACGTGGGTCCCTACCCAAGCCCACCGACTTCAATAACAGTCACTTCCAAACCACCCGGTCTACTATTGGCCTACCTACTTTCTTCTCATCAACGGGGTCCCGGTAAGTTAGTCTAACTTATTGGAACGGTAGAAATATACCTAATATACAAGTAGACTTGGGTAGACCTAACCAAGTCGAACTTCTTGAATCTCGACAAAATGAAAGATCGAGAGATGGGCCACTCGACAGTTAATCCCTTCCGAACATCAGGGGCGAATATCAGGAAGCCGAAGGCGGTGAAGACAATCCAAACCATTATAGATACCATGCTCGTCCAAAGGGCACCTACGAACGTCCTGAGGCTGCTCAACGCATTCGCCACTCTAGGACACTTTGAAGGCGGTGGTCTTCTACTGCGGGAGCTAAGAGTCCAGATTGCATCACCTTCCGACAACATCCAGATACTTCGTGGCGGAGAACTTGGGCTGCTTCCTCCATCATGTGTATTCAATGTCAAACTCAGAGATACAGCTTGGCCAGCCTTCCATGTCTGTATTTCCAGATCACCGACATACTCCTATTCCGCACCACAACAGACCCAATATCTCAAAAGCCATGCTCCGTCTCAACACGCTAGCAAGCTGGTCACGGCCACAGCCTATGCCGTTGCTAACAAGGCCGATCATCCCCTCTACGGCTCCTAACGGATCGGCGCCGCCTCGACTGTTTCAATCCACGCGAGTAAATCCATTGGGACAAGGACCATCACTACGTCACATTTGTGGTGGCGGTGAAGAAGATCTCGGCTTAGCCATCTTCGTCACGTTCCTCGTTGATCTTTGGCGGGGACATTTGGCTTCTATAGGAGCACACCTCTAACCGCCACTGCGGTCGCTGCCAGGAGCAGGCAGCGCATCCTCGGGGCTCTGAAACCCCTTCCATTCTGTTATCGGGGTGGTCTCGTCGGCTTGGAACCATCCATCGACAATCCGGCACCGATAATCCGGCACCGGTAGCCTTAGGGGCTCGAATACCCAAAGCCCAATTTCGCCTGCCCGATGGGGGTTCTACTTGGTCCCGCTCTCCGGTCTCATCCAGAACCAGAGGGTACGGCTGGGTACGGGATCCTACTCGAATCAAGCCTCAACACTAGCAGTAGGGGCTGCCATTAATTTGGCAAAATGTCTACCATGCGTGAGGCGTCTCGATATCATTGCTAACATCGATCTGTAGCGGAACGAAGAATTGAGCATTCAACGCTCGCCCATAACTTCCCGACCATCTCTCACAAGAAGATGTAGGCTGGTCGCGCCCCCCGATGGCCATTTGCCTCATGCGCTCATTATCAGTCACCAGACTATCGCCACTTGTCCGAAGACGCGCTACTCCAAGTGCTTCTAGGTTTCTTCGTCTCGAAGCTCGCGATTAATCGCAGCACTACCAAGGCAACAGGTAAGCACTTCCTACGTCATTCTTCTCATGCTGCCTTGGAATGCGAATCATCCAATAGGGCTCTGTAAGAAAAGTATTACTACCTGATTACTGACTTTCTGATAGGTATAGAAGGATTGATGAATCCTAACGAACCTTTGGAGCGCCGGGCGACGAGAAAGCCGCGTGAAAGACGACCGACCGACTGACGACAAGAACCACCTCTTCCACAAGGCAGGTTGTTCCCTCTAGGATGACATACTATTCCTGTCGCACGATGCCGGCGCCAACCAACAGGCGGCCGGCGGGGGCGCCAGGACAAGCGATACCTCCAGCATGCTGGACCAACGCCGCGCCACCCACACCCGGTTCACGAGGGTACGATCCCTGCACCAGATAGTTGGGGAGCAGTTCGAAAAGCTCCAGGGTGGGGAAGAGGAAGAGTAATTCCTACATACCGAAGATCGGGCGGTGTTTACGCCGCTCTCCTCCGGCTGGTGCTCCGGTGTACGACCGGAGTACGAATGGAGTACGACTGGACCAGCTCCGACTGGTACCGGAGCCCTTCGACTACAAAGGGGTAAGTTACAATGTGATCGCGTATCTACTCGATGGAAGCAATAAGCTAATGCAGTCAGCTCGGTGGGGGGTGTTGCGGTACTGCTGAGTCGAGGATGAACGCACTTGTAAGTTGGACCACCTAACTAGATTTGCTATATCTACTTATACGTACTTCTTAAGGCTCGCGGCACGACTGTTGCCTTTTCCGTCGTATCTTCCGAGAGGAGCGGTTACCTGATTGAGCCGCTCCACGTGGTCTGTCCTGGCTTAGATTGTGGGAACTGCTACTGTATCTAAATATGTTCCTTGCGGTGGTGGTTCTCATGGTTCAGGTCGGGATCGGTCACGGCCTGTGCCACTGGCCCAGTTGCAAGTGGGACATGCTCCTGGCCAGGAACCTCAAGAGCCATCTACACAAGCATAGCAACAGCACACACACGCAGACCTAAACTCTCAGGTAAGCCCGGGCATCAATATTTTATATATTACATGAACTCCACTTACTGATGGTGAGATAAGAAGAACAACAATCCCATACCACTTTCTGGACTACAAAATAGATCCAAAATTCAAGTTAGTGAGAACCACAACGTAATTTCTGATAAACAGAGAAGAACACCTGTTGACTAAGAAGAAGTCCGAAACCCTTTTCCCTCAATATTTTCTCTCCTATCTACCGACGCAACAGCAAGTATTACGAGAAAAAACGATGATGCGCAGATCCGAATCCGACAGCAACCTCCGCACACCATCCGACGCAGCTTGCCACCCTCGTGATCTCGAAGATTGGCAACGAGATCTCCCACAGTCAGTCGCTGCTAACCCCCGCATTCCCTTGACACGACCGCGCCAGGACGACAGGCTCTTTTACGACACCAACAAGTAATAATCGCAGCCCCGACGCTGCCGCCCAGCTCCGACCGAAGTTGCGTAAAGATCCGAGCTCTCATAAAAGAACGATAGTCCCTCTAGTCAGTGACACATCCATTTGGGCTCTAGAATGTATTTACATTGGCTGTAATTATTCATCTCGGGTATCTTGGGCGGTCTAGGAGACGAGTCATACACTGCTGGATAGTTCTGGCCTAGGAACACTTCCTGGAAGAGGCTGTAGTTGGCTGTGTAGCTTGTTCCAAGGGTGTGTTTCGAAATATTATTTAATTCTAACTCGCGTTGCCGTCCTCTTGCCCCTGCCATGCTTTCTAGCTAGGTCCGGAATTAGGGTAGATCGTCCGTCCTTAGACGACTTTATTGCAAGATTTAACATTTTAATTTAATTATTGTCGGTAGTTGCGAAAAGGGCGTTTTTGAAGAAGGTTGGGACTTTAAAGGATCGTGTGCTACCATGCTCGTCTGATGTCTCTGAGGCTGAAGGACGTCGGACGGTCTCTGGTCTATCCTATCTACCCCTGATCGATGGCTAGGCTCTCCTTATTTTCTTGGCAGAAGCTTCTCTTATACACTAGTCACTACGCGGAGTGGGGGGAGGCTTTCTAGATTCAAAATCCGGCTTGCTTAAGAGCTACTGGGAATTATTATTTGGGTGGACTGTCACTGGGTACACTAATAGGACAAGTTTATCCATTAGCCCCTATGTTTCTCACCAAAACTGACCAACTTTACAAGGCTCTTAAACCTTCAAAATAAATCGTAAAATTACAAAAACTTTTAAAATAATATATAATTGAGCGTAACTCATTTGGCCATAATGAATTCGTATCTAAGGCTTTAAATCTAAAGCAGTGTTACGATAAAGTTATAAATGATATGGCTCCTAAGAAATATTAATATTTTTACTGAGGCATATATAATTTCAATTATACCTAAGCATAAAATATTCATTAAGGCATTTAATTAAAATATAAAAACATAGGATCAAAGATAAAGCAGTTTTCTACATATGCCACTTGGTAAAATTATTTTTACAATTTATTTACCGTCTTAATCGCTTTGTGAAGGTAGTAAGTTTTGGTGAGAAACATAGGGGCTAACGGATAAACTTGTCCTATTAGAGACAGCGCCTGACTAGATGGTTAAAAGGGGCTCTTACTAAACTCACCTCTAGATATCTTTGAAGAATCCAATATGGAATCGTTGCTAATTTTACATGTTTCATCGCTCCATTTTCTTGTCGACCGAATAGTTCTTAGCTTGTATTTGTTCGCGGCCGAATTATGCCGAGTAGCCTGTTGAAAAGGGGCTGATTGAGTACGTCCAGTACTTGTCAACTTCGACGACATGGGTCATGGGGTGCTGCGTAGCTTCTTGTGGCGCAGTTGTGAATCTTTCTTACTTTGGCTGTTCATACAAATGTCTATGTTTAACGTATAGGAAATATTTGAGTATCTGCTACTGGACGTCGCCTGTCGTAGTTTCATTAAGCAGGGCTGTTATTAGCTATTGTTGAAGCTTGTTCCAAATTGGTCAATTATGGAACTGAAGAGGCTATTTCATTTTGAATTCAAGGATGTTAGCTATCTGTGTGGATTTCCGCGCGGTCTGTAGGTGAGTGGCAACATTGATCAAGAAAGCTTTGAAGATAGACGCTAGCAACATCAGTATGTGGTAGTCTGTAAACCATATCTATCTTGGTGGTCTTTTACTCCATGTTTAAAACTTATTTTCCTATCATAATGCTCCTAATCAGGTTGCAAATAACTTCTGGCCATCATTCATCCTGATATCAATTAGCCCCTTTTCTCAGTTTATGTTGCGTCTTCTTCCATGGCAGATATTCCTCAATTTCGCAGACACAAGGCAAAGAAACAACGTTTCAGAATGTGATAAGCCACAGAGAAACGAACCTGTACCTAAAAATATATCCAGGGCCGAGGTCCTTGTAGATCCCGGTGGCCGCATCAGCCGCCCCTATTGCATGTAATGCGACCCAAAATATGTGGACACCCACACGTGGGCGGGAAGATATCAGCAGTACGCCTCTCCTCGCAAACGTATGATCTATGTACGTAGTCGGCGTGAAAACGTAATCCGGGGTAGTTCCGCCCATTCTCTTCCTTTCTACGGCAATGATGGACGCTTGAGAACGCTTAGCTATTAGACACCCAGGTAGTTAGGGAAAATGCGACTACTAGTCAAGTAAGTATGTCATAGGCGCTCAAGTTTTAGTCATGTTGAAAGGCCTTTAAGAGATTTCCATACTAAGAGTTTAGTCTAGAGCCGCAACGCAATACCATCCTCACCCATTTGCCTAGGATAACTTCTAGACTACCTACATAGCCTAGGTATTGTACGATACAACCAAACAATTTCCGCATTTATACAATATTACTACCCTATAATATAACACATATAAACAAAAAAAAAAAAAGGATCAACAGCAGGGAACATTGAGAAGAAGAAAAAAGAAATTATGCATGACAACTACCGGAGGCGGATACGCTGTGAGCAGTCGATGTGGGTCTGGGACTCGTCAACCCTCCACATGCAGTTTCAAACCCATCGAGCACATTCAGACCCTAAGAGGCCGCGACGATGCTAGAATTAGTCGAATCGTCCGAACCCTTTGAAAATTGCGTCTCCCCCATTGGCGGGAGACCGCGCCCTGGAGGAATCCCCCTTGTTCCCTGTAGCCCGCTCCCGCGACATGGGCCCGGCTTCTTTCTCATAATTCGCAATCTTCGGTGACGCGTCATGAAGAACCCTTGACAGGCTACGGCCAGTCCTTGGTGGGGTGTCCAACGGTAAACGTCCGCGGTGGGCAGGGGAAACAGACAGGCGGCTTACGATCTATGAGCGCTGAGATGCTAAGAAGCCACTTACAGCATTGGAAAGGAAATGGGGCCTCCCGATGATGCGTGGCAGGCATTACGAATGTCAATCTCTTCAATCGCCATTGGGTGGGTTTTGAGAAGAGGAAAGAGACAAGCCTTGCAGAGAGCCTCCACGATCGAGGTTAAAAGAGATCTGCGTCGCCCGATTCTCGTTAGGTTCTTCACTCCTCACTCTTCACTCTCAGTCAAGCCAATCTCTCAAGGTCCTTCTCTCGTTCTCTGCTCGGTCCGCTTCTTACCTTATCCGTCCATCGCTACATATCTCTTTCGCTCACCATGGTCGCCTTCACCAACCTAGCCCTCGCGGCTCTTGCCGGCTACGCCGCCGCCCATCCCGGCGAGAAGCACGACGAGCACCACATGAAGCGCGAGCTCGTCGCCCGCGACCACGCCGCACAGCTAGGAGCCCGGTCCCTGAACTCGTGCTCGAGCTCGGCTTCCGCCCTGGCTCTCAAGAAGCGCTCCGTCCAGCGCCGCGCCGAGATCGTCAAGAACATCCGCCAGAAGCGCGGCATCCAGACTGGTAAGTTACCTATCTACGAAGTTCTAGGGTTGAATCGTCAAGGGGGTGCAAGGGTATACTAACCGTCTCTCTCACAGCCGCGAGAAAGAACAAGCGCGCGCTGGAGGACCTGCAAGCGTGGGAGGCCATCAACCACAACATGACGGGGACGTACGACTACAACATGTTCACGTCGATGGAGGAGGTGTTCAGCGGCAACACGAGCTGCATCCTGTCGCCCGAGATCACGGACGGGCCGTACTACGTCGTGGGCGAGAAGATGCGGTCCAACGTCAAGGAGGCGCTGTACTCCGACGGCGTGGACCTGTTCCTGGAAGTGCAGTACATCGACGTCAACACGTGCGAGCCGGTGCCGGCCGTCGCCGTCGACATATGGAACTGCAACGCCACGGGCGTGTACAGCGGCATCTCGACGAGCGGAAACTACGCCGAGGGCGGCTACAACTCGACCTACCTCCGAGGCATCCAGCTGACCGACGCCGACGGCGTCGCCAGCTTTGAGACCATCTTCCCCGGTCATTACGGTGGAAGAGCCGTCCACACCCACTTGCTGTCGCACACCAACGCTACCGTCATGCCTAACGGCACCATCTCCGTGTGGTAAGTGTTAGCCTACGTGTCTTCTACCCCTGAACATACCCCTTTAGCAAGAACAAGCTACTTGGGACCCATCTTACAATGTTTTATCCCCTACCATATATATGCTCTTACCCTCCAAGCGCGGCTGCTAACATGACGAAAAAAACAGGAACGCCCCCGTCAGCCACATCGGCCAGCTGTTCTGGCCCGAGGACCTGCGGGCCGAGGTCGAGGAGACGTCCCCGTACAACACCAACACGGTGGCGCTGACGACCAACGACGAGGACATGTGGTCGGTGCTGCAGGCGGACGCGGCCTTCGACCCGATCCCGCAGTACGTGTACCTGGGCGACTCGATCGAGGACGGCCTGTTCGCGTGGATCCAGATCGGCATCAACTCGTCCGCCGACTACACCACCGACGACTACTACGGAGTCGGTAAGTTAAACCTACATACATACCCCACTACCAAGCTGTTTGAGAAAAGAAATGGGGAAAAAAGGAAATCTATTTTGCTAATAATTCGCAGCTGCGTACCTCGATGCCGAGGGCGGCCACTCGACCGGCTACACCGTCGGAGGCGGCGGCGGCAACGGAACCGGCCCCGGCGAGAACGGTACGGCGCCCAGCGGATTCCCCAGCGGCTCCCTGAGCGGCGCGCTTCCTTCTTCGACCGGTGCTTGGGTATAAACCGGACTAGGTTTTCCGGCAATCGGGCGAGGACCTTAAAAATATTTTGGTGGGATTGGAGAACGGAGTCAAAGTCAAGTCATATTGGAAACCAAATTGTTTGTTGGAGATGGATAGAATTCAAAAGTGTACATACATTTCAATTGTTGCGCCATACATAAAGAAATCCTTATGCCCTATCGGATATACTATATCTCGTGGTTTGAATACTGTGTGCCAATTACACAGTAATTAGAGAAGGGTGCTATGTTCTAAGATGACTTACAGAAGGAGTGTTGAATGAACAAGATCATCAAATACTTCTCTCGTTTTGATGGGATAGGGATTCTTCGAACGGGGATATGAAGAAAAGAACAGGGGTTTTCAATGAGAAGGAATGAGAGGATACTTGTGCGAGTATGTGACGTCTTCACAGTATATTTGCGTATGAATATTTTCGATGAGACCGATCTAGATGACGAGTATGTCAGTGAAGGAAACCGAGTACCCAAGTCGTAGGACCGAGTGAGTTCCAGCACGTCATTAGGGGTTACCGGAAAGGGAATGCCGAGAGGAAGAATATAAGCTGTCAAGCCCAGCTACGCCAGGCCCTTAGATGTACGTCAGTGGCAACTCGTCAGCCCGTCTCATGCTCCATAGGTTAGGTACTCTCCCTTGGCTAGCGGTAGCACCGATCGAGCCGTTATATGCGATCAGCCGGATCCACGACATCGGGAACGTGTTCCAGCTCCGGATGAGGGACATGCTGGCAATAGATCGAACCGGGCGGTGTTCCGCCGGCCGGGTCCAGCCCTTCTCGAGTCACTTGCGCGTATGTGCAATGCAAGTCCATCCTTTCGTCATATCGTGGCGTCGTGTGGCTCTTGCCCAGACGGAAGTCGTGTTACCACCCTCGATGAGACGGTGACATGCTTGAAATGCACGGCTGAATGGAGCTCTTGGACTGCTTCCGCTGCTGTGATTTCAGACCGAGTATTGGTTTTTTTTAAGACATCGAAATATCGAGGTATGCTTTTCTCGTGTTTTTAATATAATACTCGCGGCCTTGGCAGGAATGGTCCTATGGTTCTTCGATGATAGCTGGTGATGTTTGTAACGAGTGTACGTAATGAAAATAGGAGGGCAAGGCGGAGAGCCAATGTCCAGCCATCTTCTAATTGCGACCTCTGTTGAAGTGTGTCTATGTCAGGAAGAAGAGCGTCGAGCTTTTGTGTGATTTGATAAAGCTGGAAATTATCTGGCATAAAATTGATTTGAGATATGAGCTGGCAGATCAGATATCAAATTACTCTGGAACATAATTCGAGGATACGCTGAGCAGAATAAGCTGAACAATTTAAATTAAATGATATTAGATATTAAGATAGGTATTAAGAGATGAGTTTAAGGCAAGTTAAATGCAAAGTACAAACCTACCCAGGCCACCATCTACCATCCGTGAACCTAAAGATAGATGCTAGAAGGTTTTATTTGGAATGTTTAGGTACCCCCTATTTAGCAGCATGCATAGGCCGGGGCTCTTGAAAATATTCCGCCTTTGGCGGTGGGATAATGTCTTACCTGGTATAGTGAAGTCAAGTAGAAGCCTTCAGATATTGAATCAGCAACAGCGTACCATAGTAGGAACCGAGGTACAGAGGTCGTCCTATTCCGTCAAGTCTTCGACGATATAAGAGGAGGCAAGCAATTGATTCTATGTACAAGTCAATCTCTGACTGAATTGGATACCGGTGCTGGTGTTGTGCAACGTTTGGCGGAATTCGTCATGTCGCATAGCAAACTTTGGGATCGGATGTCAATATTGACCTTGTAAAGGCTTGCAAGGGAGAGACGAGATCTCCAAGTCCCCCGGGTCTGATGATATTCTTGTCCACTTGCGAGTTTATGACCGAGGTTGCCGCGGGAAAAAATAAAAGAATAATGAATGAAGATGAAGAATGAAGTTGTAGATAATAACGACACCCTCTAAAACCGAGATAGAGAAAAATGTTTCACTGAGGTTGTATGGTTGTATGGCTGTCAGCTGTATGGGTTATGGAAGTTGGCAGAGGCCGTTGTTCGGTACTACAGACTGCGACTGCAGTATAGCATAGTAGTACTAGGTACTAGGTACTAGGTACTTTCAGGGGGTGTCACGGGAAGTCGCTTCCCCACATTTGACGTGCAGTTCCAGGTGGATGCAGTTGGGTTGGGGGGTAGCATCGTACCTAGCATCCAGGTACTGTCACACCGAGCCCACCATAAAGTTCCCACTGAGATCCACTACATTCCCCATAAGTTCCACTACGTACGTGCTGGTACGTGCTGGAGAGCAGCGAAGCGCAAGGTGCCTGGGTGCGTATATGCAATGTCAAGTCGAGTTCGGAAAGGGCCAGCACGATACGATGCCTGACAAGCGAAAGAAAATGCAAGCCGCTGGGTTAGGCCAAAAACTAGGTAAAAAAGGCCAATTTAGACATCATGTGAGTTATGTCCCATGATCAAACGTGATTAATGCCTACCTACATAGTATGCCCCGTCTATGCGTGCTTATTAGCGCCCACTACCCAGACAAGCCCAGATGAAGCCTTCACCTCGCGACGTCGTGAGCTTTCGTACTACCCACCAGATATAGGCCTACACGTATATACAACGTACAGGACGTACAGGACGTACCAAAGATATGCACATGGATATAATACATTATATAACACATACATGTATAACCTGTTCAGCTTTGCCCCAGAGGCTCTTCTCTATGCCATTGAGGGGTAAAAAGGCGGGGTTTCGGTGAGGATCGTCAGGTCATGGTCACATATAGGTGACGTAGATAACTGGATTTCTTGGGCGGTTTCGGTCCGTGGGGTGTCTTTTAAAAGGAGAGGAGGTTAGAGGGTTGGGTATGCCAGAGTCCTCAAGGGGATTTATCTACTAGTAGACTCGGGTTCCTCGATGGTGTCGACTCAATAAAACACACGGCATACTATATACCCAGGTAGTTCGTATAAGTAATTATCTACCTACCCAAGTAGGTAAGGCATCGTGTATCACCGTTTCCATAGCTCTGTCGAGACTATACTGCCTTGGTCTACTTCGTATAGTACCAGAGTACATAACACTGTAAGAGAAAAGAGGATTCGATGCACGTCATCTCTTAGCTTCTACTATGTGCCTAAGTGAGACTGGTGAGGTGAGACGAAACCCGGGTATTGCAGACATTAATAAAAGAGTATATACATAAGGTAAGGAGGTAGCCATACCATTCGTGCCATACTATAGCAAGCAGTATACTGGCGACATGTAGACATTTGCTTATGCTGCATCCAAAGATCCAAAGGGCTTCATACCATATCCGGCGAAAAGTGTCTAGACTCCATCTAGAAGGTTTCTACCGTGGTGAACGTGTCTTCACCAGGAACCAAAACAAGATACCGTAATACCCCGTAAGATCCAAGCAAGGGGCGCAAGGGCCTGCAGCGTGTCCCTTGTTGCACAACAGGCGGGAAGACTTTTTGATGTGCCTCGTGTGCCTTGTGCCTTGTCAGCTTTGCCGTGCCTGGGCAAGCCTGGGGCGAGTCTGGGGCTTCTTGGGTCCTCTTCAGTACCAAAAGGTAGGTGATGAGCTACGAGCAGCTGCAAGGAGTAATGCGGCGTAAGCCTATTCGAGTCGAGAATGTACCGCTATTAGTAAGCTTGGTATGCAGTATACGTAGTACCTAAGTACCTCGGTATGCAGCAAAGCGTGCAGTAGAGAAGAAAGAGAAGAAGACGAAAAAAAAAAGACATGGGGCTAGGGGCTAGGGGCGTGGCATGTGTGGATATGCGCGATCACGCTTATTGCGGGGCCGGGGGAGCCGTACCTCATCTCATCGTGGCTCTCCTGTCCCTTGATTTGTTAATCCTCCTTTAACATCCCACTCTCATAGTCATAGTCCCAGTTCGCCTTGCAGCAACTTATGACAAAAATGTTTCTAGTTTCTTTCAAATCTACGAGCTTCACACGCACACACGCACACACGCACACACGCCTCGGGAAAGGGATAATCACTTACTTGCTCGATCCCTTGGCAAGCCTGAAATTACCGTATCATGCTGCCGCGGTTGCATACAGGCATACAAGCATCAAGCACACAAGCGTACAAGCCTCGTCCACTTCTTCTCCTTACCGCGCCCTTTTTCTCGGATCCTATTTCCAGGATAGCTACCGTAGAAATGCAGCTTGCTGCTCCATCGTGTTTTTAGGGCTGGCGTATCCGATGGCTTCGTCACTTGCCCCGGCCGCATCTGGCCCGGCACAGCTTCTTAGCCCTGACTGACATCACCATTATTTCCCCTGCCGCCTTTCCTAGCGGGGGAAGAGTATGATTTCGTACCTAGCAGCTTGGGTAGGTTTGTTTAGCTTACTATCTCACAACATGCTTCGTGCTAGGTCTAAGTAGGTACCTATATACATACACGCATACCTTGTACTGTAACTCCAGTCTGCAACTCTGCAACTCTCTGCAACTCTGCAACTCGCAATTCTTCAGCTTCTGCCGCCATCCTAGTTGAAACTTATATATCGTCTACTATATTCTCTTACCCCTGCAGAAAAAAGTGAAGATTATCTTGCGAGCTTAGCAGACACCACCTTTTTGCGTAGTGGCCATTCTCGAATCCTTCAGCAGCTATGCCATCTGTCGTCGAATCACCATATGAGCCTCAGTGGTTGAACCCCGAGTCCAAGTCGGAGAAGGGAGCCAGTAAAACAGCCGGACGACGACATAATGCTGATATTATTGACATCCGGCAGGCTGCCGTTGAGATAAACCTCCAAGAAGAAATTCCTAACTTACTCCGGCCCCAGGAAGGCCCCCGAAAATTGCCGACCTTACTACTCTACGACGAGAAGGGCCTACAGCTTTTCGAAGAGGTCAGAGAAAAGAATTAGGAATAAATTCCGCTACATAAATTTATGTCCCATGCTGACCGCTCTTTCAGATTACATATCTAGAAGAGTATTATTTGACGAATTATGAGATCCAAGTTCTGCGGCGTTCGGCTGCTAGTATTGCTAAGGCCATTCCATCTGGGTCCCTGGTGCTAGAGCTTGGTAGCGGGTGAGCCTTGCTGCCGTCCGTTCCTGCATCTCGGATCAATGGACTGACCACGTCTCGGCTAGCAACTTGAGGAAGGTAGCTGTTCTACTACAGGCTCTTGAGGATGCCGGCAAGAAGATCGACTATTACGCCCTTGATTTGTCAGAGGATGAACTGTCAAGGACTCTAGCTCAAGTGCCAACTTTCCGTCATGTTCGATGTCGCGGCCTTTTGGGAACATACGATGACGGCCGCGAATGGCTAAAGACACCGCAGATCTCTTCCAAGCGCAAGTGCGTCTTGTCTCTCGGGTCCAGCATCGGTACGAATTCGAGCAGATACAGATACTTAAATCGGATTTTTTTCGAATTGACCAGCCTAAATAGGTAACTTCCACCGGGACGAAGCAGCCTCGTTCTTGAAAGGTTTCGCCGATGTTCTCCAGCCAGCGGATAGCTTTCTGATTGGGTTGGATTCATGCACCGACCCTTCTAAGATCTAGTAAGTCATGAAACAACCCCGTTTCCTCATCCTTCAAGCAACGTCAGGCTACTGACGCCCAACCACAGTCACGCATACAATGGTCAGTATCATTAACATCTACATTGAGCTATACTGACCTTCGTATGCTGCTTTAAAGACAAGCAAGGCACCACACACAGGTCAGTCAAGGATGACGACATGCATACATGCTCCCGGCTGCTTATTCCTGTGCTGACTGGCGAAGGTTCATCCAGAATGGGCTCGTCCATGCAAATAGAATCCTCGGGTACGAGGCCTTTGAGCTGGGTAGCTGGCAGGTCATTGGCGAATACGTCTACGACATCGAAGGCGGACGCCACCAAGCCTTCTATTCGCCCGTCCGAGATACTGTCGTGTTAGGGGAAACCATCAAAGCCCAAGAACGTGTTCAAGTCGAACAGAGCTTGAAGTACTCGAAAGAGGGCTGCAGAAACTTGTGGAGGTCGGCTGGTATGATCGAAGCTGATCGTTGGATGACCCAAGATGAAGACTACGGTGAGTGGTCCACGAATTTTCTTGTCCAACCCCCAGAATATGGGGTTCGTCCTACTTCCGCGACGCCCCGTTCCGCGCCAATAATGAGGGTTTTCTCCACGCTTAGTAGAACTTGCAGTCCGCTGCCCACGTGAACCAGTCAGGAGACATTGACGTCTTTTGAGGCGTGCCTGTAATATCCCTGTGCCCATCGGTCGTGGCTTTAAATGCGGGGCCGGCCCAGGCCCCGTGGGTTCCTCGGGTGGATATCAGGCCTGGCTAACTGACAGTTCGTAGGACTTCACCTTCTCACAAAGCCGAACATGTCTTTCAGTCTAGGCCCTTCTGAATATGCTCGCTCTAACATCCCGTCTTTGGATGACTTCGAAAGCCTGTGGGCTACATGGGATATCGTCACTAGGCGGATGTTGCCCAACGAGGAGCTATTAGACAAACCCATCAAGCTTCGGAATGCCTGCATTTTCTATATTGGGCACATCCCTACTTTTCTTGACATCCAGTTGACCAAGACAACCAAGAATCCTCCCACGGACCCTGCCTTCTACTACTCTATTTTCGAAAGGGGAATAGACCCCGACGTTGACAACCCTGAAGTCTGCCATCAGCACTCGGAAATCCCCGAAGAATGGCCACCGCTCGAGGAAATCCTGGAGTACCAAGGACGGGTAAGGGACAGGCTAAAAAGCCTCTACTCCGTAGGTCTGGAGAATATCCCGAGGGCCATCGGCCGGGCTATCTGGGCAGGCTTCGAGCATGAGATCATGCATCTGGAGACGTTGCTCTATATGATGCTACAGAGTGACAAGACACTCCCGCCGCCTCATACGAAACGTCCCAACTTTGAAGCTCTAGCTCGGGACGCGCAAGTCGCAAGGGTCAGCAACGATTGGTTCGAGATACCTGAGCAGGAGATCACAATTGGGCTGGATGATCCCGAAGTGCGGGACTCGGCTAAACACTTCGGATGGTTAGTAGTATCAGTATACTGCCAGACAGCAAACTCGCTAACCTTTCCACAGGGACAATGAGAAACCATCAAGGTTTGTGAACGTCCAGAGCTTCCAGGCTAAGGGGAGACCCATTACGAACGAAGAGGTGAGTTCAACCAATTGTCTAGAGAAAACAGTTCTAAGCTCTCATAGTATGCGCTGTACATGTACAACACGAAGACAACAAAAACCCCTGCCTCTTGGGCTGAGGATAGCTTGGAGCACACCAATGGACATGCAAATGGACAGGTGAACGGTCACAAAAACGGCTCCGCAAATGGCCATACCAATGGCCAAACGAACGGGAGCGGCAGCCTGCCTGTGCCTTTCCTAGAAGGCAAGGCTGTACGCACCGTTTACGGATTAGTACCGCTAAAGTATGCTCTTGACTGGCCTGTCTTCGCTTCATACGATGAGCTTGTTGGGTGTGCCACGTGGTTAGGAGGCCGAATCCCCACATTCGAGGAAGCTCGGAGCATCTACGCACACGTCGACAAAACGAAGAGGAAGGAAGTAGAGCGCCAGCTCGGCAAGACAGTTCCGGCAGTTAATGCGTAAGTTCTCTTATTGCAGCTAGAAAAGCCCCAATACCACTTCATGCTAATGGGTGCATAGCCACCTGGTCAACGATGGTGTCCAAGAGACTCCCCCGTCAGACGGCCAGCATGGTGTCGATGGCAGCTCGTCAGAAAACGACGATCTGTTCATTGACCTCACCGATGCCAATGTCGGTTTCCGCCATTGGCATCCAGCGGCCGTGACTGCGCACGGTAACCGCCTGGCTGGTCAGGCCGAGATGGGAGGAGTGTGGGAGTGGACCAGCACCACGCTTAGGCCGCATGAGGGCTTTGAGCCCATGGCTCTGTACCCTGGGTATACCGGTATGACAAATCCTGCCCTCCTAATATTGAGAAGACATACTAAATATAGGACCAGCCGATTTCTTCGATGAGAAACACAACATCGTTCTTGGTGGCTCCTGGGCTACTCATCCCCGAATCGCAGGAAGGAAGTCCTTGTATGTTATTTTTCCTTTCATATCCAAACACATTCCATAACCCTTTCTAAGAGTACGAAAAAGGAGGAAAAGAAATTGAAGGCTAATTCAATCATCAGTGTCAATTGGTACCAGCGTAACTACCCGTATGCCTGGGTTGGCGCAAGACTCGTCCGTGATATATAATCTAGGCTGCCCAACCTACTTCCATTCAGGACTCACAACCAGTTCTCAACGACCGGAGAGTCCAACCTAACGACAACTTCGCTGCAACGTCCAGGGCGAATTCAACTTCAGCCCCTACCGTAGTAGCTCCCTACCACAGCAATATTTCTTTTCATCTCGGGGAACCCAAAATAAAAAGTTATCTTCCTTTCACTGTTCGCATGTAGGAAAGGAGGAGGGGGAGGGGGAAGAGAGAGACGGAGCATCTTAGGAGTTCTGAATTTGCTTCGTCTCGAAAAAAATTTCTGCATGCATTATTTCGGCGTATCCAAAAATGGACAGCAACATAAAAGCCGCTCGCTTGGGGTTAACGAAAATCTGTTTCGATATTATGATTATATGATAGCGATTTCGTAGTCAGTATAAATGACCTTTTCTAAGCTTATGAGTCTATCCCCATGTGCCAAGATTGTGTCACTCTTAAGCAACGACTGCAGTTACTCTACTACTACTCCTGTTAAACAGGGTATGGAGGTTGGGAATACAGGACGATATCAAGTTCACAAATTCGGAACGTCCTCCCGGCTCAGCTTTAGGTACGACACGAAACTAACTCTTACGAGAATTATTTTCTTTATTTTATCTTCGCCTGTACGACGAATATGCGTTGTGCTACTCATACAGCACCAAAGCCGCCTATCATATGTAAATCTCACGACCACGTGTCAGAGTAATTGGTTCCACCTCAAGTACAAGTAGTCATCGTCCGAGGGAGGCTATTAGACTCTAGACAACAACTCCCTTCGCGATGCCGATGCCTAGGATGGGGTATTCATAAACATAGAACCCACCTCGTAACAGTGGGTTAGGAGGTAGGTATCCGTGCTCCCAACACGGATCAAAACCGGGCTGGGCTAGACACTAAACTGTATATCGGGCTCAAAAAGAGTATCTGACCGGTTTCGTTGGGCTCGTGAACCGCGATCCCAGGTCGGTCGTTACGCCTCATCCTAAATCTAGACGGGCTTCACGAACATGATGTTCTCGTAAAACGGTATACCACCGTGACGGCAAATCAGCTCAATACATTAAATCTATTACCTGCTTGGCCACTGCTGTCGGGGTAAGAACGCCGTTGTCCGAGAAGAAGGCCGTGATAAATTCCGGAGGCTACACTCCCAACGTTAGCAAACGGTAAAGGCTTCTCCCCCTCACCCACCCAGCAAGATCACTCGTTTAACGTACCGTATAGTCCACCGGGTCCCCGATGGGATTCTTGGCGTCCTCCGGATCACCTTCCTCCGGCGCCTCGCCCGCGCGGAAGTCGATCATGTCCTGGTCGAAGCCGAGGTCGAACTGGTGCAGGGGGAACGTCTTGCCGAACTTGTGCTGCTCGGCGGCGACGTAGAAGTCCTTGCCGTGCGCGCGGGCCAGCAGGGCCAGCTGGTACGTGCCCATGCGCGAGATGATGCCGCCGTTGGCCGTCACGGCCTCGGCGCCCACGAGCACCATGCTGACGAGGTGCAGCTTTCCCAACACGTACGCGGCCGCGGACTCGGGGACGGTCGCGACGGGGACGCCCCTGTCCCTGAGCGCGGCGACGGCGCGGTCGCCCTCGGCGGAGCGCCCCTCGCTCACGACGTGGATGACCTGGAAGCGGCGCGACGGGTCGCCGGGTACCGGCTCCGCGGCCCTACCGAGCAGGGTCCCGACGACGCGCGAGCCGCCGTGGGTCAGGACGGTGTCGCCGTCGCGGACGTAGGCGCGGCCGACGGCGGCGATGTGCTCGCGGGCCTGCTTGGCGCGGGAGGCGAAGAGGCGGCCGTTGCGCATGAGGTGCTGCCGGACGACCTCGAAGTTCTCGTGACTGCTAGTCTCCTTACCGTCGGGCCCGGGCTGCTTAAGCGAGAGGACGAGGTACTGCTGGAACAGGTCGGTGCCGTGGGTGAGGGCGACGGGGTTGCGGACGGCGGCGCGCAGCCGCGCCGACTGCGTCTTGATGAGGTCCATAGTCTCAAAGACGGTCTTGGCGGACGACTGGCTCAGCGCCTCGATGAGGGCCTCGATGGCCGCCACCGGCATCGTGAGGTCCGGGTCGTCGGCGAGGAGCTTGCGGTAGGCCGTGACGATGCTGGTAGGCGGTAAGAAAAGAGGTGCCATTGTTAGCTTATACGCGGGTTCTTTGATCGGTATTTATGATGGGCTACCTGATGGGCTACCTATGTATAGCCTAAGAGGAAGGTGGGTAAGTCGAAAAAAGGTAATAGATAAGGAACTTGGTAGCATACTCAAAGGACTCGAGGTCCGGATTGTTGCGAATAGGGAGCTCGCGCTCTTGGGTGATGCCCGCCATCGTTGCTTTGCAATTGCGTTCGTGGTTCGGTGTGGAAGTCGACGAAGGCTTGAGGCTGAAGTAAAAAAGGAAAGAAAAGCCTCGGCCTTGAAAACTGCCAAGAGACCTTTTGAAGGTTGATGGAGTCTAACAAAACAAATGGTTGCGATGGTGAATCGTAGACTTTTTGCTAAAGTTGTGAGTCAAATCGCGGGGCACGTCACTTATTGGCTTATCGACTTATCGCTTATCGCTTATCATAACTCTATTTTTGCATACCTGTGCCTATATGTAACTGCAGGTGCGGCTACCTAATCGTCCCCGCATCCGAGCGGGAGTGCTGCAGGGATTTCCGGGAGTTGGGTCAGGAACAACATACACCTATCATCCTATACAGTTATCAGTACAGGTAGGAGGTAGGTATTGCACTTTTACATATTCTATTTATATTCCAGTTATCTCTTTTCCTCATGCCAGTTGTTGTGTTATTCCTATCAATCAATGTCAGGTAGGAAGCTACCAATCCACATGGAAGCTGATCTCGACTGAGATATATTTCCATCTTGTCTCAGATAATGCGATGGTTGTAGGCGCTGGCGAGAGTGCCTCTTGTCAATTCCTTGAGGAAGGTGTCTATTGAAAGTTTACATTTTATCTAAGGTAGGCATTCTCGGTAAGTCTTCAAGCAAAAATTCTCATTCGTATCTCCCCCTAGGCATGTTCGTTCCCCATAACATCTTATTGCCTATACCTTCTAGAACTACATAGTAGGACCAGCATAACAGCTAGACAAGTCAACTTGGTTAGATATCTACATGTACCCATATTACCATCCTAATCCAGCCTCACCCTTATAAAAACCAAACACGGCGTCTTGTGTCTAAAGCCGACTTGCCGCCACCATGGTCACAATCCAAGTCATGTCAGACCTCTACATTGATAGAGACCCAAGTTGGGAATCCTTCCGCATTCAACCGACAGCTCTATATCTCGCTCTCCTTGGGAATATCGGCTTGCTCGATGACGCCTTATTTACATTTCTGGAGATGCAGCTCTGCCATTTCAGGATCGTTTTCTACGTGCTTGGCCCTCACGAGCTACGTCAGTCGTCCTAGGAGAGCGCCAGGGCACGTATGCGCGAATTCGAAGGGAAAGCGAATCGGACGGCATCCATCAAACATCACCAGTACAGGGGCAAGTTCGTCTTCCTTGATAATGATCGATACGACATACCCAACTCCAAGGTCACTATTCTCGGGAGCCCCCTCTTCAGCTTCCCGCCCATCCAAGATCGCGACTACGTCGACGCCTTCTACCTGTCGCGAGGCGCTGCAGAGCACTGGAATTACTTGACGCACGTATCGGCTTTCAGAGAATGTGTCGATTTCCTCCACGACGCAACCAATGCGGTGATCGAGGCCGATCCATCTCAATCAATCTGTATCCTTACCCATTACTGCCCAAGCCGAGACGAGCGAGCCTTGAATGGACTGGACGACGAGCACGTGAATCTAGTCTCGACGGACATGGAGTGGTTTATGTTCTGGCATGTGCCTCAGCTAAAGTTGTGGGCGTTTGGTGGCACAGGCCACAATTGTACCTTGCACAACGAACGCATACGCAGGTTCCTTTATACCAACCAAAGAGGGACCGGTTCACCTGACGAGCCTCACAACTGCTCTCATTTTAGACCGACAGACCGCACCCATGTATACCCGATGATTTACGATGTTCAGAATGGGCGTATGTCCTAAGGTGTATCCCCAGGGTTGGTCGTTAGAGAAGGGGGATACAGTTCTCTCGGTTCTGACTTGGATTAAGTACGTCACTTCGGTGTCGAGTCAAGGTCCAGCTTCGAGATTCTCGTTAGGGAGTGCTGACTATATGGGGCCTCGTTACGAGCCGGTGGCAGGCAGATCAATAAGCGCTATTGAACAGTTTAGTAGCGTTTAAATATCTCGGTATTTGCCAGCGAGCTGTAAAACAGACGATATCCAGAAACGAATTTATACTATCAAGGTGTCTCGAGTGTTTCAAGGTGATACTTGAAAAAGAACAAGAGGCCTATAGTAGTAGGCAAGTGACGTTTAGGTCGTGACGAGCTATGACTCAATATGACAACTGTTGAAAATGTAGCCACGAGTTAAAGAGCAGGGGTATAGTTAATTTTTGGATTATTAAATAAACTGACTCGATGGTATCTTTCGTAATAGTATAAACAATAGACCTACAATGACACCTTTCGCGCCACGGGGCTTAGTACTAAGCATAAATAGAGACAACGAACCTCCTCCCTGCCTAGTGAGACGATACGACTTTCGACTTCAATACGAGCGGCGGCAAGATAGGTTGCTCGTAGAATTCCTCCTTCGTGTCGCTGATCATGTAGTCGGACCCGGCCTCGTGGAAGAACGACTCCTTCACGTCGGAAAGTAAACGGCACAGAGCCATCAGGTCGCCTGTGGGATCGACCAGTCCTATATCCTCGTGCTCATGCTCATGCTCATGCTCGTGCTGGTGCTCGTGTTCGTGGTCATCCTCCCCTTCGGCAGACTCGCCGGTACTCAAGACCAGGTCGACCTCCTTCACCTTCGGAAAGCTCTGCATCAGGACGTACTTGTTGTACGTCTCCCACGGCCGGCGGATGGAGGGCCGGACGTAGTCGATGGCGAGGTTGACGGTGTCGTCGGTGCCCTGGACCAGCTCGGTGAAGAGCCGGCAGGCGTCGTCGTAGCCCATGAAGGGCGGCCGCGGCAGGTAGAGGGTGTCCAGGTCGGGGCAGAAGTAGGTCCTGGGCTCGTGGGACCGGGTGCCGAAGGACCGCCGGTATATCCTCAGGGCCTCGAAGCGGGACTCGCGGCAGGCGTGGAGGATGGCGGGAGGGGCCGTCGACGACGTACAGCGGTCGTTGTCGCAGTCGTATACGACCTCGACGACCCTCTGGTGGCAGGTGTGCCGCCATATCTGAAGCCGCAGCTCGGCGGGCAGCAGAGGGAAGACGTCGAACGAGTCTAGATCCGACATCTTCCGGGGACAGGAGGCTCACAGTGAAGACGGGAGACGAGAGAGACGTGACGAGACGAGACGGTGACGTGACGATGAGGTGAGATGAAGTCGGGGAACGGGTGACGGGCTACGGGTCTCAAAACTACGATTCAAAGATTTTGAAGCCAAGGTCACTAGCAGCAGGGCCGGCAGGGCTGGGTAAGGTATATATGAAGAGTGAAAAAAGCCAAGCCCGTTCTTCATCTAAGGGGAGCCCACACCGTTCCCAAGCTAAGGAGGGAAAGAAGAAACTACACGTCGAACGGGATGGTCCCTGTTGTGTTGCTTTGCGATTGCATTTCGGGCTTGTCCCACGACACCGGATTGGGTCACAGTCTCTCTTTTTTTCTCCTTGCCCAGTTTGTGAGCCTGGGGCCAGCGAACAACGAAAGCGCCAAGGAGGAAGATCGTCCGGTCGACTTCTAGTTCTCTCTGCTGCGACGATAGTTGTTTGCCAAGATGGATGATCGATGGTTTTTTTTCCCTTACGTATCCAACCCTAGGGAGCCACCACAACAGGCGCAGCCTAGAACCCGGGGCGGGCAAAGGAGCCAGGTGAGGAAGCTCACTCGAGCTTTTTCTCCCGTCTAGACCCGGGGAATGACGCAAAAAGGACGACTATGGCTTAGGAGGAAAATATAGTCATTAAGAATTGCCGAGATTTCATGCATGAAGGTACCCAACCAGGCGCAGTGTTTTTGTAGGCTTGCTTCGAATAAAGTGATATAGCCGCGAGAAGAAGATAAATTCTCGAGGTTTGGAGGAACAATAATAAGGTGATCACGAGAAGGCCCGTCGTCTACGTGTAAGGGAAGGGAGAAGAACTCCGTACTGTAGTGACCCCAGTACCGTACAGAGATTTTTCTAGATTTTTTTTTTTTACTCTGTATTTGATTTGCCTGTGATTCGCCTTTGAGAGTGGCAGGTAAATGAATCTTCCATAATAATAATAAGACATGACACAAACGGAGCCTGGGCTAGACCTGTCTCTTTTTTTCCTCTTTCCTCTTCCCTGCGTCCCATTCGACAAGAAGGAAAAGTTCGGGTGGACTGGCCGAGGTCCCCCCTTCAAAAGAAAATCGTATGACTTTTGGAGTGCAGGTTTTTTCGAGGGGGAGAGGAGTCGGGGGAGGGAAAGCTGAGAAAGAGAGAGAAAGATCGCAAAAATTGCCATCCCTTAGGACCCTTTAGGTGCTTTAGGTGACCTTTGGGCAAATGGGCGAAGCTGAGCCGCCTTCTCGTTGGCGGTTTCCTGCCTGCCTGCCCGAACGTTCCCGAATTCGGAACTGCTTACAGGTCTTGTCAGGCCACAATCCCACTGTTTTCATTTCTTGGCCGGGAACCACGAGGCTTCTGGAAAGGGCTGAATGGGCGCGCGCTAACGACATCCTTACTCTAATGCCCGGCATTGGAAATGAAGTTTCTTGGAATTAATTGGGCTCTTTTCTTCTTTCAGTGGCTTGTGATGAATCCTACATATCAAGCATATCAGTCATATCATGCATTCACAAGGCATGCTTCACAAGGGACATCCCTCTTAGTATTCGCCTTGGAATACCCATGATAGGCATAACAATAAAGAGCAGAAGCCATGTAAGTCATTACATCGTAGAGAAACGTCAGCCTGCCACCATGTAAAAAAAAATAAAAAATAAAACTGTGAAATACGATAGGCTAGGATAATCTTACACACGGACCACTCGGACTCCAGTTTCGAGTCCTGCGCCGTAACTCTGAGTGGGCACAAATGAAGAAGGAAAAAATTAGACGATTTTTAGACGATCTATAGCCTAATAATGAATTTCTTTCACAAGGTCACAAGGCAACTCGATCAAGAAACTTCCTTATGCAAGTCGCATATCGCATATGCACGATTAGACCCCAACTTCCTCTTGTGTCCCCACTTACTAATAAGAAGACGGGCACCTATAGATGAACCTTGTTACGTTACCGACCCCTCTACCCCTGAGTCCTACCAATGACGTAGCAACTCTACTACCGTAATAAGGGAATTACCGATATACATACAAACGAACATTGATGTTGAGAGGCATGGCTACTCCTATCATAGCTTCTTCATCTTCACCTGCCCTCACCTTTGACCTTGTAGCTAGGTGTTCTGTAAGCCCCCATGTAGAATTTTCTCACCTCGCGCTGAATATTCCATCTGACCATCCTCTCCAGACAACTCGAGCCCGAGCTTCCATCCTAACCCTTCCTCATGGACCAGTACAGCTCCCCATGTTCATGCCCGTGGCGACGCAGGCGTCGCTGAAGGGTCTCACGCCAGAACAGTTGGAGGAGACGGGTTGTCGTCTATGTCTAAATAACACCTATCACCTGGGTCTGAAGCCGGGGCAAGAGGTCCTTGCCGCGATTGGAGGTGCGCATAAGCTGCAAGGATGGAACCACAACATATTGACGGACAGCGGAGGGTAGGACGCTTTGCCATGCGGCCAAGATAATAACTAAGATTGACTAACTTTATTTCAGCTTCCAGATGGTCAGCCTGCTCAAGCTGGCCAATATCACGGAAGAAGGGGTCCGGTTCCTGAGCCCGCACGACGGCACGCCCATGCTGCTCACCCCCGAGCACTCCATCTCGCTCCAGAACACCATCGGCAGCGATATCATGATGCAGCTGGACGACGTGCTGGTGACGACGTCGCCGGACACCGCGCGCATGCGGGAGGCCATGGAGCGCAGCGTGCGGTGGCTAGACCGGTGCGTCGCGGCGCACAAGAACCCGGCGACGCAGAACCTGTTCTGCATCATCCAGGGCGGTCTGGACCTCGACATGCGGCGCGAGTGCTGCCGGGCGATGGTGGCCCGCGACACGCCGGGGATCGCGATCGGCGGGCTGAGCGGCGGCGAGGCCAAGGACGACTACTGCCGCGTCGTGGCCGCCTGCATGGCCCTGCTGCCGGAGCTCAAGCCGCGCTACGTCATGGGCATCGGGTACCCCGAGGACCTGGTCGTCAGCGTGGCGCTGGGGGCCGACATGTTCGACTGCGTGTGGCCGACGCGGACGGCGCGGTTCGGCAACGCCGTGACGCGGCGCGGCGTGCTCAACCTCCGCAACGCGCGGTACGCCGGCGACTTCGGGCCCGTCGAGGACGGCTGCGGGTGCGCGTGCTGCCGCGGCCGGGACGAGGAGGGCGGGATGGGGGTTACGCGGGCCTTCGTCCACCACAACACTGCTAAGGAGACCGTCGCGGCGCACCTGCTCACCATGCACAACGTCTGGTACCAGCTCGAGCTGATGCGGCAGGTCAGGGAGGCCATCGTCGAGGACCGGTTCCCGGCGTTCCTGAGGCGGTTCTTCGCCGACCTGTATCCGGATAAGGAGAAGTATCCGACGTGGGCAGTAGATGCCCTGCGGGGCGTAGGCGTAGATTTATATACTGATGATATATAAGTTACATATGGCAGTCTACATTGTTCGTGAAGCTCCAGTGCATTAATTAAGGCTGGTTTTTCTCAGTCTTCTTAATCAAGTTGCTCTATATGCAGTATTTACTAACAACCTCTATGAATCCTAGATACTTCCATACTTAGCAATCTAATCGTGAGCTCGGTTTCGCTACGGGAATTGAATACATCTTTTCAGGGGCAAATGATCGCCTTTCTAAGTCTGATGGTTTTAAGTACCTGTGCAAAGTACTTTATAGAACAGATGAAAAAGAGGCCGGTTTCTCCCTCTACCCCTGACTTAGGAGACAAAGCGAGCAAAGTACATGTCACCCTAGATAAGTAATATGTGATAATCCATAGTAAGCATGATTCCGTGATATTTTCTGTATGACCCCTAAACAGTCATAGCTCTCATACGAGATGTAGCATAGCTCAAGGCACAAAGCCAAGCTAACCTGGGCCTTTTTCTCACACCCCTATAAGCTTCCATGGACTGGTCTAGACTTTCCAAAGCAGATATTCCTGCAGGTAGCAAGACCGCTTTCGGGTTTCTTATTGCTGTTTCATTGAGGCGACAAAAATAGGTACCACGCTAGCTTTACCACACACACGGCTGGGAAGTGTGAGAAAGACAGCTAGAACCAAGCAAAAGCATAAGTGACAGCCAGTGCATTCGGTAACTGTGAGCTCTAATAAACCCTAAGGACCTTAAAGTCCCTAAGGTTAGCACTTTCGGATCGCCCGTTAACTTTGCGGGGAAGTGGAGTGCTTTGCCCAGGTCTTTCAAAAAACCCCACCACACTTTAACCCCTTCAAGGTTGCTTTCCCGACAACTTATCGAGAAGTTCCCAACAGCAACGAAACTCGCATACGTCAGTCAGACCCAAGTCGATCATCAAAGCTGTACGGTAATCACGGTAATCTACCATTACAACCCTGAATCTTCATCCCTTCAACTGGGCGAGATCGAGATCGAGATTGAGATTTTGGTCAATCCCAGATTTGCTTTCGTCGAACTTGTATATATAGATATAGTAATCGGGGAGCATTAGGTATTGACAAAGCCTCGTTTCTCTTTTTTTCTTCTGCTCATTTTTTTCACCTCCTCGCCCAGCCTGGTTCCATCTCTTTGTCTTCTCGCTGTTAACGACCGGTGTCGAGACATATTCTATATCCATAATAGCTCACACGCTGCGCAGAAGCTAGCTACCAAACCGGAAGGAGGAAAGAATCCAGCAGCTACCTATCTATACCTACCGTACCTTACACATTACCATAAACATGGCTACCCAAGCGATGTCAGACCTCTCGCTCGGCTCCTCCGCCGCCGCTAAAGCCAAGAACCTCAAATCCCTAAAGGCGGCCCAGGTAGTGGCCGACTCCTGGGAAGACGAGGACGTCGAGTCGGACACGGAGAACAACAGCAACGACGACACACAGCAGCCCCTGCCCCTGTCCCCGTCCCTAGACAGCGAAAGCCCCCAGATCCACGGCTCCGGATTCGCAGCGCCGCCGCCGACGCCCAGCTCGCCGTCGTACAACAACAGCAGCAGCAACACGGGCACCCAGCTCCCGTGGCAGCCCCTAGCAGCCGGCATGGCAGCGTCACCGCCAGGTTCCCCCGTCGGAGGCGAAGGGGGTCTCCGAAGACCCGAGAAGACGGACGCGGTGGCGCGGCGGCTGATCGCGGGCGCGCTGGGGGTGCGGGCGCCGCGGCCGACGGAGGAGCAGCGCGCGTACGACCGCGCGGTGCGGGAGAAGGAGCGCAGGCGCCGCGAGGAGGAGCGCGAGGCTGAGCGCAGGAGGAAGGAGGAGGCCGAGAGGGCTAAGGCGGCGATCTGGGATGACTGATTTAGACGATCCTGGCACGATCCCGCTGCTGCTGCTTACTGCTGCCTACTGCTGCCGTGGGTTCGGGAATCTGGCTTGTCTCGGGACGGAGACGGGAACGGGAACGGGACGGTCGGCTTTGTGCGTTAGTTTGGGAGAGCTTTCGCTTATCAATCTACACGATAATGTTCGGGGGAGTCTGGGGAGGTTTAGGGTAAAGCGTTTTCGTGTTCGGGTTGGACACTTTTGCGGTTTCCTAGGGAGGTGATAATTGAAGCCTGCCAAAAGCGATCAGGGGTTGGGCGGTACAGAGTGAATTATCTCCATGCACTCCTTAACAAGAACTATATATAGCTCACGCCAATACTGGAAGGGAGGAACTACATAGATACGAAAAGTGGACGTTGAAGCACTTTATTGCAGCATCCTAAGCTTGATACTTCTTCCATTATCATGGATATCTAATACTAGGGTTATCTATGTACCCAACGACGGGTTGCTTCCTGCAAGGTTGTAATAGGGGCTATATGCTGAGGACCTCAGCTATCCTCAATGTATTCATAATGATACAAGCCCTGTCTCTTGCTGCTCTTTGATATGCCCCGCAGAGTACGCCCCAAGTACAGTGCCGGTCACGACAGTTCACCCGCAGGCGGCTCGTCGAACACAACCGGTTTGCCCTTCCAGGTCAAGACCAGCTGCTTCTCCGGCCGCCGACCAGCCTCGCCCTCGCCCTCGGCAAACCGCACCGCGGCGGCGACCCCCAGCCCTTCGAGCCCCTCGCGGCCGGCCCGCTCGTTCCACAGAACCTGCTCGAGCCGCCCCTCCTCCGAGCACGACACGTAGCCCATGGGCCAGCGGCTGCGGGCCAGCGCGTCGCGGACGCCGCGCGTCGCCGGCTTCTGCGTGACTAGTAAGCCCAGGACGCCGGTGCTACCACTACCGCGCCAACCGGCCGGCGCCCCGGCGAACGCGCCTTCTAGCTCGCGGACGAGGTGCGGGCCTACGCGCGTGCTCCGCGCGGACGAGGCCTTGCACTGCAGCAGGACGCGCAGAGGCGGACACGTAGAAGAGGAAGTGGTAGAAGAGGTGGAGGAAGAAGGCACGCGCCAGACGCCCAGGAGGTCGATGCCGCGGTCGGCGCGGCCGCCGACGCGGCGGAGGGAGAAGCCGAGGCGGGCGAGGGCGGCGGCGGCGACGTACTCGTAGCGCGTGCCGACGAAGGTCTTGGAGGCGGGGTCCAGGCCCGTGCGCGCGGCGTAGGCGGCGTACGAGGCGAGGTCGTGGTGGTGCTCGCTGCCGGCGGGCGCCTCGGGGAAGATGAGGGGGTGCTGGCCTTGCTGGGGGCGGGAGTGGGAGTGGGAGTGGGAGGAGTAGGTTGCTCGCGAGTGGCGGTAGCAGCTACAGCTGTTTAGGGGGGCGAGGGCATGACGACTGGTATATGAGGAGGCTCGATGCCATAGCGGCTCGTGGCGTGAGAGAGGCCTCATTCCATCACTAAGTGGGTGAGCATAGATCAAGTTTCTTGGAAGATTAGATGCCCCCTTTTGTTGAATGTTGCGCTGGACTGAGAAATCTTTCCGTGAACTTACTTACTAGTGAGGTGTGGTGAGAGAAGTCTTAGCTATAAGAATATCATTTTTCAAGAATAGGATATATGCAAGTATCCTACTTAGTTCTCGAATCGAGTCTTTGAGTGCCTGCCCCTCTTATCGATAGCGATCCGGTACCTTACCAAAGCTTGGCATTATACAAGGTATGCCCCACCATCTTAAACGTGGTGAAGCTCTTCAACTTTCGTACATTCACACTTCTACATACTCCATACTCCAGACTACAAGCTGTTGGTTATGCCGTCATGGGGGACCGTCTCACACAGTTGCAGGATGCTGTAGATCAGGTGAGACTTGTTGCCACATTGTCGATTTGCGACGACAATTAACCCTCGAAATTCAGCTAGCACAGCAGTTCGTCGCATGCATCCACTACATCAATCGACACCACAACCTCGAGATCCTAGGCCCTGGCGATCAAATCAGAGATGTTAAGCAAGATCCAGATCAACAAGAGGGTTCGTCAGTTCAAGTTCTATCAACGCCACGATGGACATTTAGCTGGCACCTCTGAAGTCATACGTACATGCTAACCAATGACATCGAACATAGTTGATCCGCATCCGACCAACGTCTTCAAGGCGTCGCAAGTCGAGCTCGCCCAGGACCTCATCACGAAGGAGCAGCAGATCGAGCTCCTCATCTCCATGCTACCGGGCCTCGACAACAGCGAGCAAGACCAAGAGCGCAACATCAAAGAGTTGGAAGAGGAATTGAGGATCGCCGAGGCCCAACGGCAGGAGGCAATCAAGGAGAGAGAAGATACCATGGCGAAATTAGACACCGTCATTCGCAGTATCAGACGTCCATGGTAATTCATTAGATAGTGGGCAGACGGAAAATGGATATTTGATACCCGGTCAGGCGTTCCGGACATTGTTATAGGTCTCATGTATGCGAGCCTGCTAAAGCTAGGGTAGTATTACCTACTTAATAACCAAAGACCTCTTGGCCTCTTGCCTGCTCTTATATGCCTATTGTGCTATAGTATTCACAATGGATATCCACCTTCTAATGCTATACCTCAAACGCCTTGGCATATGCCGATGCTATTTACGTAGTCTGTCTAATACTGCGTGCTGCTGTGCCTAACTTGACTTGAAGAACTGTGGAAATATCTTACGCAGCTCTTCCAGGTGCCTGACCTGGTATTTGGAAGCAGGGGTTTCAGGCACTGGTAATCCTTCTTCGACAAGATGAACCGACGCCCATCCTAGCTTTTCTGCACTTGCTACGTTGGCGTACGAGTCGTCTAGACGATGTTAGCCCGGCTACAATACTCATGTGTATGACTACCTATGCGACATACCGACAAAGTAGCAATCCTCAGCTCGTTCCACTCCAGCTTCCCTCATCGCCTTAGCAAACATGTCCGGATGCGGCTTGCAAATGATAGGGAACTCGGAGTAGTCGCAGTACGTGAGGCCCTCGAAGAGATCCTCGACGCCCAAGAGCCGCACGACCCTCCGGCCGTGGGTGACGTAGGCGTTGGTCAGGAGCCACAGCTT
This sequence comes from Hypoxylon rubiginosum, assembly GCA_902806565.1. NCBI lineage: Eukaryota > Fungi > Ascomycota > Sordariomycetes > Xylariales > Hypoxylaceae > Hypoxylon > Hypoxylon rubiginosum. The sequence continues at coordinate 303,482 of CADCXA010000040.1, forward strand.
CACCTTGGACGCGTCGATATCCCGGAGCAGCGCCCGCAGCTCGGCGTTGGGCTTGATGATGCTTTCGAGGGGCAGCGCGTCGTCGACCTTGGCGTTGTAGTCGAGGGGGTCGATCTGGTGGTGCCGCACCAGGCCCTCGATCGCGAGGCCGTAGTTCCGGTAGTACTCCTTGTGCAGCATGACGGCTTCGTCCTCCGGCAGGCCGAGGTGCGTCGCGAAGTACCGGTCTATCAGGTCCGCCATCAGGTCGTGGACCTTGGCGCCTGGGTTAGGTGGCAGCTTGCCGGTTAGCTAAGGTGTACCGAGAATTCCCCGCAGCTCGCGCGCCGTGTTGGCTCGGGACGCACGTACTTCTGGGATAGAGACAGTTGTCGATATCACTAAGTTTTCATTAGTACATATGAGACGATGAATAAAACTTGGGATGAAATCTCACAAGAATAGAACAGGTCTAGATGATGATGCCCCATTGGGCTGTGTTGCTTGTGTTCCCATGATTTCAATAATCCGTGATATAACAGCTGAAGAGGGATGAAAAATATTTAGACGAGTAATGCGATGAAATTTATGGAGTCCTATAAATACTTTGCGTCTAGGGGACCCGTGACGGCCTCAGCAAAGTTGAATAGAAGAAAGAGTGACCGAGATATCAAACCGTTTGACTGATTGACGCAAGATAGAGAGAAATTGATGCCTTAAGTAATAATTATTACAATTTCTAGCATTAAGACCTCAGTTTTCACAACTGATATTGCTATATTTATGCTTTGATTAAGTGTAATCTAGGTAGATCAAATAATACTAGCAGAATCTCACTCTTTACTTTATACTGTTTCTCTTTTTCAAATTTCTCATACTTATAGTCGTAGAATTTGAGTCACCGGCGAGCGAGACAAAATACCTAGTACAAACAATGAAGTAATCCGAGTGTGCCCGTTTATTGCCTAGCTGTTTACTACTCAGATCCATAACCAATAGGAAAGGGATTGGGATGTTCGGTGACTAGAACTGCAGCCGGAATGTCACACAAAAAATTCGAGGCTCTCGAATGTCTCGGCATCTGAAATGCAAGAGACCCTTTAGGCTTAAAACGGGGTGTATGGAGCAATACCATCCACTAACCGTTACAGAGGGGGCATTGAAAAAACTTGATACAAACATAGCACAAGTCTTTTTAGCTCTTCTCCAAGCCATTCGTGAATTATCGTGAATAACTTCGTCACATCACAGTTGCTCCTTTCCGCAAGTTTAGCTACCCCCTTTATCAGCCCTCCTCTAGCTCTACTGCAGATTTCAGGTAAGTAGTCCAGTTTCTGCGGGTCATATAGGCACAAACCCCCCCTTTTACACCTCTCACCCCTTTTGCTACCACTCTCATATAAAACCCCGATGTGGCCGGTAGCATACAGGGCGAATCCGCTGTGTGGTAAATACCAGATAACCTGTCACTGCGTAATTCCAGAAGTCCATATAAGTCGGGTGTTGGGAGGGCAGTAGTTGGGAAATGGGAATCACCTTGATACTATACCAAATTTAATGGGGATACATTCACAGCTAGTTGAGTCATTTACGGCTATACGAAAGAATCGAGTGTCAATTGCAATCCATTACAGTTATGAATTCATTTCCAGTGATTTCGTGCCTTTCTTCTTTCTTTCGCCATAGGAGCTGACCATGCGGGAAATCTCCTTTCCCCGTCACAGCAGGCTCGATTTATACTCGTTATAAGTTGCAGCGATGTCTCTCCCCGAGTACAAAAAGGATTTCCTCAAGGCCGCCGTGGCGGGCGGCGCCCTGCGGTTCGGCTCCTTCGAGCTTAAATCGAAGCGGACATCGCCCTACTTCTTCAACGCGGGCGACTTCTACACGGGGGAGCTGCACGAGCCCATCATGGACGCGTACGCGCAGACGATCGCGGCCAGCGAGCTGGCGGACGGCTTCGACGTCCTCTTCGGCCCCGCGTACAAGGGCATCCCGCTCGCGGCCACCGTCTTCTACGCGCTCATCAAGACGGACCGGGCCCGGTACGCCAAGGCGGCGTACAGCTTCGACCGCAAGGAGGCCAAGGACCACGGCGAGGGCGGCAGCATCGTGGGGTCGCCGCTGAAGGGCAAAAGGGTCCTCATCATCGACGACGTCGTGTCGGCCGGCACCGCCAAGCGCCAGGCCATCGACATGATCCGGGCGGCCGGCGGCACCGTCGTCGGCATCGTCGTGGCGCTGGACCGTCAGGAGACCCTGCCGGGAGGCGACGGCAAGACGAGCGCCATCGGCCAGCTGCGGAAGGAGTACCAGATCCCCATCATCTCTATCGTGAAGCTCGATGATATCATCGATGGTATGAAGGGGGTCATCTCGGATAGCGATATTAAGAACATCGAGGAGTATCGTACTAAGTTTGGGGCCAGCGATTAAGACCTGGGTACTGAGTGTAGGAATGGTCTGGGTATAGGGGCTTACAACTACCTAGGTAGACAAAACTAGGGCGGGCAACACACAATATAAACAGGTCTTGCAAAATGGGCACTTAAATGAAATGAGTATATGAACCATTATCTGGGTGTTGTAATCAGTGCTGCTCCTTGTCACTCAAAATCCAAGCATACATGTGGTTGTCAGGGGTAAAAGCATACGATATAGTATTCACTTGTGCGGTATATCGGTTAAATCGATTAAGCCGAAACTACCACACAAACCGAAAGCAATTTAAAACTTAAAAGTTCCAGCACTTGCAGGTGCTCAACTCGTCATGCGACACGTTTTTTTTTTCTTCTACTCTTTCTTTCATCAACATTCAACGCCAGCTTTTCACAACGCTCGCGTTCGCAAAGCTGTTACTAAACGGATTTCTATCTCGTGTAAATCATCACCTGCCTTTTTCTGGTGATTGTTTCCTATCATTCATTGCCTAGGCACTGCCTTGGTGCATGGGCTTTTCTACTGCTGGGCTGGGCTAAGTTCACCACAAACATGGCGCAAGTTAGCAGCGCGACAGAGCCTGTGGCAGCAAACTACAAGCCAGGCACAGGCACAGGCACAGGCACAGGCACAGGCCAGAACGGTATTCTCACAGCTGCCGATCTCGATGATATTCGAGAGTATCAGAAGGTTATCCAATTCCGAGATACGATAGTATCGGGAAAACACCCTCGTATTAAAGTGTCTAAACCTGTCACTGTCGCTGTCAATGTCAACCCCCAACAGTCTGATTCTCTTGCGACCGAACGCGTCGCTCCATCGTCTTCGTCTACATCTACACATACACATGCCTTGCAGTATGCTCCTAATCTCAACACTTTACAGATGGACAATATGCAATCATTCAAGGCAAACTCCCAGCAGCCAGCCGTTGTCGTAGCCACAACAGGTTCTACAGGTTCTACCTCAGCTGCTCCCACTACTTTCCCGAGACCTTTGGGTTCTGGCAAGACAGGTGCCAACCACGTTTCGCATGATAATCCTCAAGGTTACAAGGCACAGCTTCAGCGTCGGAGACAGATAATCGAGGAAGAAATCAAGGTCCGAGATGGGAAAGCCTCACCTAAGACTTCTCAACACTCTGATCTACCAGGTTTTGACCTTTCAGACATTTTAGCAAAGGCACTGACTCTTGTACAAGCTACTGCTCCTCAGCCTCATCTCAATTCTTCTAACGGTACTAATCTTTCCGACTCGGGTGATTCGTTCGACAACAACACTTTCTATACTAGCAGCCTTAACACACCCGACACGCGACCGTCGCCCCGAGTTCAGAATACAGCATCGCAGGATGTACAAGTGCAAGACGCAACTGCCTCTTTGCACCAACACCAACGCGATGCTTATGCTCCGAAGCAGAACAATACTCCTCAACCACGTCCTATGCCGACATTGTCGTATCAAACAGACCTTAGTCGTAGCGCGCAGCCTATTCAGGTGACGAGTAGTTCCCAACAAGCCCAACTAAACAATGGCAGCTTACCTGCGCCTATACATGATCATGCAGTCTACCCCTCAAAAGCTAGTCGTGAAGGGGATCTGATGACACAGTCGCGTCATATACGTGAGGTAGAGGCACAGGTTATCAGTTCAGACAGTGCTGCTCCTAGTAGATCCGACAACTCTGGTAATACGGATTCGGACCAGCCTGCTGACTTCGGCCGTTACCACGCTCAACATCAGCATCGTCTACTTCCTAGTGCTCACTTCAGACAGCGAGGATCGCCCTTGGTCCGCGCTCATGATCTTTCACCCCTTGCACCCCAGCCTGCTCATGTTTCCCCATTGGCGACAGCTCGCCATCCCCCTATGCCTGAGCCGGAAATTAGCATCTTACCGGGCGCACCAGCTCAAGTAACGGCCTTGAGACAGGAGCGTGCGGTCGTCATCAGCCCGGAGAGCTCTCCTCAGGGAGATAAAGGAGGCAAGAAGAGAAACAAGAAGAACAAGAACAAGAGAAAGGCTGAAACGAGAGCACCAGATATCCCGGAGTCTCCTGACATCAAGCCCGAACCTCGATCTCCATCACCCTTATCGGCGCCTCAGTTTACACGGCCTCAAAAACGGCTGCGATCCGATACCCGACCGGAGCAAGAGCTAGCATACGGCGAACCGCGAATTGAACGACCTGTTTCGGTATTACATCGCGAGCAGTATCCAGCCGTACATGTGCAGGCCGAGAGGCCGTCGTACGGGTTGGAAGTTATAGATGACCCCTATACACAGGTGCGCCAGTCCGTTGCGCCTGCCAGTCAAAGACTAGATCGAGCTGTATATGAGGAGCGACGACCGGATGGCGCGGCTATACAGTATGTGCGCCGGGTCCAGTCTCCTTATGGCTATGCGACTCCATTTGGTGCTCCCCTACGCTCGGCAAGTTACTCGGTGAACCCGCAGTATCGGGAAGTTCCTACCTATCAGCGCGATGGACGGATGAGTGCGCGACCTTATGTTGATCGTGCCAGGTCACGATCCCCTGTTGTTGTTGAGAGACGTTCGCCTGTCATGGCGCCCCCTGCACCACCACCTGCTCGTATCATAGTTGATCAGTACGGTCGCGAGTATATTGATCCTCCGCGTGCTAGCACCGTCGCCCGCCAGTCGGTCGTGCCGGCGCCGAGGCCGAGCGAGCGTGAGATTGTTTACGAACGAGTGCCTATGCGTGCGCCATCCCGTATGCCAGCAGAGACCTTTGAGGAGGATGGAATCGTATATCGACGCGCCTCGCCTACATACGCTCCTCGACGCGTTATCACTCAGCCGGAGTACGGAGTTGACTACAGGAGCTATCGAGAACGTGACTACTCCGTACAGCCTTTAGGACCGCCGGGTCAAGACTATGCTCCAATCCGAGGCGCACCGGAAAGACGGGTTGCTGAAGACGTTTCTCGAGACTACCTTCCACGTGCCACGAGCGTCCGACCTGCAGAGGCTCTACCGTATTACGGCGGACTCGGCACTGTACGACCTGAGGTGCCTCCCAGACAATACGCTGCCAGCGTTCACCCTGAGGTGAGAGCTGCTCCGGCCATCCGGGAATTCAGTGTCAGACCGGCGGAGCGGGATGTGCCCGGGCGTGAGTTTAGTGTTCGACCAGTAGAGCGCTATTATGATAGACCACATGCAGATGAGGAGGTCACTTACATCGAGCGACCCCGAGCAGCTCAGCAGGAGATTATTTACGCCGACAATAGTCGACGACAAGTATACCAGTAAGCACATACTAGGTGCCAGAGAAATGTACGAGTGGTGTACGAATGAGCCGATACCGGCCAAATCTGCAAAGGCAGATGAGGCTGATGAGAGTTATCCTACGGAATCCTAGGGTGAACAGCCACACAGTTTACGGAGGGTTGAGTGAGGCTTGCTACGACGCAGAGAGCCGCACCTGGGTCTGAGAGAGGACGAATAAGAGATTCAGGGAGGTGAATGGATGCAAGGATTCGACTTAAAACGTGTGGCTTGGAACGAAGGGCGGTCTGCAAGTACTTTTACGCGATGAGTTTACGCGATGAGTCTATTGCAACACTCTCAGAGATACCTAATTGCATGAACTGTATATACACGTGTAGGACACTTAGATAATCGATGAGTTCTTCAGCAAGACTCGTTTCGTTCTGCCAGCAGTACAGTGCATGTTTAAGTCGTGTTTATCATAAATGATAAGAAATCTTGGTCTGCATAAATAAGGTCAATATTCGATCTCAGGGAGGCAAGGGATGAGCGTGGGAGGACCCATTCCTCGTGATATCCGATTGGAAAACCCCTGTCCTGCATATACTGCAACCCATTATGCTCCCCGTCACTTTTTTATTGTGGATGTGGTGTAGGTAGAATGTTAACCGAGTCCGGGTCGGTATTACACTCCGACTGAAAGCCTGTCGTCTAGATGCAAAGTTGTCAAGGATTGAAGGCTTTGGCTAAAACTACAACGGGCGGCCTAGACAAATCACTTGCGAGTAATCGACCATGTTCCTATCTGCTCTCCTATCTACCTTCTATCTATCTGACCTTCTGCCCCTTTCAACTTCTTTTCTTTCCTTTGGGCTGTAGCTGATAACAACAAGAGACGCTTTCGGTATCTTTCCACACGGGCTCGGGAATCGGGATTATAAAGGGGTTTTTTGCGAATGGGGTTGCCAGCCCTACATATAATCCGTCCCACCACCGGACCTTCGGCAGTCATCCTATATCCTCGACGCGCGGCCCCGGATTATGTATGTATTTCTTAAACGACCTGGGCACCATCGTATAGAAATATCTTGCCTGCTGTATATTCGTATATGATAGTTATTATATAACTAGGTGTGCCCTGGTAGCCATGGAAGCTTGGGATTCAGGAATACATACATACATAGACCCAAAATTTGCGAGTTCACTTTTACAATACAGAAGACGCCCCGTAGACATACCTGCCGTCGAGGGCTTGCTAATCTGTACGAAATACAAGACAGAGCGCGTAGCCCCCATTGGATGGTCGCTTTGGTTCGTAGCAACGCAAGTCGACTTTAACGAACCAGACTTACATTTCAGCGGGAAGCTTGGGGAGGCAGGGAAAAACTCGAGCCAGGGGGAAAGAGACCGCAGTTGACCTCGACCTAACAGGTTTCTCCTAACTTAGGTTGTAGCTTTCGTCTAATACTGCTACGTGTTGTCTTCTGCTTTAATCAGCTCACAGACAATTAATAAGGGATGAAGGCGAGTCAGGAGATTTGCCAGCTCAGCTATGTATGTCAGGTAGGAGGTAGGTAGGCATGTATGTATGTATGTATGTATGTATGTATGTATGTGTATCGTATGTACGCGCCGTAATCCATACATAGGTACGAATGCGAGGTCTCATGATGAGAAAGAAGTATGATCCTTTGGCCAATACAAGCCACTACAGGCACTTTTGGCATTCTACTATTTCACGTATCTCATGTCCTTTCACATTTCCTCAAGACAGAACTGTAATCGTGACGCAAGTCCCCCCTTCTCTTCGGCAACTAGGTCTTTGTCGTGTCGGTTCAAACTTCCAATTTACTCGGCCGCGATGCGGTCCATTGTCCGTCCGTCCATAGGGGGTCGGCTTTTGTGTACTTGGCCGAAAGTGGTCCAGTGTAGGGTGGCTGTGTCTGTTTGGCATGCACCTCATAAAATGTAGGAAGAACATTTAAATAAAAAAACAAGACAGACAGACATATATTATATAATCCCTGTATACCTTAATCTTCGGAGGCTCGTGTTGGCACCCCCTTTTATTCGAATCCTGTAACTAGGACTAGGACAGGATTAGAAAGGGTATATGTGTTGTACAGACGAAACCTATCACGATGACTAAACCATACATAGGAGTCGAAAAAATGTAGTGATGAAAGTAGACGTTTCGAGGTGGACAGGTAACAGAAACAAAGCGTAGCCAAGACAGGCTCGTCAAACTCGAGTACCGTAGGGGCGCGTAGGGCAGGCTAATGTAAGCACTACAATATTAGACGATAGACGATAGACAATACCTAGTAGATATTCCTAGTAGATATTAAGGTCCACTAATGGATCTTGACTTACCTCATGAGGGATCTACATGTAGGTATCTGCGCATTACAAACTTCAATGTTCCAAGAAGGAAAAAAACGACATACGTGCGTACACACTAATCGGGCATGAAAGCCAAGGGTTGGTTCATTTCCGGCTACGGCAAATAGCCCGCACTATTTTCTTTGAATGAAATAGCAATAAATTGTACATAGTAAAGCAAAGCAGCTTGATTAAACAAGATCGGGGATGCGTGAATAGGTAGTAATACATACATGATAGGAGGTAGGTAATTGTACGTGAATCTCACAGCTAATAATGACGAGAGAAAATAGTAAAGAAACCACCTAAGCCTTTGAGAAACGGTACGGGTTTCTTTATCTTGATATCTGTAGACCTTCGCTAGGACCAACTGTAAATCTGTAAGCAATCCAGTACAATCCAGTGCAATCCAACGCCATCTTGACGGTTAGGAGTACAAACCTGGCGCTAGCTGACAAGGTATCTGCGCAGTCACAGGCAGGTAAAGGACCTAAAAGTTTCCGATGTGGCCCCCCTCTCCACTAGAACTGGAATGAGTTTGGACCGTTCTACCAACCGCGCTAAGCCCGCACAACATTACAGGGCAGTTTTACCAAGCTAAAAAGTATGGTACTGTGCTACGTACCTCGTTAGGGAGTATTCCAAGGTTGTGCAGCCATTCTTTCAGGGCTTTCAGGCCAGTTAGGCCACTTCTGCCCCCGAGAACCCCCAGCAATCTAGCGCTCCCATTCGTCCATTTCCAGGGAATACCAGCTGCTGACTGCAGCTTCGACCACACCCGGCACCCGACGCTTCGGGCTTTTGGCTCGTTCCATCGATTCTTCCAGTCCACCAGTTCCAAGTTCCCAAGTTCCCATAGCACCTGGGCATAGACAAATCCCACAGTCCACAGTCCACAGTCCACAGTCCACAGTCCACAGCCCATAGCCCATAGTCCACAGTTCACCCACCGCAGTCCACCGTTAGTCCACCACATCTCACGTCCCAAAAAAACCATCCATCCATCCCGTCATTTCCACTTTCTCCTCACCATTCTTCCTCTCAAACCCTCCCCACTAACTTGCAGTAGAGGTTGTCGTCTTTGCCAGAAGAGAAGAAAAATAAAGGCAAGAGAGTAGAGAACCGTCTTAACACGTCTACGGCTTTTCTCCTCTTCCTTATTCCCTTTCTCTTTTTTTTTCCTCTTTTAATTCTCTTCTTATTCTCACCCCTTCTTTTAACGACGAGATACCCCCATTCCTCTTTACCCTCGCCCTCCCTTTCCTCCTCTGTTCCCTCTCCAGACCCTAACCCTTAGGCTCTCCCTCCCCCCACGGCTTCAACATGCAAAAGCTCGCCAACATGCGTCACTGGCCCGAGAGGATGAGCCCCAACTTCGGCATGTCGTCGAGACCGAACATGAACATGACCGCTATAAATCCGCACCAGAAGGCCGGAGCTCCGGGAGCTTCCTTAAGTCCCTCGCCCGCAGCCGACACTACGATCCACTTCGCCTTTAACGTTCCTTTCGCGTCTGACCTCGCAGGCCCTAACACGGAGGAGATCCTACATGCGACCGGCGAGGCAGTATTTCGATGGACCCATCCGGGAGACGCCCCCGACGATATACCCGTATACGAGTTGCCCGTTCACGCTCAAAATCTAACCAATTTGCGAAACCTGTGTAGGGAACTCACCAAAGGCCCGTTGCCAATCGAGGCCCACGTAATCTCGAGCGTTCCCAAGGGCTTCAAGTCGCAAGTTACAACCGTCTGCCTGTCCGGTTCCCCGGAACTTGTCCACAAGAGCCGCGAAACCATCCTAAGCGACACTCCTCTAGCGCTGGTATGCATATCTTAAGCTTGCTGTTCGCCATGGTGGAAATACGTAAAGCTAAACTAGAAATTGTAGAGGTGCACAACCGTCGACGTAGATTATGGATTGATCGTCGACTCCCAAGCCGGTACATTGCAGAAGAGTGTCACAGAAGCCCTCGGCACCTTCGCTGTATTCTGCGGCGTCGATATCTTCATATTAGGACCGAAACTCACCCCGACTGTCGACGGCCTTAACGGCGATGTTGAAGTCATCCGAGATCAAAGATGGCGATTCGCTATCTACGGAGATATCGAGTCTACAGAACACGCCAAGACTCAAGTCCTTATCTTCATCGATAAATTGGTATATTGGACCCTCGGAGATGATAGTGATATTGAGCGTAGGACTAACATCGAACTTAGCTGGGACGTGAGCTGGATATGATGCGTTTTGAGAGCACATTACATCCGATCGTATGCGGCCGCTCGCGGAAGAACATCAAGCTGATCGAATCGGTAACGAATACCGCCATCTATTTTCCACCCTTCGCCCAATTGCACCGATATTGCCCACCGAATGCTAGCCGCCGTAATCCCGAAGAGATATTTATTACCGGCGAGAACCCCCAGGGAATAGAGCTAGCCAAGCGCAAAATTCACGAGCTGGTGAACAGGACGAAGCTATTTATCAAAGATGCCGTGGTCTCGCCTCCCAAGATCGATAGTATCTTACTTGGACGGATGGACAAGGTTCGGAAGATCATGGAGACCAATGGCACCTACATCATGTTCCCTCCGCTGGCCTCGCAACGTAACATGATTCGAGTCCAGGGTGTTGAAGGACTTCACATTGAGCGTACCATGAAGGAGATCATGTCTCTTGTATGTATTTTCATTGGTACCACTCTTGACTTGGTACGCGCTAACTAACAGTTCAGGCCGGCCAGTTCTATTATGCTTCATGGTGGATTCAGCAAGCCGGCATGTCCCAGCTCCCTAGTCCCACCGAGATCCGAGCCATGCTTGGTGACATTTCTGCCAATTCCGACGCGGATATATCATTCGAGAAGATGTCTTTCACCATCAATGGCTCCGACGATGCTGTGAAGCAGGCTTTGAACGTCCTTTCCCAAATCAAGTTTGTGAACCAGACCCAGCATCAGATTCGAGTCAAGATCGAGCTGGCAAATGAGCATAAAGAATTTGTCTCTGGCAAGAAGAACGGAAAGATTAATAAGATTATGACGCAGAGTAAGTTTTTTTAAAAATTGGCGAACCATTGGCTCTACTAACACGATGTAGGCAATGTCCAGATCATATTCGACAGCTTCAGGGAATACAACTTCGATATTGATGTTATTGCGCCTTCTTATGACTCGATGAAGCAGGGAATGAGCTTGGTAGAGCAGGAAATGCCTGCTTCTATCTCCTTCCACGTCCCTGATCAGTATCACAAGCGAATCATTGGTATCGGTGGCCAACACATCCAACGTATTATGAAAAAGCACTCGGTGTTTGTTAAATTCTCTAATGCTATGGATCGTGGTATGAAATCCCTACTTTGTCGTATTATTAATGATTGAAGTTTACTAACAAGTATATCAGGAGGTATGGGTCGTGAAGACGACGACGTCAAAGTTGACAACGTCATCTGCCGAACTCCAGCTCGAAACGCTCAGAACCTCGAGTTGGTCAAGACGGAAATTCTTGACATGGTGGATAGAGCCGTAAGTGGATTCGCTATCTGAAAGATGCATCATTCAACGATCTAATACGTGTTTCAACAGCATTCCGAGTTTACTTCTCAAATTGTGCACGTTGATCGCCTGTACCATCGACAGCTTATCTCTCGTCTGCAGGAGATTGAAGAGCTGGAGAAGAAATGGAACTGCAAGATCATCTTCCCCAGCACCGAGCAGGCCAGCGATGAGGTGACGGTTACTGGTCCAGAATGGCAAGTGCCTCTCTGTGCTGATGAGTTTCTGGTAAGTCAATGCAGCGGGCTTCAACTACGCGTAAGTTATAATACTAATTTCATAAAGGGCATGGTCCCCGAGACTCACGAATTGGCCTTGACTCGTTCTCCGTCTCTGGTTAAGTTCCTTGAGTCGCCCGAGTTCGTCAATGAGCTTGTCTCGAAGCTGAAAAATCAGCACGAGGTGACGTTGGAAGTACACGAGAACCCCGAGGAGAAAACCGAGGATGGGGAGCGTACCATGACTCTACTTTGGAAGCTTACTCGCAACAACACGGGTGGTCTCCGTGACGCCATTGATTTTCTCATGCAGCAGTTTGCCGCGGCGAGCGTCGATGCCACCATCGTCAAAGGTGCCATCCCCCGACCCAAGTCGGACTCGTTCGAGGACTCGTTGCAATACTTCGATTCGAAGCTGCTGCAGCACGCGCCTACTTCGGTGGGAACGGATTCACCCACGAAGCCAGCCTTCGGTGAGGATATGTCTCAGCAGCGGACCACCACCATCTTTGACAAGCTCCGGAAGCCGTCTCAACTCTTATCTTCTCTCGACCGCAGAAAGAACAGTTCGCACTCGATGAACACGTTCTTCAAAGGGTCGAACAACGTGTCCAAGTCGTCGCTGATCTCGATCGACTCGACTCGCAGCTTCAACGCTGACCGCAACCCCTGGAACGATAGCGGCGTCAATCTTCCAGACGATGAAAACAACCCTTGGTCGAGCCGCCACTTTGGCAATGGCTTCGACAACAAACTGACGCCTAGCAACATTCCACACGGCGGCGACATTACGCCACGACACGGCACTCGCGCGTCTGGCGATAGTGGTCGCCCGTCGACTTCTCATTCCACAAATTCAGGATACCCCGGTCCGATTGGACCATATCGTTAGATTCCGTCTTTTAGATGCTCTACGTGCAATACAATACCCCGGCTGGATATACCCTGGCGTACAAATACCCGATCCTATGATCATGCATCGGTCGGCTCTGTTTTATCGTTTATTTCGTCGTTTTATTGCTTTTTGCTTTATAGTTATTCGTTGTCGATTTCCTTTTCATCTTTTTATTCGTTTTCTTTCCAAATTCTCTTTGCGAAACGATGGGTTTTTCTTATTTCGTTGCGGGGCAGCCTGGGCAAAAGGCTGCGGGATGAATCTTTTTTAACTGCTTGACGCTTATATCCCACACGAGTACATCTGGACATGATACCACGAGCTGCTTCGGGCGGAATACGGCGTTGCAGATTTGGAGCGGGAGGACGCCGTCGGATGATACCACAGAAAAGCACAGAATATTCGATACAGCGTTGGGGCCAAAATACCAATTACTTTTTGCGTTGAGCTCGATTTTAGCGGCGTTGATTTTATAGGGCTCAAGTTTTATCTCTTTGAGACGTCCATCGGGTATCCTCAACCCTTTTTACGTCGACTGCAAGGCGGATGAGGTTCAAAAGCAAGTTTTACGGAGCTGGACACTGCCTTGTTTTCGAGCAGGCAGTACGGGCTTGGGGAGGGGAGAGGACCGGGAGGTAGACTGAAACAAGGATAGGCTGGGTCGGGCAGGAGGGAATACCACAATGGACGATGTGATGGTGTAGCTAGCAGGCTGCAATTGTACGATATCACAGAGATGATAGGCAATGATACCCTCTGGTTCTGAACAGCTTTGTTCTTTATATTGGTTGCTCTCGCGAAGAGGGGGCATATTGAGAAAGTGATTGCAAGTGGGCGAGCAGTGAATGGGAATTCTAATTACTGTCTAGACTGATGTTATATTGTTTGTAGAGCAAGGCGAGTCAAACTGAGGCAAAACGAACATGAGGTTTTATACATAAGACAAGATGATTGGGTAACATGGTCAAATTTTGCCCTTCTTGATATAGGTACGGCTAACATCTGCCATGAATATCGGACGAAGATCTTATTAGTACCTATCTAGGTAGACATGGATTAATATAAGGCAGTGTATACCTTAGATATGCAGTTAGGGCAGTCAAGATGGTTGTAGACGCGGTTTCCCCCATAGGCAAAGGAAGGGATACAATTTGATACAATCGACCCATCCAAGTCGTAACTACCTGTACCCGACTGTTTCCTTCACTGGTAGTTGTCTCATCTTGTGCGTTATTTCGCTCAACCTTTATTTTTCTCTTTCTTAAATTTAAATCGTCTCTCCCTTGCATTCTACATTGGACGCTTACTGTTTTCTACACATAACAGAACGTCTCCGAGAAACAAGAAACCAGATCAACGCCGGCGCTTATCGATTTGCCCAGATCATATTCAAGACGAGTAGGTAAGCAGTGACGTGCGAATTAGAAAAACTTGCCTAGGCAATTTTCCCACGTCCCAAGTCGAACGCCCAGGCGGACAAATTTCTATCATCTATCACATATACAATTTCTCCATTTCTCGCGTACGTCGCTACGTTCTAGCTCTACACCTTAATCAGCCACCGATACTACCTTGACGCACCTGCCGAGCCAACAATCTTTTATTGCACACCACCCCAGGTCTTGGCTTTCCAAAGTCCAAAGTGGTTCCATCTAAGCCAATCAAGATTCTAGGTTTCACCCTCACCCCCAAATTGCGACCATGACCGCTACCACGGACACGCCTGAGGGCTCTCCGCCAAGAACTCCCGAGAGGTCTCCCTCTCCTCCCTCTCCTACGACTCCCGTCGCCAGGGATTGGGCGCAGATCCTCCTCTCGCGCCTGGACGCCATCAACGGGACCTTGAACGGCCCGAGCGCGAGCGCCGAGGACGAAGATGAAGATGAGGACGAGGACGAGGACGAGGACGAGGAGGCGGCGGCCGAGACCGCCGTCGACGACACGGAGGACCTATTCGACGACGACGTGGTAGAGGAGAAGCGCAAGAGCGGCGGGTACATCCGCCGCCGCCAGAGCAACAACCTGCGTTCCGGTCGGCACGGCGCCGGCGGCGGCGCTGGCGCGGCCCGCCGCAAGTTCGCCAAGGTGGAGGCCGTGCTACCGTTCGCCTTTCACCCGAACGTCCGCCCGCTCACCATCTCGGACCTCGAGTCTTGCGTGGCGCTGGAGAATGCGGCGTTCACGGACCCCGAGCATCGATGTACTAGAGAAAAGGTATGGTTATTCGCTTGTCTCATACTGTTTCGGATCTTCATTTGCTTTAAGTCGCTACCTTAACGCTACCCTGATTAACGTTAGGCATCGCAATATATCCTCTGATTTCCTTCCTCACCTACCTCTTGTACTGCTACATGACTACGACAGCACCAACGTAGTATGCATAAAAGAACCACGATTCCTCTTCACTAGTATTTCACCTGGCAGCAATCAACGTGGCTAACTTTATATAGTTCGAATACCGTCTCACGGCATGTCCCGAACTGTGTCTTGGCCTATTCTGCACCGTTGTCCCCTCGGAGGTCAAGGATACTGGCTTCGAGATCGACACGCTGCCCACAGCGCATCCCGTAGAGACAGGCCGCGCGGATGGAGCCAAGAGTGTACTGCTAGCGCACATCGTATCGTCACGCTCAAACGATGAAGTAGTGACGGATGCAGCCATGGACTACCCACGCGACTTCCGCACGCGCAAGGGCAGAAATGACACGGGCCTCGGCCACCAGGCTAACGGTAAGACCGTATGCCTACACAGCGTGGCCGTCCATCCGAAGCTGCACGGCTGCGGACTTGGCAAGTTGATCATGAAGGCGTATCTCCAGCAGCAGAAGGGTTCAGCTGCGGCTGAGCGGTGCGCGCTTATATGTCAGGACGTAGGTTGACTTTCCGCCCCCATCGTCCTTAATTCAGCCAAACCATATTGTTGATATACTAACTTAATGCTCTTCCTAGTATCTGGTTAGGTATTACGAGCGATTCCACTTCGAGCACCGCGGCCCGAGCCAAGCTACCTTCGGCGGCGGAGGTTGGCACGACATGGTAGTTGACGTACAGGATACGCCGCCGTACACGGGTAAGTCGTCGCGATAGGAGCCGACTCCTTCATCTACCTACGCATCTCGGCGATGTTTGCTCCAGTGAAAGGGGTGGGTGAAGTGTGTCGGTGGCAAGGGTCCGCAGGGGGCACACGACCAAGAAGGCGTGATATGTGCCGCACAGACGATTTAGCGACATAGCACCGAGAAGGGCGCGGCGTTGATTACGGCCCGGTTAAGATGAGATGAGAATTTGCTTTTGCTTTACGAGCACGGCCCCTAGGCCAAGGTCTTATAAGCAACAGTTTGCGAAATTTCGATACCCAATCACGAGAGAGCACAGCAAGCAGCTTTGATATTTTCCGTCATTGCATACCAAGCCCGGTCCAATACCGGCGGGGAACTCTTCCTCTTGCGTTGGCTTTTGCATTTCCTCCATATGGCAGGCGACGAAATAAATATGAAGATCGAAAACGTCAAAAAAAAGAAGAGAAAGTATCAAGCAAGCATGGGCACTCCTCGCATGCATGGAAAGCTGAGCCGGAAATCAAAGGGGGTGTGTATTTAGGCACAGCAGATCCTGACAGATGTTGCTAGACTGGCACAACATACGATGAACTTCTGCTTTCATGCCCTTGACCCTTAACGCAATTCGTGGAACAACATTGATGTCGCGTGATTTGCAGCTGTTATGTAATAGGCAATATTATAGTGTTCCTTTCCCCCCAGCCTTAGGGATAAGGGACGAACGGACGGGCCTATGCGGGAGGCTGAAGCTACCAGGTAGGTATCTAATGATAGCCGACTATGAAGCCCTTCACTTGTAGCTCTCAAAGGCGCGTCACGAAGGGGAAACATGAGGCCTAAACTGGTAAGCCGAGAGGTAGACTTGAGTACATACACAGCCGGGGAATAATACCTTACATGAATTTGCTTACATTAGGAGCTAGGTAGATACCTACATCGTAAGCGAGCGATTACATACCTCATGTAAGTAGTAAGTAGTTCTATTATGCATCATCCTATGTGTCTCAGCTTCGTTCCAAGAGCAATATCCAAACTAACCAACACGAAGCATGCCTTGTACATTCGTAGGGAGGTAGCGAAGAAAATATGTAGTAGTAGTAATACTCCGACCCCTTAAAAACACTTTCGCCCGTCGTATGTACCAAGGCCAGCGGCTAAAACCAATTGGCTAGCTTCGCAAAGTCCTACCAGGGAGAGAGCAGTGATAGTGATAGTATGTATGTAAGTAGCAGTATGTAAAAGTACCGGAATGAAAGCCGCGTTAGAGAAGAGAGGAGAGGAAAGTAGAAGACGAAAGGGGGAAAGGGAGGCCATTCCAAGCACCGACCGGATGCTTTGTTGCTAGTACCGCTACATACCTAGGTACGCAGTATGCAAATATGCGTTGTTTATAGGCGATACTCCCTCACTCCATTGTCCCTTACGTTGGGTAGGTAAGTTGAAAAAACGCGGCACGTTGAAAAGCTGGCCTCCCCTTTGGGTATCTATATCGTCTAACGCCGGTTTACCTCATTGGGTTGCTGCTTACTACGAAGAGACGCAATTACCGTTGCGGAATATGGTAATCGTGCGATGGCTTGGGGTAAGGTAAGGGGATGGGGATGGGGGTCGCGAAGGGAGGGCATACGTAGTACTACAGTGTCGATAGCTACGACGAATACTCGAATATACCATTGGATAACACTCAGTCATAGTCACCCAGGAGATATGGCACGGGTACCAAACACAACACCAAGTCATGCTAAACGATTTTATTCCATGCGAAACTGCATACGAGCTAGCAGATATCGAGCCTTTCCGCCTGAACGCCAAAGTGTAACCCGATATGCCATCATCAGAAGAACCATACGCAGCAAGGGAGTAGTAGTACGAGTATACGCATCGCTTATCTGTGAGATGCCTTGCCCATGGTGCGCTTGCCCGCAAACTGTCGTCCGTGTTAGTAAGAGCCGCGCGCAGCTTCACGTGGAAAGGGGAACGTACCAAATGCTTCGGTAGCGTGGCGCCGATATGCCGATCCGCCTCTCCCTGTCTGGCCATGCGGTTCATCTTCCTCTGGCTCAGCTTGGCTTGCCTCTCCGCCTTCGTCCTCGTCAGCTCGTCCTGCACACCGTCGTCGCGTCTGTTCGTCGCCGGCTGGCTCCTCGCCCGGCTCTTGGATCGCAGCCTGTCCCTCGGCGTCTCGTCTACATCCATGGCGTTCGGGTCCTCGGTGCCCAGGCGACTCCTGGTCAGCGAACGCCCACGACTAATCGCTCTCGCACCCAGTTGCAGATCTTCCGTGTCGATACCCATCTGGTCGAGAGCGTCGTCGAGCTGAGAGAGGTTCTTCTTGATAGCCTTGCGAGGTAGGGCCGCGCGGTTCTTCATCCTCTTCATTCTCGATTCGTTACGGATCAGGGACTGCTTCTCTCGGATGATTTCTGCCTTCACCCGGATATCCGCTTCTTCAGCATCATCAATCTCCTCGTCCGAGTCGTAGTAGCCCTCCGCCTCGAGCCGTTCTTCCTCTTCTTCAAGTGCTTGCAGCTTAGCCTCAATCTCCGGGTCAATGAAGTCGTAGACATTCTTGCCGTCGTAAATCTCCGGTATCCTATCATGCTTCCATTCGGGATTGTCAAGGATGTAGTCGGCTTTGAGATCAACGTTATAGACACCAGCACCACCGTTCTCGGCCTCGATGTCGCGGGCCAGCTTGCGGCGTTCCGAGTCGTCCTTGTCGTATTTTCTCATCAGCTTGACAGCTTCGGGGATGTAAGTCTCCCGCGTAGCGCCGCCCATAGGTTGTGCCACGTGGATTCTGGTCATCACGTCTGCTAGTCTACCACCAACGGCACCGCTGCTTGACGTGCCGGCCTTAAGCTTCTGAGACACTCGATCAGCGAGAAGTCGCTCGCAAGCAGCATTCTTCACTTCCTGTACTCCCTCTTGCGTATTGCAGGAAAGCTGGAGTAGTTCTACCTCGCCGGAGGAGACCAAGGACTGAAGTTCGCCGCCCGTCTTTTCATCTAACTCCTCGGGTCTTAGAATGTCGATCTTGTTAATGACAATGAAGACGAGCTTGTTCGAGAACAGAGGTTTGATGCTCTTGAATAGTTGCATCTGAGCCGCAACCGAGTATCCGCACTGCTCCGAAAGATCCATAAAGTAGAGAATGGCAGATCTCAAGTGAGCAATGGCGGTAATAGACTGCATCTCGATTGTGTTCATCTCCTCGAGGGGATGATCTAAGATACCGGGGCTATGTTATGTTAGCATTATCCACGAATAGGGGCTTCTTTTGGTTATGCGCATCTTCCTCTTCGACAGAGGTAGAAGGATCTTTTTCAAAGACTTACGTATCTATGGCCTGGAAGCGGAGGTACTTGTAGTCAAAGTGACCAACAAACAGACTCTTGGTAGTGAAGGCATACGGCTGTACGTCGACATCTGCTCGTGTAACGCTTCGTAGGAAACTCGACTTGCCGACATTGGGATATCCACAGATCAGAAGTGTCCGGGTGGTGGGATCAATGGAAGGAAGACGACCGAGATGCTGACGGACTTGGTCTAGATAGAGCAAAGGGTCCTTCAGTCGCTTGGTAATTGTGGCCATGCGACCGAGGGCGGCTTTCTTGAGCTGCTTGCATTGGAACAGACTCTGGGCATATTTGAGCAGGCGCACGTAATCTCTGGATATGGTCTCAATCAGGTGCTTGGCTGTGGAGAGGTGGCCGAGCGCAATGCGGAAATGGTCGGCGTCGTATAGGGTGTTTAGGAGATCCTTGTGGAAGGGGTGGATGTCTTGTAGGCGAGGGAAGCTCTCGAGGATCAGGGCGAACTTATCCGTGAAGGTCTCCTGGGTGAACTTGACTTTTCGGGTATAGAATCCTATTGCGACCAGTTAGTATTGGATCAAGATGGGATCGAGCTGCGCATAGGCGTAGTGAGGAGAGACAAACCTCTGATACGGCTGATTTTGAATCCGGCTCTGATCTGTGTGGGGAGTCGTCGCTGTGTTCTGGACAAGACAATGTCCAGAAACTCTTGCGACGTCGGCACCGGAGGGATATCTTTCCATGTGGTCTTCATCTTGGGCGACAATGGGCGATGTCGCTGGTTATATGTTGTTGATGGAGTTTTCTTTTTGGCCTTCTCAACTTTTTTTGATAAAATGGCGGAAGTGGAGGGATGGTGGGGACCGAAGTGGCACTTTGCGAAATCTTGGCGCAGAAAAAAATCTTATCGGTTATCTTATCTTATCACTGATAACCTAGTCGAAAATGACCCTATTCTCCTATACCTTTTCTCCCAGTCTCCTTAGTTAATGCTTTGAGATATGTACAATCGCAGTATATACTATATACTAGATAATAGTCAATTCGAAGTGGTATTTGATTACCTTTCAAGATAGCCTCATTGATCAAGTATTTTTCAACTTGCAATGGAAACTTGCAAGACTACCATTTGATTGGTCAGATGGGTTATCAATTTTGCGAATTTCGACTTCTCGGAAAATGCAATTCTAGTTTTAAATGGAGAATACCGTTTAGTTTCATATTGGGTGTCTACCTAATTATGCAAGGTTCTTGAAAAATTGATAACTCCAAACGCCGCTTATGCTTACATATGAATAGGCTTCCCCTATTCTCCAACCTCGAAATTTTTGGATTTCAACACCGAGCTGGTATTCCCGAATAGTCAGTCGGTCGCACGACCAATTACCCAACAAGTTTCAGACCATGTACGCGCCAGCCAGCGTATATATGTAAGTAGGAACCGTGCGAATACATAAAAAATTCCAGGGGATAGCCTATCCGGGATCTGTTGCTGGACGGTACCGGTACAATACACGGAGGATATCCCGACACCGAAAGGAGGGAAAAATATATCACTCTTATCTTCCTTCACCGCCTTCGTGTTTATCACGCCAGCTTACGTTATTGAAACCTCTTGCCGTTCACACGACACATCACCGGTGAGGGAGGAGAGGCAGAGAGGCAGAGAAAAGAGACGTCGGACATCGTACGGAGACGGAGAATAGTCAGAAAAGAGAAAACAATGTCCCTGTTGCAGTAAGTCCTGCATATACACCTAACCTTACCTTACCTTACCTACATACATACCTACCTTACATACCTTACACCCACGTACATACACCTTGGCCAGGTCACATACACCTTGTCATTTTTTTTCTTCCTTTGCATGTGATAGATAATATTTTTCCTTTTTTTCTTATTCTTTTTTCACGTCTTCAGGCGTCACCGACTTACAAATTAAAAAATAAAAATTTAAAATACCTTGCTTTTATACTAACCCCAAAGCAATAAAAAAAGATCGTTCCGCAACCTGTCACCACGCGCCCGCGTAGGCGTCGGGCTGGGCCTCCTGGCGTGGGGCGCCATCGGGCTGCATCTGTCCGACCGCGCCGAGGAGCGGTACGGGCTCACGCCTACCGAGGACGACAAGGCCGCGCTGGCCAAGGTCCTGCCTCGCATCACCGCCGTTGACAGGGAGACGAGCGACGGCCGTGGCGATCAACAGGGCCAGAACAACCAGCGGTGAGCCAGAAAAAAAACAACCAACCCAAGCTTGCTCCAAAAAGAGCAGCCCTGAGCCACGCTTGTCAGCCAACTGGCCAGCTCGCTCTTCCTGGCCGTTGTTTCGGTCCACCTATCGGGTGTCTAGCCACGCCCGAGCCGCACAATAGACCTTTACCTACTTGCGTGCATCCCAAGGTAACTAGCTAGCTACGAAGCTAGCACGGAGAGAAGGAGGATTTGCGTGTGTCATCCAATGCCAGGAATCATTGCAACGACTGGCTCCCAGGAATTATTATTCCGGTAGTTCACAGTGCCAAGTTGGAGTCCTGTATGATGGCCTTAAAGGGATCTATGGCTTGGTTGACAGGGGGGCGGTTGAGAAGCTACGTAGGTGTGAAGGAGACGGACGGGTGGCTATATGCAGCTTTCTGAAGATCTCTTTTTCGAATCTACGCTAGCACTTTCGGCAGTATTCATCAGGGCATGTACTAGTACGGAGCTCACATATCACCACATCATATACAGCACACAGCAAACCAGGTGAAGGTAATATTCGTGTCGGGGTCTAGCTTCAGGACGACGGGAAGATAGAGTGCTTACTCTCGTATGTACACGATCTTCACCCAGTCTCGACTCTCGTCGGCACCAACAAACGTCGTTGCCACTACCAACCACACAATTCCAAGTTTCCACGTCGTGGCTATTCCTATTCTTAGTGAGTGAATGCTGTCATGGTCATGTTACCAACAAGCAGCAATACCAGGTCAGCCAGCCAGCTAACTTCCTTCGAAAGTTATGAGCTATCACACAACCCAGCTCCTAACCAAAGTCCATGATGTAAACCTGCACGAAGAAGCGAGCCCAGCGGCCTAGCCGCTGGCGCCGATCGAACGTGGCAAAAATGGGCGAAAGGAGACGTCGCCACGCCACGGGAGGGAATAATGGGTGGCTTGTTGTTTCAGATGTTTCTAGATCCCGCGGGATTCCTTCTTAAGACTCGACGCATACATACACACATACACTTACATGCCTGCAGGAACCAGCCGAAAGAGGATAGATCCAGCGCAATACTCGTGTAGGTTTAGATATGTACGTCTACGTCTGTGTCTACGTCTATGTCGACGAGCAACGGGTTACCACATATGTAGATGGCAGGGGGGGTCATTTAGAAGCAATAATGCCTTGGGCAGTTTTAGTATGTATGTGTGCATGCCGCCACCCCCTGCCCCCTTGATCTGGTGCCCTGGTCCGGCAAAGCAAGGGATGTTCAGAATAGCCGCTACGTGGCGGGCCCGTGGGTGTTGGACTGGCTGCAGCAGTTGCAGGAAGCTAGCGACTACATGTATCCTTAGCCCAACTCTCGACTTTTCACAGCAAGAGATCACGGTTGTAGAGATACAAGCCAGGTTATCTTTCTAACTGCTATATGAAGCTGTAGCGTATAGCCTAAACAAGTGCCAGGTGGCTAGGTATCAGGTCAACACGTTGTACCTACGCCAGCCATACCTACTCGTCGACAGGAGAGAGAGCCACGATAGCTGCACGTTCGGGTTGCTCTTCCGTATATGCTTTCCACACCTGTCAATCTACCATTCCTTAGCCTACCCGGTCAGTCAGACTCCCTACCTACCCACCCAAGGCGGGATGACGCAAATCTCTAGAACCCCGAAAGCTAGGGACGTGGTAAAAGCCCATATAGAATGTATCGTCGCACAAGAGAGAGAGAGACGGTAGACCCTCGTTGCACAGAACCAAGCAAGAGCCCATGCAAGGTTATTTATTATTCCCACCTTTACCTATGTATGTAGTTAGACGTTATTATCCCGGACTGCGGCTACGGGACCGCTGCGCCTATAGCCGCGTGAGTCTCCAAGAGCCAGGGGGGAAAAAAAGGAAAAGGGAAAAAATCCCCTAGTGGGTTCCACCTCAATGTGACATGACAGGTCATTTTCCTATACTGATCCCGGCTGGATGTTATACTATGTAGAGTGTGCTTCCTTGATAATAACCAAACTACAGTTTACCTATTGTTATTCTTGTAGAATTTCTGAAATTTGCGTTGTGTGTTAGAGAACGAGGCTTGTAGCAAAGCAGGTAGTTTGGCATAATTAAAGCGTCAAAAATGAGACAAGTAATTGAATCTCCCGATGACAGTAGAAGTAGAATAGTAGAATACTCCTTAAGAACTTCATAGTATTGGAAAGTAGTTAACCTGGGCACATAGTATAATTATCACAGGCGTTAGAATATACGAAAGTATTCTGCTATTTTGGGTTCTAGCACACAAACTAATCCGCGATTCTCTTCAGAGCAGCTCACTAGCCCATACCATCATCATCAATACTTCGTAATCCGTACACCAACACTTCAACACAACGGACAAGAAGAGTTGCCGAACCATATACTTTAATTGTTCTGATCTGGAACCTAATCTACTTCGTGTCCTCGATAAAAAGCCATGCACTCAATGAGTCCGCCCCTGACACTCGTACTTTGCTCGATGCCCCTCCTGTATGAAAATATGCGCACCACACGAAATGTGACCACCTCCTTAGAATTGTTTAACCGGTGTAGACGTGAACATCATCATTACCTCCCAAGAGAGGGGTTGGTATGACCTGCCTTCAAAGCCGGCCGGATTCTAATCGTCGAGTCTAAATGCAGACGCCTCAGCCAGTCTAGTTTGTTGCGAACCAACCCGGAAATGCAGAGAAATAGCCGCCGTCAACCCGATCCGATGCAGAAAAGAATCGAAACTTTTTGAAGAGGCCGGATGGAAATAGGAAATCGGAAAGGGGAAAAAAAGGAAAAAAAAAAAAGAAAGTAAAGCAAAGAAAAGAAAGGGATCGAAACGCCGCACACATGCTTTTAATAACGTAGATGCCAGGTTGATTATAACCGCCGCTTCGCTCAAACTTCCGTTTTAATAGCTGATATTCCGGGCGAGTCCACAATTGCCGGCAGAGGCTTGAACAGTTGTGCCATGTCCAAGGTCAGATTGGTAACGCCGAAATCGCTATCAATGTCGTTGACCGATCCGAGTTCTTCACCCCTCTGAGCACCATCTGACATAACCCAAGCCTTGACGAATTTGAGTTGTCGGATGACTTGTTGGAATCGTAGATCGGGACTCTTTTGCAAATCCGCCGGCTGGGTATTACTGAGCATCCATTTCGCGAGCCAGTAGAAGTGAATTCCGTCGCGACAGAAGCCGTACCGCCGAGGATTAGAGACAGAGGGAGGAAACTGAATGGCCATATCCATATCCCAGTAATTTTTGAATTTATCAAGTGCAGTGCTGAGAAACTTATACGTCTGGGCCGAGAAACCGGCGACCGGCGTACCAGTCGCACTGTTATTGGCACTCGCATTGCCGCTCCCCGTGTCCGAGCCCTTCGCAATGATCCAGTCATTTTGTGTAAGAGGAGTAGCAGATCCATCTAGCGGGGCTAAACGACCTTCCACTTGAGCACGCTTGATTTGTGCAAGTATGGCGTGAATGGTTATGAATTTCCCGTACAAATTAGTAGTCCCAGGATGCATTTGATAGGACCCATGAAATAATGCCTTGAGGGTAAGATTCAACTCAGGCTGCTTGGTACGTTGCGAACCATCAGGATTTATTGCCCTTACGGCTTCAGATCCATAGAGATTCAAAGCTTGCGCGCAGTCGAGTGCAGATTGAGTCTCCCACGCGGCATCGTCGGCAGGTAATGGGATACCAATCTCCAGACCGTCAAATTGAGCTTCGCAGTTGAAATAAAGGCCGCGTGAAACGTCGAGGAGGTATACCATGTGCATCAGACGAATGCGTGATTCTTGCTCGACCCACTTGTCCCAGTCGAAATGTCCAGGATTCTGGGCCTCCGGTGGAATGGATCGTTGATGGAAAATGCTGTAGTGAGATGGATCTTGACTGACTTGTAATAAATTGAATCTTCTGGCGATATCGGCTACCAAGGGAAAGAGTCTCCTAGCACTTTCGCGCTGAATAGGCGTACCGTTCCAAATAAGAAGTGCTGACATTAAGATGAGTGCTTGCAAACGCTCAATGTCCTTCTTCTCCTTGCCGCTCCCGAACCTGATCGAGGCCTGAGTACCATTGCTGGCGAACAGATCACAGTCACGCTCGAGTGCTATTTTTAGAAAATTCATTACCTCTCGGACGTTAGAAGAGGCGAGATGGTCGGAGTAGCAAGCGCCCACGCAACACATAGCAGCAATAAGACCAGTGTAAGCCTCCTGGATCCGGAACGTGGGAATGTGCAGAAAAGAAAAGTGAACGTGAAAATGCGGGTAAGATTCAAGAAAGTTTTTAATGTTCGGAGGAGAAAAGAAGTCGTGTAGGACAGCGGTTTGGCTGGAGGCGACTGTGCCGGGCGGGTGGAAGAAGCTATGGATTTGCGAAGAGAGCTGTTGGTACCGATCTTGCGACGACGCCTGGATGCCCCAATTCGAGAAGAGCGATCGATCGTTTATGCCGTTCGAGGCCACGCCTGGCATGCCGTTGCTCCTGTCGGAAGGAAGGCTAGGCTCGGTTTTGATTACGGTCTGATTCTGTCCAATATTAGGTGGGAACTGACTGACGTAGGTTTGGTGCGCACCAGACTGTGGAAACATCTGGGACCAGTCAAGGCCAGATTGTTGGTTTGAGCCAGAAGCTCCATACATAGGCATGCCGTTCTGGTTAGGGGGCATGCCGAAGCTGGCCAACTGGGGATTGATGTTGGAAGACATCGAGTTCGAGACGTCGCCGTTGTAACCGCCCGTCATGCTTCTTCGATCCCGGTTGTTATTATCATCCATACGGCTCATACTGCTCGATCTAGAAAGCTGGTTCTGGTCGTTGGCCATGTTTCCCATACCGTCTTGGATCTGGACCATACCGAAGGGATGGACGACATTGTCACCTGGCATGTTAGCCATGCCATTCATGTGACCCATGTCTCCCTCGTTAGCTTTCTGCGCATTCTGCTGCTGCTTCTTAACGTGTGCTTGGGGATGAGACAGATGGCTCACCCCAGTGGGGTTTCCTCGTCGGATCGAGCACTTTTGGAAGTGACGCTTCAAAATGTCACTTCGCGAAAACGTATCGCGGCACAGCACGCACATGTACGGGCGGTCGCCGGTATCTATCAATTCCAAATTAGCACAAAGCGGGCAGACGTACTTGTATAAACCGTTGCAACTTACGGCGGAGAAGGTGGCGCTTAAGGTGCTTCGCGTGGAGGTAAGTCTTAGTACAGTGGGGGCAAGGGAATTTGCCGTGCTCGTCCTTCTGCGGAATTACCGTGTTCTTGGAAGCTCCACTGCCCGTAGGGGCAGCAGGTCTTCCGGGCGCGCTCGGCAGAATGCCGCGGCGTCCTTGAGACCCGACTACATGAGTGGGCTGCTCGCTCTCCTGGAGTAGAGACTGTTGATGCGGCATCATAGGACTTCCGCTATAGGGAGACGGCAGCCCAGTCTGCGGCATGACGCCACCGGCGGGCATGGGACGAAGAACGGGAGGTCGCGCTGCTGCAGGGGCCGGCGCAATAGGCTGCGGGTGAGAGGCCGCAACAGAAGACTGAGGCATCATCGAAGACGATGTCGGATAGCCCTGCTGGGGTTGCGGATACTGATTAGGCATCATCGAGTACGACCCACGCGTAGGACCTGAGTTCGGGGGAGGGTATTGACTCATGTTGTTAGGCGGCTGGGGGGTATTGGGTGTGCCTGGCGTCCGAGGAGTGTGCGGATGGCTGCCGTAGATGGATTGCATAGCAGAATTGTTATGCTGCAAAGGCGGCAGTGTATGCTGGATAGATGCGTGCTGCAGCTGATTAGGTGAGATTGCTGCTGGCGAGGGATACGATGAACCGGTCGTGCCTATGCCGTTAGACGAGTATGGGTTCTGGTTGGAGTGGCCACTGTCCATATCCTGTAGGAAAGATGACCAAGTCACAATTGTAGATGAGGCCACGATTGCTCTTTGATGAAGCAATTGAGGTCTCTCAAAGCCACAATTGTCCTATTCCCCCTCTTCTATTCTTTGTATTCGACAACTCAATTGAAGTCGCTCGCGAAAAACGATAACGATTCTGCACGCAACAAACGGTAGATGGTGCGCGCGTGACGTGTTTAGAGGGGCACAGCGGAGGTATACGCGTTGGAGAGCCCTTTTTTTCTTGTTGATTCTCTTTGCGGAATGCCGGAGGTTAAATGCCCGAAAATCGGCGTTGAAGTGGTCCTAATAAATCCTCCACGCCTGTTACCCGATCTGAGGGAGTAGATGTTGACGCCAGTGCGGATAGTGGGTTATGGCGCAAATGCAGACTCGACGAGGTTATTCCCAAGTGTGGGAAAGAGGAAAGGGATTAAAAAAAGGTCGATGAGGGGAACTCTGTTTTTGGGGTAGAATTGGGGATTGTATGGAGCAAGTGGACGAAAGTAGTTCGTGAGGCTCCAAACCCAGCAGCAAGAAGATGGGACTGTGATGGGGTCCAAATGGTGTTTGTAAAGTGGAGAATTTGGGTCCACGTTCCTCGAGGTGAGAGGTGTGGTCGACTTCTTATTTCAACCGAATCAATGGTTTTTTTACCCCCTACTCCTTTTGAAAAAAAAGTACCGCGGTGGGAAAAACTTTTTTTTTTTGTTTCGGTCGGTTTTATTATTCTGGTTCGCCTGCGTACTAGTCCCTTGTCAGAAATCAAATTTGCCCGTCTCGTCTGCGTCTCTAGTAGTTTGACCCAAGTTCAGGTACAAATACCAATGGGCCTGAAAGGGAAAAAGTGGGCTTGAGTTGCTTGAGTGCCGAAAAAGACTGTGTTATGGGATGATGGGTGGATGTAGTGAATTGGCGGCGGGCAAGTGGATGCTCTTGAGTGATGGATAGATGACGGTGACTCGTCGAGATTTTGATGCATGCAAACTGCAAGTCAAAAATTGAAAGTGGGCGGGTTGTGTCAAGTTTGGGTTTGGGGCGGTGGGAAAGGGAAAAGGGAATTTTTATCAATTTAAAAAAGGAAATGCGTAGTGGATGCGCGAGCGGGTAGATTTTTGTATGGGGGGGTACCTTGAGCTGACACCGTATCTGTATGGTGACGAGGTGAACCATGAACCGTGGCGACAGAAATAGTTTTTTTTTCTTCCTTAGGTATTGGGCAAATTTTTTTCTTTTCTCGGGAAAGGGGGACGTGCGTACGTGCCGTTTATTCGACGCGTCCAAACGGTGAAAAGGAGTAAATTTTTTAAGCAAATAAAAAAATATAGGAGGAAAGCGGGAAGTAAAAACAAGAAAAAAAATAGTTAAGATAAAAATTTGAGATACACTCACATCAAACCCGAGGTCCACTAAGCGGTACCAAATTCAGATTATTTCGCCCCTCTCACTGAGCTTCTGCACGTGGACACGAATCGCCCTTTTTTGTTTTCTTTTCCTTACAAGCGGTCAGGAAAGTTTGACAACAGATTCGCAGGGGTTCCCGTCAATGGGAGGAAAACAGGCTGCAGTGGAATGCTGCGGCGGTATTATCGAGCAGGACGGGAAAACGCGATAGTTCGATTGGAGAAGATAGAACAATGAGGAAAGGGGGAAAAGGAAGAAATAATAGAAGAAAAGGTCGATTGCTTTTGGGAGAACGAGAACGAGGTTGGAAAGTATGTAAATATCAAGTTTAGGGGAGCGGGAGTCTAGAGAGGAAAGAAATTCAACGATCAAATCACTTCATCAATTCCTTAGGTACATAAAGGGAAATCAGTTGAATCGTCGCGAGTCGGGGGACCTTGACACTTGACACACAGGAGTCAGGGTAGATGGGTAGATGGAAGGCATCAAAGTACCGGTACTTTGGCCGTTGACGAGGGCTATGCTACAAACAGAGAGACTCGAAGAGGTTATGCACGTAGACACCATTTCGCTTAGACTAGGGTATGGCAGTACCTAAGGGTCTTAGTACCGCATCGGGTTAGCCGTGGCCGATAACCTAGTAGGCTGTTGGCTACCACATGTTGCAGGCGTTGCAGGCGTGGCAGGCGTGCAGGCAAGGTGGTGCAGGTTGCAGGCACGGACCTTGGTCAGGGCACGCGAATGATTTGTGGCAGGCAGACCAGGCAGGTAGGAACGTAGGCAGAAAAACGAAGTTTCCCAAGGTCAACAAGTCAACAACCTTGAAGTCACCAAGTCATCAACTCAAGTTCGCGGAAGTACCCACCCAGGGCTACGTAGGTATCTTAGGTATTGATTCTGGCTGCAAGTCTACCTTACGTACTTCCCGACTTGGTTCTCGACGTGTACGACCTACATACAACCTACATGGCCCTACATGCCTACATGGCCCTATACATGGCCCTCTACCTGGCCAGCTACCTAGTGCCAGCTACCAGCTACCAGCTACCAGCTACCTAGTACACACGGTCTCCTATCTCAGTATCTCGGCCTCTCAGTGCATACTATAGTGTATAGTACATACTAACCTCCTACACTCGTACACACCTCTCTGTCTAAGGCATACCATCCCAAGGCTTACCATTGATGGTATTCCTCAGGATGATGATACGCCCTATACCATATGCCGCCTACGGTGCCGTCCCCGTCCCCCTACGCAACTCGCGACACCTAATTGGGTTTGCCTACTTCACCACTCAAACCACCTCGCAGCCCATCGTCAACCGATACTGTACTCTGATTCGGGAGCCCGGCCAATTGGTTCCCTTTCAGCCAGGCAAATATCGATTCTTATAGGGCCGCTTCTCATTGCCGCCTTAAGCCACATCACACCTGACATGCTTTAATCGTCGCTATCATTGATCGCCTCTGCCTACTTTAGGATAATGACATGCGATATGCGAAGAGAGGTCTTCGTGTTGAGGGCTGCGAGGGCGCACAGGCCACAGTCGCACAACACGATCGGCCTGTTTGCTATATGTAGGTACACACACAGTAGAGGGAGAGCGGTATACCAAACGAGATAGAAATGTGTATGTGTGGTATGTGTGCGCGCGCGCGGTTGCATACGTCAAGGTTAGAGTGAGAGACAGACAAGACTTGTTGGTTAGATACGATAGGATAGAAATATGCCCCAAGTTATTAGCTATGTCTTAGTTGGAATTTCAGTAACGCAATTCCGGTAACGTGGGACTTGTTCCATGATTTGATATTTTTGATATTTCTATGCTCAATGGTCGACGGTCAACCACCAACTCGAACCGACGTCAACCCCCAAACGACCTACGCCATATCTCGCTCCCTTTCCCTCCTCCCCCTCCCCCCATTGGCATTTGATCCATGAACCTCGAACCATGGAAGCGCGAACCACCACTACGTTACTACCGTAGCAGTCAGGACGACAGGCTCATACTCGTCTGCACCTACACCTTCATGCATACATGTAGGTATATTCAGAGACCGAAACAGGTATGTAATTGCAATCACACCTGATGCGCAAACCATGCACGTTCTTGGAAACACACCAGACGGTTAGTTCCGATAGCTTCCTCGCCCTCGCCCTTTATCTCATCCCATCCCATCCCATCCCATACTTCTGGTCACTTGACGCTCTACCTCGACGACCTTGTTACCTACCGTCCCCTTTTCCCCATCGTACGATGGAATATCGTAATTCGAAATGCGTACGTATATCAAATAGCCCAATTGGACACGAGCCTCAAGCTCAGCCGTCAATGCGTTTACTGATTTGTTGGCCTACATGCGCCTAGTCTTAGATGTAGCTATCCATTGGATCCATTGGATGATCGGCCTTGTAGTGGCCAACGGGAATAGCCAATTGAAGGTGAACGGGCTGTTTTTCCGGCTGGGATACTTGAATAGGGTCCCCCCAACGACCCCATCTCCATTCTACCGTGCTCGTAACTGATACTTATTCAGGTACCAAAGGGGAATAAAGGTCTAACTCGTTGTGCATGAGTGCTGCATGAATTTTTCGTCCAACCCAATCGTCGTACGTCTTAACTAATGTCAAAGCAAGAAGATGATCGTCTATATACAAGGGAATCATGATTCCAGGCCTTCAGCAAACGGGGGGAGGGGAGGAAAAAGTGCCATAAAGCTATTATGTTATCAAATCCCCCTGCGTGTTATGCCTACTATGTACCGCCTTTGCTTACCGCGGCGTCTCCCTCCCACATAGACTAAGATACCTCCTAGGGTACATATCTGCCGTGCTATGGCTATGTCCGTCCTGCGCGACTCAAGTGAACTATGAAGGAATATATGTAGTATGTATGAATCAGGCGAAGCTGCCCAGGGAGTTGGGCTTCATTCCTACTGCACCTAATGCATGATTGCATAGAGCAGCTTGACACATGGGTGCGTGCAGTATCCGCGTTCTTTCCTATAGGATACCGTTGTACTAACACCGTAGTATTCATAGTAAAATGTCTAGATGGCACTATCGTGAAACTTAACCAAAATATAGTAATAAGTGGTGCTGAATGTGTAGACGGTTTCCCGGCATCCTACATAGGGAGTTTAGTTACCACTTCAGATTCTTTCTGCTAATCGCGGTTCCTTTTACCTGGAAGTCTAGCACGTTCGGTCTTGTTGAGTCCTCCTCGTTTGCATTATCCCATTATAGCCACCTAGCCTATTAGCTCAGATTCGTCGCCTTACTAATACGTATACTGGGAGGCAACAATGGCTCATGAAATCTTCTTCACCATTTTTTTAATTTCCCACGCAAACGATAGTTCGAAAAAGGGGAAAAGAAAACTTCTGCTAGGCCGCATTCCATTGCCGAGCGCTAGTTAGAGTGACGAGGCAGTGGAGTCTCTCCGGCCTCGTTCTCGCACTGACTGGGATCTAAGATGTAACAACTACTGCTGATCAATAGATCATCACGAGCTTAGGCGTCCTCGGACACAATAGGTACGCATATTACTCGTAGCCATGATCTCTAGGTAGAAAGATCCTCATCGCAGACGACACCGAACAAGCTAGTAGGCTTTACAAAAGCCCTCAAACCTCAAAGAAGAACTACATAGTATGAATATTTATTGAATTGTTATAACAAATACTTGCTATCCAGTGCCACATGGCGATAGGTGCCGATTTACGGATTACAATACCCACAATGTGAGATACGCGAAGGTAGAGATGCAGAATTACATGGTACGAGTCAAGCTAAACAGGCCTAAAACCGTTAAGCTGCTTCTCGAGAGCCTAGTTTGACCCCAGAATAAGCCCCTAGTCCTGCCAAGCGCGCCGGTAAGTCGTGTTTGAATTTGGGAGGACTGTAGTAGGATATGCCGAGATGTTCTACTATTAAAGAGTCATTAATACAATCGATGTGAAAACTACTGGCCGTCAAGGTAAAGGGAAAGAAAAGAAATTGTTTACCAAACAGACCTAATCCTATGTTTCATTGTATAAGACATACACTTTCATGTGTTTGTATTCCCCGAGCAGGGCCTGGGGTACTCGCTCCTTAGTCGAGCGTAAGAATATAATGCAAGTTTGACCACGTCAACAAACAAGGCAATGCTCTCTCGGTCAACCATCTAGGAAATATTTGCTGGCCGAAGTTCTCTCTTGCTTGGGTAATACCACATAATATCACATAGCGCCGGGCGTCGGGAAATAGTATGTTACCACCTTGAAGAGGTGAATTTTACATAGTATGTGTTCGGCTCCCATGTTGCCAAAAATGGATTTCTAATTTGATAGCAAGTCGCATTCCGAGGACAAATATCGGGGCACTAAGGCGATCGGCTAACACTGGCTCTGAGTGGATAAGGGAGACCTGGCCCGCGATACTGTGCTATACCCATACTGGCAGAACTGGACCGCGTCAAATCGTCAGTCGTGTTCGGGAGTGGAGTTCGTAGGAGTCTGATGTCGTACTATGTGGTTTGGGACCTTGGAGTCGATCCTGGGAAATCTCTAGGAGCT
This sequence comes from Hypoxylon rubiginosum, assembly GCA_902806565.1. Lineage (NCBI taxonomy): Eukaryota > Fungi > Ascomycota > Sordariomycetes > Xylariales > Hypoxylaceae > Hypoxylon > Hypoxylon rubiginosum. The sequence continues at coordinate 336,650 of CADCXA010000040.1, forward strand.
GCCCCATACAAAAAAATTCCTATCCACCACGTCCTTCGTCGTCCATTGCCGCGGTTTTTTGTGCGACACTGAGTGGACACCTCAGCCTCAGCCTCCAAAGGTGGGCAGATCTGAAATATGCGCGACATGCCCCCAAATCTCTCGAATTAATCAAGACGGCACTCGTAGGGGACCCAGCCTGTGTAACCGTGATGCTCCAGTTTAAAAAGGCCAATGTTGTCTCCAGTCCTTCCACGAACGTTCTACAACGGGGGTTGTTGGCATTCTATCTGAAGAGAGGGGGGAAAGGGGAGGGGTGTTCAACCGTTCCAGGCCCAGACCTATCGTAGTTCTTTGGGTCTTTGAACGACTTATCTTGATCAAGATGCCCCCTAACCCCCTAACCCCCTAATCGGCGGGAGTCCCACCTCCCACATGGCATTTTGTCATATAACATCATCCCGTCGTCAAAGCGTCTTAGCTAATACCGAAGTCAAGCGTCGATATACGTAGACGAATCGAATAATACGGGTAGCCTCGCTGCTGCTGATAAGACAGCCAGTCCTAACAACTTCGTTTATTTGGCTAACTATTCGGCCTTCGTCTTTTTCCTAATCTCCAAATTCTCGAAGACGAAAAAATGCTCATCATCGTCTAGATGAGCGCTTTTTTTCTTCTTGGCGGCCGAGATTGGAAACCTGCCGCACAGTTAGTGCAGGGTGAAAAAAGAATGTGATTGTTGTAAGCAGGGATGAACTATTCAAGAGCTTTTAGTTGATAATGAGTCGCATCTTGTCGGAGGCAAGCCACCACTAGTTTAGATTAGAATATATGTACTATGAACTGCTGGTCTACCTGGGCCGTGTGAACACTTTTGTCGGTTTGATTTTCTACACGCCGTATATATTAACCCTATGTACAATGCTATACAAGTAGATACACGTACGTAGACTTTTCTGTACATACTGACCTACCTCTTACATGCGTATATACATACCTACATATACTCATGTATGACCAGCTACTCGCATCAGATCCATGTTACAGTACTTACTTCTCAACATACAGCCGAATCAGTATCAAATATTTCGTACAGCCTGTGTGTGTGTGCTGCGTGCTGTGTATTGTGTGCGTCGTAGCAAACGAGTTGGGGAGTCGTGCTCCTTTATGCTCATTGAAAAATACTCTGCTTGCACCCGCAACAAGCCGTGCTCTGGGAACTTGTTGGGAAGTAATTGTCTCAAAGACGTAACGTTCAGATGCAGATGATCTCGGGTTCTAGTATATTATTCGCGGGCTCTCGGTATCGTTGCCCATCTGATTAATATTAGAGTCTCTCTTAGTCCAAGATTATTATATGTACATAGTATGCAAGTAATGGAGATATGTACGATATATATGTACCCAAGTACTTATGTAGGTATACTCCAGACGAGTTCGAACTTGCAGACTTTAGAAAGGAACTCCACCTTTGGCCATCCCATGCTGCCCATGCTCATGCCCATGCCCAGGCTGCCCATGTTCGCCCATGTTCGCTCGGCAGGGGTCTTACGGAGGTACGTACCACACTTCTCCTCTTCTTGTCCCATGGACCCTGGGTGGCGTTTTGGCCTACATAATTCTTTACAAGGAGGTTCCCAGGCACAGGCGACCGGGTACCCACCGGGCCCCAGTCAAGCCGCAAGAATGACGAGAAAAAAAGGCTCCCGAGAAAAAATATTCTTGAACGGGCCGTGAGAGCTTCAAAACCGAACTTCTTTCGGTCTGCATTACTTATGCATCGAACACAGAAGCGCCAAACCACAACCAAGAAAAACCAATCATGCCGTACTCGTCTTCACCTGACTTCCGCGCACGCCGATAGGTCTAGCTGCTCCGGATTCGGATTATTCATCATTTGCCCTGCTGACCCTGCATCTAGGCAGGTAGCTTTTTCTTAATCAGATTCTCATCATCATCATTACCTACCATTCATCATTCCTCATATACGTACATTACATACATTGCCTACATTACCTAGGTACATATATACCGACCGTACATAGGGGGGGGAAGAGAAAAAGGACTCGAGATGTACCCAGATACATTTGATACATCTGGGATATCCTTTTGCAACTATCCGATATAGCGTCATGCGATAATCCAATCGCAATCCAATCGCGCTAAGATGACCCGATACTGGTGGTAAGGGTTTTATTGCCTCTTCCGGTTTAAGTCGTCTCTTTCTCTTCCCTCCCTCTGCTTTGGCGGTCAGTGCCAGAGTCGTCTGTCAAGTTTATTAGCATGATTCTTGCATCATCACCAGCCGCCCTGGCCGAGCTTGCACCGAAGTCCTCATCCTATCATAACAAACTCAGGGACTCTGCCCCCCATCTTTGCATGCGACTTTTCCATAGCCGTGTGACTATGCACCGTCTCTCTCAGTAAATGCGGTAATCATGTCCAAGACGATGCTTCAAATGCCGATACCGCCGCTGTTACGCACAGCGTCTTTTTCTTTCCAAGTTCGATCACGGCATCACGGCATCAAAAGGTATCGTGGCATCGTGGCATCGTGACCCCCATCGAAACCATCGAAACACACGTTGGATTTTACGCTAGCCCCAAGAGCGTCTCGAGTCTTCAGGCAAATCTTCGCGAACGAGGTCCTAGCCACCGTCGGTAGAAAGGAGAACGAAAAAAATCAAAACAAAATACGATGTAGGTATTAGGGGTTCTTACGTATTTCAATGTGATGCAGTTACAAGCACACACACTGCCCAGCATTCAGCACCCAGCACCCCTGGCAAGGCTGGCATGAACCATGACGGATCCTTCTTGCTGTGCCGCCGGCAATCACGTCTCCACCGCCCTGACCAACGATCATTATATAAAGTTACTGCGTCGCGCGTCCGCGTGTGAGGCGCGCACTGACAAGCTTCCAGGCGCAGGCACAGGCGCAGCTTATTCATAGAACAGGATTCAAATGCTGGCTCTCTCGTCCTATCAATCGAACATTCTTTGCGATCCTCCTCCTTCGGCGACCTAGACAAAGTGCTGATTACCTAATCTGGTACGCAGGAAACAGGAAAAAAACAAGAATTGAATGCTATTATATACGTTATATACATAGCATTACACGTATGCCCCCCGGCCACTCATCCTCGACATGGACGGTTACACCAGTTGCGACAGCAAGGCAAGCATCAGCTTGGTTTCGCCCTAGGGTCTGATGGGATCGTCCGGGGATAGCCTGTCTCGAGCCCCGAAAGAAAATGGCCGGACTTCCGCTAATGGCAACCCGCAGGGGGACCGACTCGCGAAGATCTTATGAGCTGCCAGCTCTGATAGGCCTCTATCAGCCGAGTCCCAACTAGGGTGGCAGGTGGTTATGTCCATACTGCCATACCGTACCGTGCATTAAATTTATGCATCTAGTATGGGAAGCAATCAACACCTTGGATAGACGCCCTAACGTATTTCTTCTACCAGACGTTGTCTTTCCTACGACGCTGTGCCAACGTAGTGCAGCTTTTCTTACCACCTCTTGTTCGCCTTCGGGCTTTGAAGCCTTCGATCCAGTACGCCTCCCTGATTAGAGGTCAGCAAAGCCCATGTATTAGATAAGTCGCTTATTTCCGAATTCCTATGCTTACGGATACTATACCATCGTGACTTAGACAAGCCCTTTGCCTTAGGGAGGATTTTCCAGCCACAGTTACAGCTATGCTTCTTCATGTTTGTTCCTGTCTAAGAGAGTCTAGCGTCCAAAATCTTGCTTCCCCGCAACTCTTTCCAAGCAGGAGGTACAAATCATCAGCTTCCCATTGGCACGCACCGCGTTCAGAAAATTGATATCTGGAAGAACTTAGCCAACGAGGAGATAGGTTGGCTATGCTAGCAGCATGGTGGGAATGAATCCCGATTTTGCCGGGATTTGCTCGAGCCATGCTACTTGTGATTATTGCAGGTAGGATGACGGATAGTACGGGCAGAAGCACAGTCTTCAGCGTCTAGACCTACGCAGATCTAGGAACGGCACACGCAGGTTATCTAGATGGGTATTTCTCGGTATGGACGAGTGAAGATCTGACGCATTCCTACCTGCCTAAGGTACGCGAGAAGTTATCAACCTCGATTCTTTTCACAGTAATCATGAGAGAGTATACCTATTCATCGGCCAGAAACAATGGGAGGGTTTGTTCGCCGAGTGAAACAATCAACTCGCGGTCTTCCAGAATATGGCTGGTTCCACAAAACAGCAAGAATACTTGCAGGCTATGTCGGATGGCTTCCGATGAGGCCTTCGGGTAGCTTGGCAGGATGGCTTCCGCTAGACTCCGCTGGTGGACTGTGGATTCCGGTAGACGAGGTGCTGCTACTCCTTCTACTACAGGCTTTGGTTTTGTGAAGGTTTTAGCTCCCAGTCTCGGCAGGATACGTCAGTGTGCCTTATCAAGGGCGGCTTAATATATAGTGATAATATGTAGACTTACCATCGCATACAGGATTTGGGGGTCTTAGATATATCTATCACCAGCTTCGACAGCGTTTATTCTAGCGTCACATTGCAATATCACCCGATTCGACTAGTCGAGGCCCGAATAAGAATAGTCGTACATTATCAACATAATCAGTCATCAACAAGCGAGATAGATATGCAGCAATATGCGGATGCAGTGATATTATATCACCGTACCAAGTCTTGTTAGTGTCATGTGAAGGAGTTGGTAGGCGGATAATCACCGAAATCTAAATAGCCCCCAACATCGTGATGCTATATGCAGATCTAAAAGATGAGCAATTCGCCGTATCTATACCGCACGTTCTTGCATGGGGGCACGCTTGATCGATGCTTCACTCTGCATGAACGGTCTCAACTGGGAAGTGCTAACAGTTAGGGAGACATCGTTTTCTTGGGAACGATCTACAGGAATAATGACCAGCCAGCCCAGCGGCCGCGGCCAGAACACCAAGAGAAGCGCGATATCCCAGATCCTTGTTTCCAACAACCATAGCAGCGTCACGTATTTTGACCCAAATCTCGGCATCAGTCGCCATCATGTATTATGTATGACCTGCAGTTTCTGCACTACTACGTAGCAGAAATGTACTATTTGAAGTGAGGCGTCGCAACCTAGGCAGGCTAATGATGGCTAACCGAAATCGCTAGGCTATCTCCGTTCTGCTATCGAAGGAGCGTCTAGTCCGCCTTAGTCCCGGCGCTTCTTGGGCAGACTGCTAGACTGGCATCTCTAGGCTCAAATATTTTTTCTTCTTCCTTCACTGCCCTCTCAGCTTACGTACTCGAATTAGGTGTCGAATTTGCTATTGGATAAGAGGCCATCCGTTTCATGAGACGGTAAGCCTCCTCCTATTGTTGGTATTCCTGTTAGGCACTCTTATTGCTTCTGCCCACGGCCAGACTCTGGGGCTATTACACCGAAGCTACAAGAGGGCGCTCGTGAAACTCGGTGTAGCTTAGATGAATTCCAAGCGCTTCGGGTGGGTCTTCCTCCATGCTTAGAGGTCCTTTGAAGCGAAGACGCATGGAACATCCTCGTTACTAACCAGCAGGTACAATTTCTGAGAGGCCTACATAGTATGAGCCGGTTTCAAATCCCACGATCGTGACTCAATCGTTCTATTCTAAGTAGTAAGCCAAGTTATTAGCTGTAGGACTATCAGTCGAGAACCATGTCTCCGTCAGTTGTACATACTGTATACTGTATTATGCAGCAGTTCTAGAGATAGTCACTATACCAATATAATCCAAGCAGCGCTATCCAAGTTTAGGAAGGCGTCCCGTAAAAAGCACGTCCGCGGTACTTGCAAGTCCATGAGTTTCCTTTTACAAAGATATACGAGAAAACGGTCGCTGTAGAGAGAAGGTAGAGTAGAAGCCCCTATTGAAGTCCAAAAACAACAAGAGAACTCTCGGTAGGAGATCTCGAGGCTACGATGATCATCGTCGTCGAATGCTGTCCATATATCCAGGCAAGTGTTTAGCCCCCCTTAGAGTCCCCCACAGGAGGGTTCATGAATGGAGTCAAGTCTGTTCTCCAGAAGCTGAATATAGCTGTGACTATAGCACGTCCCCGTCCCTATCCGTCTATCCACTTGCCGCGAGCTTGATGCTTGGAGAAAGCGGGATCCCGAGACAAGCTGGCAACTCGATACCGGGCCCGGATCCACTGGCGACACCAATCTAGATCTGTATTCAGTAGGGTCTCCATTCTTGCCTTCAGCCTCAACAGTTACCACTTGGCGACGAGAACGACGACCACATTGCCTTCGAATTCCTCGCTTCGGTTCCTCGCTCCCGCCCCTTCCCAGACGCGTACAAGACCCGATACCATCTCTCAACGACGAGAAAAACGGTATTATGATCCGCCTAGACCCATCGAAACGCGTTCTTTGAAATAGTAGGCGGCGAGCAACTAGCATTGAATTTGTAGGCTTCGAGATACGAATGTATCGTAGAAGAGTATTCCCCCTTAATAGTCGATGGTGTCTAGGGAGAAAGAGTAAATACGGACCACGACGCTTCACGGGATAACGAACTTCGATAATACTCTACAAGCCTCCAACCGGAACGGTTCCTGTTTCACAACATTAATCCAATGCCGAATTATTCAGTATTAAGAAGTATTTTACGTCTTGTACGCGCCAACAAAAAGGCAGGACACTTCATTTCGCTTACTAGAATTAGGGGAAACAGCAGGACAGACCCGGAGAGAGAGTCCATAAACCTCCCCCAAGCCACCGAGTAACTCCGAACGAATGGACATGATTCCAATGTATTCACAGTCACTATTTCGAATTTGTGGCGTAAAATTAGAATAGTACCTTGTTATACAAAAGAGATTAAAGAGATGTCTAAAACAAAAGCACAACTCGACGTTGCCCTACGGTATTAGGTTCGGTACTGTCTAAAACAAGATATCAGTCATACCAGACAAGGCTTCGAAACTACACTTTGCCATGAGATATCCATGTGTATCCATGTGTTGAGAATGGCACCACCAATAGGCCAGTTCCTACGCCACTGTGAATGCCTACTGTGAGCTCTCGTTTGCTTGCTAACTAATATATCAGACATTGCCTAGAGTCCTGTCAAGTTTGTCTCCTTGCAACAATCCAGCTGAGACTCGCATACCACTGCACGGTCACCAGCAAACACATATATATAAGCAGCTGCGTAACCTTGTATCGTCTCAACCATAGTGTTTTGTTCGAGTATTGGACTCGGCACTATGGGCTCAGTTGATTGTTTGCCTACTAGAATTATGCACTACGTGCATTGTATGGTGTGCATATGCAATTATAAGATTTATATAACAATTGATACTTGAGTGTCTCGACCCACATCGGATTAACCTACCTAGGTACCTTTCCAGGCCGGATTAACCCAAAAAATCAATTGCGCTGAAGCTCAACTCTAGCATCTATCACGTACCTCCATTGAGATCTGGTCGGCGACTATACACGACACTAATGGCGATGAATACCTCCATACGGCCTGCAATTGGAAGGCTAATTAACTCTGCCGGAAATCAGTATGCCGCGAACTCCTCAGTCCTCGCAGTCCTCTCGGCAAGGACCACGCAAAGCTGCCCGTTCTCCTCGACGCCAGAACGAAGCATGCGCCGGCCCCGCCGCGACAACAACAGGCTACGCGGGCTGAGCAGCATATACCGGTCGGGGCCTCGGTTCCGGATGAACATCGGCAAGCAGGAGGTGCCGAAGCCGGCCGACTTCAAGCCCAAGGTGGACGTGGACCCGGAGCACGGGCTGTGGGACTTCTTCTACTCCAAGGAGGCGCTGCTGCTCACGCCGACGGAGGACGCCGAGCACGGGCGCGGGTGGACCGTCGAGGAGCTGCGGCACAAGAGCTGGGACGACCTGCACAAGCTCTGGTGGGTCTGTGTCAAGGAGCAGAACCGCGTCGCCACGGCGCGGAAGGAGAAGTCCCGGCTGAAGCTGCAGACCGGGGAGGACGAGACGGCCGAGAGGTTGGCAGAGGTGAGAATATTTTGCGCCCTGACAGACAGTATTGGTTGAGAGAGATATATAAAAGCGCATTCCCATGCTAACGTATGTGGGACGGCGATTAGGTACGCAGGACTATGAAGTCCATCAGGCACGCCCTGACCGAGAGATTCTACTTGTGGGAGGACGCGCGGAAGCTGGCGGAGACGGATCCGGACATCGACCTCAGCAATTACAGAAACCCTTATACACCAGCTTCATACTACGAAGACGACGCGCAGAATGCCGAAGCCTCAGAAGGACAAGCGGAGGCATCGGAGACATCGGAGACGCCAGCTGCAGAGAAGGTCGACCCATCTACACTTCCGCCCAACGCTACGGAGACTCAGCAACCGTCTACGAGAGTATGAGTTGAGGCTCTATATGTATCGATACAGGATATAAGTTCCCCGAGATGGAGCATGTAAATATGTGTATATTCAAGCTAAAAGGGATGCATGATACTTCGAGATCTATACCACGAGACCTGATACCTAAAGCTGCCTAGCTTTTCTCCTTGATTGGTTTAAAATAAAACAAAAGAGAAAAGACTGTATAGTTTTACATGAATGACTAAATATACGCACACAAAGAAGCAATTAAAACGTGTACAGTAGTGTAGTTGAGACGAGATGAGATGAATCGATATCATATAGGCACCTCTTACAGTGAGTGATAAGGCATAAAGGGGAGGGGGGGAAAGGGGGGGAGTATGTAGCCAAGCGCGGGGTTGGGCGCTGATTGGCTTTAAGCTCTTTGGGGTTCAGTAGGTGCCATTGATTTCGAGCTTCAGAACCAGAAACACCAGCTGCCTTTTTGTATCCACCACTCTCTCTCACCGATACTTTTTCCTTTCCAGATTCGAAAACTCCTTTTCCTCTTGACCTGGAGTCAACAACTTTCCTCTCCCTTGCTTTTCTCGACCATTGACACCAACGCCCGGTGCTTTCAAACCGACTTAAATCGCAACCAGAGAAAAGAAAAACCCCCCAACCGCCCGACATGGATGAGATCGCTAAGGAGTACGATGTCATCGTCTTGGGCACCGGTAAGTCAAGTTCCCCTTCTGGGCCCCGCATTCCCAACTTCGACCTTTTTTTGCTTGCTTGCCTGCCTTTGGTGGGGGTTGGGAAGCTCTCGCGATATCTGACGTATTGACCGATTCACGTAGGCTTGACCGAGTGTATTCTCTCTGGGTATGCATTACATCATAGCAGCTTTGGGTGAAATGTGTCTACGTTCTGGACTGACCGCGTTCCAGCGTGCTAAGTGTCAAGGGCAAGAAGGTGCTGCATATCGATCGCAACGATCACTACGGAGGGTACGTATCCGCAAACACAACAGAACACACCTGTTTAGAAGACATATTGCTAACAGATATGGTACAGAGAGGCTGCCTCAGTAAACCTCGAGACGGTACCGGCCCTATTCCTCCCACTGACCCCTATATACATACCCCTGTCCATCTCGAACTGACCCGTTTTCCTCTCGACAGCTATTTAAGAAATATGGTAACTACGCCAAGGGCGACGAGCCATGGAAGAAGTATGGCCGCGCCAACGACTGGAACATCGACCTGGTCCCCAAGTTGCTCATGTCGTCCGGCGAGCTGACCAACATCCTCGTCTCCACCGATGTCACCCGCTACCTCGAGTTTAAGCAGGTCGCCGGCAGCTTCGTCCAGCAGAACTCAGGCCCCAAGGCCACCGTCGCCAAGGTCCCCTCCGACGCCGGCGAAGCCCTCAAGTCTCCGTTGATGGGCATCTTTGAGAAGCGACGTATGAAGTCCTTCATAGAATGGATCGGCACCTTCGATATTAAAGACCCCGCTACGCATAAGGGTGAGTAATGGGAAGAGAATACTTGGCAGTTAGAGACGACAAACGGCTGACGGACTTTGTTGCTAGGTCTTGACTTCAGCAAATGCACGTCCAAGGAGGTCTATGACAAGTTCGGCATCGAGGCCGGCACCCGCGACTTCATTGGACATGCCATGGCCCTCTACTTGAACGACAGCTACCTCGACATTCCCGGCAAGGCGCCGGAAACGATCGAGCGCATCAAGTTGTACGGCACCTCGGTCTCCAGGTACGGCAAGTCGCCTTACATCTACCCTCTATACGGTCTCGGTGAGCTGCCGCAGGGTTTCGCACGTCTGTCCGCCATCTATGGCGGTACGTACATGCTCAACACGCAAATCGATGAGGTCCTGTACGAGGGGGGCAAAGCCACCGGTATCAAGGCTACCATGAAGGGCATTGAGCCGGAGATGAAGTTCGAGACTAAGGCCCAGATGGTCCTGGGCGACCCCTCGTACTTCTCCAGCAAGGTCAAGATTGTCGGACACGTCCTGAAGGCTATCTGTGTCCTGAGGCACCCGCTGGCCGGTACCAACGACTGCGACTCTTGCCAGATAATCATCCCCCAATCCCAGGTTGGTCGCAAGAACGGTAAGCCCCCATTATGGAATAGCGAGGATCAAAGGCCGGTAGCTGACCAGATTCAGACATCTACATTGCCTGCGTCTCGTCGGCACACAATGTATGCCCTAAGGGCTACTATATCGCCATCGTATCCACCATCGCTGAGACGTCTGCCAACCACCACCTAGAGCTGCAGCCTGGTCTGGACCGCCTCGGCAAGATCGAGGAGCAATTTATGGTAGGCTACCGCCCTTCCCCTTCCCCCCATACGTCTAGTTCGCTCTATGTGGATATTTAGAGTACTTACAACTCATCAGGGCGCACCTATCCCGCTCTATGAACCCCTCGAGGACGGCACCAAGGACAACATCTTCATCTCGAAGAGCTACGACGCGACGTCGCACTTCGAGACGACGACGGACGACGTCAAGGACATCTACGCGCGTGCCACCGGCGAGGAGCTGAAGGTGGAGGGCCTTAGAGAGGGCCTCCAGGTCGCCGACGAATAGAAAGATTTTCTTACTTTCGGCTGTGGAGCGACGTGATGGATGGATGGATGAGTGTCGGCTGAGGCTTGATAATGGAGAGAAACACGGTAGAGGAAGATGGAGATGAAAGATAACTACCGCAAGCAAAAGTACTTAACGCGGGTATGGAGTCTAGTAACAAACCGAACCGTTCGAACCGAGCCTGGTGGGATTCGGTTAGGTAATGGGGCAGAAACAGTAGCGCAGCTATCGTTTTCAGTTCGGGAGATAAGGCAGGCAGGCAAGATGCAGATGCAGATAGGTAGTGTTGACAAGATAGAAGTACAATATTCGTGGGCGTCTACCGGACTTTGCGCATGTGTTTTTCACCTGGTGCGTGCGTGCTCGTCGATAGTGTGAGACGGGGATGTTGGCATACTGCTGTCTGTGTCCCACCGTGGCTAGACTCTACCTGGTCTTGCGGCGTCGGAGAGGTTGTGATGGTGGTTGTAGAAACGCGTAAGGGGTAGGTAATACGGCCGGTCGTGTGGAGTCGATGAAAACTCCTTTTTCGAAGTGGTTCTGGCGGGTTATGGTTTGACATTTCGCAACAAGTCGCGATAGGTTGCCCCTTTTTATATGGATGTAGTGTGTCCACGGCGTGGCGAGCAAGATGGCCATATCTTCGCTTCCCCTCCTTCCAGGCACTCCCATTAACCTAACATAAAGAATCACATAGTACGGGAATAACTTACCTAGGTATTTAAAGTGCCCTTGATAATTGTATTACTTGTTACGGACACAGCATATGTGAGTTTCCCGGGCCGAGCATTTTTGGCCGGGGAAAAAAGCTGGGTATCGGGAGCTAGGTGGTGCGAGGAGCTGTGGCGTATTGATCTGTTACCGCATTCGACAGTACGGTAATACTATGAGCTTTTCTTAGAGGCGAAGAGTTATTAAGGCTCACTTGGGCTTTGTTGATTTTATGTTGTCGAAGGGACATTCTCGGCTATGGCACGTTTTTGAAGAGTGTGCTACCTACACGAATTACACCTTGAACTAGGCAGGAGAGCGATAGACAATTAAGAGCAATGACTACCTAGCCTAGATATAGATTCTAATGTTGATTGTAGACATTAACATTGCCTGTAGGCTTGCAATCCGGAATGGAAACTCGGCCTCTATTATCGATCCCTCACACGCCCTGGAATAGTCCAAAATTAAGGGGGGATTGACAATGGTGATTCTTTATGAATATTTCCCCAAGCTCAACTACGTACCTTCTGACATCAAACCCCACGATGAGAAACATTCTGAAATACTATAAAATATACATAGATATCGAGGCGGTATTCTTACCTACGGGCCGTCTAGATGGGATGTCGAGGTTCAAACCCTCTAGCCCTAGCCGAATAGGGGGTACGTAGAAGCACAAAAAGACATGTTCTGTATGTATTCTTACACTCCTGGGCAGGCAGTTAGTTATATTGAGAGCTCTTCGTATGATAGCGCAGTGTTATTGTTTCTGTATCTTAAGGCTGGAACTGTAGCTTGGGAGAGAGGAGTCGAATTAATTAACGGGGCCATCCGACAACCCCTTTTTGCTACTTATTCTAAAGAGGCTTAAACAAAGATCAAGGGAACTCAATCATGGGTACTGTGGGTTACCGAGTCCTTCAAGCATTTAAATCTCATATATTCTAACTTGGTGTCGCTATCCTACATGTTCCATACCAGCATATCACTAGAAAAACCATCCGTCTTATGAGAGTTTAGGATTATTCGTTCCCAGGAGGACGATATTATCCATTAGGTACCTTTATTTTTATCAACACTTGTTTTGCATCATGATATCCAGATTCTCGAGAGCTTGAGGTGAAGATGTAATAAGCTCCTCAAAGAATCGAAACTCTTCATTCAGCAAATAATATGCTTGCGACTGAGCCCTAGGTATTCAGACATTTCTTGTACACCCTAGAAGCCTCAATTCAGATTATCGTGAGTGAGTAACAGTTTATTTCCCGCCACTTCTCGTAGTACTCATCTACAGATCCCCGCTTGATTAATACTGGTAAAGTATAGGGGGGATTACGGAGAACAGTCCGTCTCCCCGATAGTAGTATAGAATCTATTTAAGACCATCAAGGGGCTAGGTATAAATGACGGGTTATCCGTATCATGCGATATATACGTGACATTTTAATAGGATATGCACATATAGAATGGTATACATCGACAGATGTCAGACTAGCCTTGACAGTGTCTTCATAGTATTGAGGCGAACACGAGAAAGGGTCTATGTTGAAGGCAATGAGGATATTGAGTTTGGAGAAGCCTGATCGCAACCCTACATTTCCATATTTTATCAATATTATATCGAGTACACAAGTTCGGATATCTTAAACAATTTCACCAGTCTTATGGCTTCTCAGCCGGCTCTGTTTACACACGGATCTAATAACCTCTATGAGCGACGAGCTATTTCTCAATATGCTCTTATCTCAAGCTAATATTTCTTTAGATATTCATATCAAAGCGCTGCCACCAAGACCCGACCACAACCGGCATCTTCCTCCAGCTTCACGATGGTTTCTAGCTCTATGCTGGGTATCCCTAGACGATAGAGCTTATTACTCTCGTCAAATAAGAGCATAATAGTGACTTCAAACTTACGGTCCTAGTTAGAGGTTTAAAGCATTGAGTCTGCATAAGCCTTTTTATTTCCTAGCTACACGAAGATCTGACTGAAGCGACTGTTGTCGTGATGCGAAACTAAAAGGTACGGAAACAACGACGATGTTGCGCAGTGCGCCTCAAATACACTTGCTAAAGAGCCAGGGTATATATATATACGAAATACCCTTTGTGCTCTTGCCTTAGCCCCGGATAAGGGCTTACAGGTCTAACCCCCTATCTAGAGGGATAGGGGCCAAAGGGCCACTCCCTGGAGATTATATCATGGCGATTAGCATCGTATCTCTCTATAAGGGATATCACATGTTAAAGTCAATTCATATACACTAATGATAGTCTTATTCAAGTGCTGAATGTTGGTTTCATTAAGTGATGGCAATATCTTATGTCGAACCCCTTTTCCCCATTTTGGAGTAGAGTTACACAAGCGGTGCAAATAGGGGCTACCTTAGCCACTAGGTTAGATCGCCATAACCTCACGACGTACGGAAGGTTCTACCTAAATGCGCCATAATTAGGGTCATTAGAGCCGATAGAATCATAGCCATAGCCGTAGTAAATACGCTTTCGCCTTGTCATTGTACGAGCAGTAACGGCAGCGCTCTTTACGTGCAGACATGGAACACTATCAAGCTGGCATAGGTACCTCCTGAGTATTGCGTGATAGGTGTGACCGAATCAACTCCACATGGCGTTTCGACGAAATATGCATTACCAAGCAGCTACGAAATCATGAACATTCGCATACAAAGCAGTTGGCTTGTTTATATTCTACCTCATTCGAAAACCCGAGCGACCACGACGAGGAGCCCGGGTTGTCTGCTGGGCGGCGATCTACAAAGCACAGGGTAGTGGTCTAGTTGGTTAGCCCGGGGGTGTTACCCTTTTCCCCCTTAGGTTGCCTTGCCTGTAGGTTCGAGTCCCCCAGGTTACACAATTTCTTTTTGCTTAGCTCGAACGTTGAATTGAGTCTACTTAAGATCCCCTTTTCGCTACCCGCCACCCTTGAAATACGACTTCACAAGGAGAAGTAGTCTAGAAAGGCGTGTAGCGTTGGTTTCAGGTCTCACTCGTATGACCATGCCCGCATCGCAGACTGTTGCCTTCCACTATTCCATACGTGATCTCTCTCTACTCGACGTACCCGGAGTCTCGGATTAAACGGCACTCAACATCATGCATTTGGAATCGCCAGTTCGCCGCCCGGCTAGCGTCGAGGTACGACTAGCATATGTCACGCACGTTGAGCCCCTTTCAAACGAAGGTTGTCTGTAACCTGAGCTATTCTTGGTATCAGTTCTAGAGAACTTCTACTTGGCTATTGTTAGCAGTGGCACGGCAATGCGACGTAGGAAGTGCGGCTACAAGCCCTCGTATTGTCCCACGTGGTGTTGTTTCAGGGGCACTTGCGACTCTATGTGCTTTGATGTCGCATGTAGATGAATCTGGCTGAGGTAGAACCCTACATAGGTAGGTAGGAGTTAGTTACATGAATCTTGTGGATAACCGTACTGTACCGTGCTCTCTGTCGAATGAGTCTCCTTCCGTATGCGTGTACTTGGCTGGTAGATACTAAGTCCGGCTAAATTCAACGGGATTTTTCTCTTAGATGTTAAGTAACTTCTATCAAGGTTCTACCAACTGGTCCTTCGCTTTGCCGTCGTTGGTACTACCAAGCTACACCAACCCCTATTCGAAAAATAGGGGAAATGGAACTGGAGTTGCCGAAGCATGTTAGGTAGGATATCAAAGTCGGCCTTGCTAGAAAGCCTAGTATATGTTTAGTTTTCGTAGATTTGACACCGAAGCTTCGAAATCGGCCTCGCCGTCTTTTTGATAGTTTTATCACATGTTAGCTATTTTGATGTATCCAGACCTGTTAGTGCCGTGATACCTCGTCCCGCTCCTCGCGACGTACGACTAAGGCATTGCATGGCACTGCGTACGAAACTCTTCCATCATGCATATGCTGACAAGCTGACCCCAACTTGGGATCGCCCAAGCACAGCATGCGAGATTGGTTCTCGACTCGTCGTTGGTAGCTATTCTTCTGCCACGGCAGACGCCCATCTGCGAGCTGCTAAATTGCGTCAGCCCGGGATAGGCCAATCAGCACGGGATAAGAAAAGATTTGGCCATACAAATAACATCAGCTTCTCGCTGAGGCTTATGTTAGCGCCTTAGTCCGGGATAGCCACCCCCAAAACCGGGGCCGAGTTCGCTCTCTCTTTTGCTCGCGCGAACTTACCTATCTCGCAACATTTTCAAACGTTTCCCCTCTCCCCTCGCCCCCCCTTTTTTGAGTGAACTTCTATCTTTTTTACGACATGTGGCAGCGCCTTGGCATAGCCCGCAAGTAGCGGGAAGAGTAAGCAGCAACGAAAGGAGATGGTCTTTTTTTTTCCGAAACGTATCACCTAACCATGACACTTGTCTACGCGCGACGAAAACGACACGGCATAGGAATAACATAACCTACCTAACATAGGTTTTAGACGATGGGTCTTGTCCGAGGCGTGAGCACTAGTACTTCGAGCTGCGAGGCAAGGCAAGGCAAGGCGAAGGGGCGTGTGTTGTTATTTTTTGCTTACCTACCTTACCCCTTCGCTCTTTTCCCCACAATCGGCGTCTTGTCGTAGTTGTGGATGTTTCAAGCCAATCGATCGCCAACTGCCGTGAACGAGCTGAACTTTTGCTAGTGCTATTCCGGACCTTGCTTGCTCGCCCGGTCTTACGTGAGACCCACGTGGCAGCGGAGAGAACCTTTTCGCGCAAACAAGACAAGACGCATCATCCGTATAGGGCTGACATAGCTGGAGACGACGCCAGCTTCGACAGCCTAGCTTACCTAGCTTACATAGCTAGCCTTTTTTTACGCATTTCTGTTCTGCCGATCATCTCCCGCTTCGCGAATCGTAAATCGGCGATTAGATGAGAGCGAAGTCATCGTCGTATACGGACAGAAATATCTACTATGATGATGACGATAATGATGATGCGCGCGACAGACAGACAGACGGACCGGGGGTGCTGGCCCCTCCCCCCGGAGAAGCGCGGACACATTCACTGCCCCTAACGAGCATGGTTGCGCCCCAGGCACCGATATTGAAGCAGTTGCGATTGGGTCAGAGATAGATTGAAGCTCACCAACTTAAGTAAAGAAAGCGGAGCCAGCTAGGTCGGGTTGGTTTTGGGTTTCCGATCCAACACAAGTCCGCGCTTCGGCTCGCAAATCGCGGCCGGGGACTCCATTCGCTGCTGGCCCCGGCTGCCCGAAATAAGGCAAACGAGCTGAGCGAAGCTAGGACGATGCTCCCCGAAGCGCGTATACACATAAGACACAGACAACATTCACACCCCTCCCCTACCTGTCTCTTTCCCCCAGCCTAGTAAGGCACAGTCACGACGGCCGCGGACAGATGACCGAACCAACCTAACGACGGGGCGCGACACAAAAGTCCCCCCCCCCGTTCGCCAAGCAATGACGCAAGCGGGTCCGCGCAAGCAGAGGCGGCGTATGACTCTCTCACCACTCACCACTATATCCTACTTTGCTTGTATAAGCATGTCGTTATCAATCGTACGTACGCGAGGGCGGAGGGGGTATCGTTGAAGAATACGGTGAAAGAGAGAAGGGGAGAAGAACCCCTGCCTTAGGTATGATACCCGACGCTTCCCCCCGTAGCAGAGCACGAGCAGCGAAAGAGCGAAGGGCGAAGAGCGAGGATTGGGGGTTTTCCGCTTAGTAAACTGCTGGGAAAAGACGATGCTATCGCTATCGCTAGATGTCTTGGGGTAGAGAGTTCCCCCAACGCCGGAGCTGGTCTGCGCAGGGTTCTTTTGCCCCGTCGTCGGCCTAGGTAGGTTTAGCCTATCTGCCTGCCTACCTGCTTGTTCGGTATCTTCCCCATCATCCATGTACGTACACGTTGTGGGACGGGGATATATAGAGAGATACAGATAGACAGGACAGGACAGGACAGGACAGGATAGGATACCTCAATGACGAAGAAGCAAGAGCCGGGGAGGGGTCAGGTGTCGGTAGGTAGGTTCGATGAGCTCGCAAAGCTTACCTACTACAAAACAAGCGCGCGAGACAGGGCTGGGGGGCAAGGCAAGTGGAAATTACCTAATGTACGTCACTGCTACCGTAACGGTAACCTACCCTGGGCAAAAGGTATGCAGGTAGGTTACAAAACCCGACCGAAAATGGGCCAAGCTTCTTTTCGTAGTCCGATCGAGTGAGTTTGTTACTATATGGAGGTAGGTTAGAAGCGATGATGATGATGTTGTTGATTTTCTTTTTCTTTGGTCCTCCCCCTGGCCGATTCCTACCGTGTAGTAGTGTATGTGGTATGTATGTATGGGCGTATGTACGACTCTAAATATAGAAATAAATAAAATAAGAGCCTGCCGTTGTGTTTCTGTTTCTAGTGGCGACGCCGAGGCAGTGCTAACCCCGGTCTTTTGTGGCCTGCCCCCCCGGCCAGCCGGCCAGTGGAGGGGGGTTCGACTACCCAACCCACGATACTTAGAATACTTATGATACTTACGATCTAGGTACCGACCATTTGCTAGTCTTCTTCAGCTCTCTGTACAAAGAGAAAGTCTCTAAACAAGTTTATTATCTCCTTCGGTGACCCTGTAAGCTCGTGCTACGGTATACCGGGACCCCTGCCCTGGTTGCCGGCTGATCGTCATTCCTGATGAAATAGATAAAAGTAGGTACCTAGGTAAGAGAAGGCGTGCTGTATCTGCATGTCACTCAGGTATCGTCAAGCCCACGGAGACCCGGGAACGATGGTCATGTTTCTGGACAACAAGGTTAGCCTCTAAGCATGTACGCAAGGTATCTTAGACGAAAGCGAGCGTTCGTTTTGTCTCTCTGTAAGAGGTAGGTATTTTCGTCCACGCCACCGCTACATACCACCCTCGTCTCCAACGTTGCTGTTCTCTAGCGTCGAAGGATGCTCATGCGTCTTTTTGCCCGCCTCTGTATCTGGTAGATTGAAACAAGAGAGAACCAAAAAAAAACCAACCCGGTGAAAATCTCGAGATGTCATCCCGTGTTTCATGTTTCAGGTCGGAGATGGAGATCTCTGATAGGGGAGGCAAATGCTGCAGGTGCCAGGGTTTACCAATTTTAGGTGCTGATGGGAGAGAGTGTGTGATAAACATCCAAGCCACGAGGCATGAAGAACCGGACCGTACGAACACGGCGTACATCGTCTCATGAACGGCTACACGTCGGATGATAGAAGTTTCTCTGTACAACCTGGCTCTGATTGGCTTCCCGATAATACGGCGTAGGGGTTTTATGCCTGTTTACGGGAGTATTATGCGTGCTGTGTGTGTGTATGTGTGTACTTGCCTGGGTGTGGCTTCATTCATGATCTGATATCTCTCGTTTACAAGCACACCTCGAAGTTCTATTCCTACGGCTGATTTCTTTAGGAAGTAGCCAAGTAGGGGTGTGCGTGTTCTTGTACATCCAAGCCCACGAGCGATGAGTATGAGGCTCGTATCGACGTATCTCTGAACTTCATGATCGAGCCGACGTTTACGATGAACAGGGTAGTATTTCACTCACTTGGGGCAAACCTCGCATCATTACCCACTACGACTGCAGTTACGGGGTCTAAGATCAAGGTCGTGGCAACCAGGACGGGTTCTGTAGAAGTAGGCAGAAATAGACCAACATATGTCTAGCATCCCATGGTCTCTAGTCTCTATACTTGAAGAGTACATGTGTGTGCCTGGTAGTGCTGACGACAAAGCGGCACAGAAATCGGGATTTGACTGGCTTGTAGTTGCTTGTGGTTGCTTGCAACGAATCTGACGGGGAGGGGGTCCCGGCATATCGTCTTCTATATCGACGAAGCTTCGTCTGACTGGCGGATGACCTGTCCTTTATCTCTATGTGTAGCGTGCCGAAGGTGTGCTTGGCTGAGAAGCCTCCGATTGGGTGCTCTCCTGATTTGAATGGTTGCACTTCACAACACAACTTCCAAGTCGTCTGACACAGTTAATATAGGGCTGGGCAATCGCCAGGACGGTTCTCGAGGCGCGTCATCTACGATAACGTCAATCTATGCTTGTGTGCGTCAAGAAAAATCCGCAATCGCTCCAATGATATTGTTCATGTTCCCCCTGTCTTATCCCCCCTGAATTGCATCCCCAAAGCTGACAGTCACGACAGTTCTTCTCGAGGTCGGAGGGGATCGCCTAGTCACCAAACTTGTAACGCCTGAATACCTCGGTGTACTCTCGGGGAATGATTGTAGAGCCCTAGAGAGTAAATTGCTGCTCCTCCTGAGCCCCGCTGTGAGGGCGATAGCTGTCCGTGGAAGAAGACGTCCTCTAACCGTACGTCAAGGCTCTTGGGATCTGTTCGGGGTATGAATCAAGCTTGTAGTTCGAACTCCTAAGGATGGTAGCTACATGCCTACGGGCATTTGCGACTTGTCATAAGGCGACCGGGTGTAACCGCCTCTTTTTCGTTGTAGTGGTGATGATGTGAATTTACTACTATCCGTTCCCGGGGCATGGTAGCGCCCCATTGGCTTAAAGATGAAGGCGGGATGTAGACCACAAGGAGGATATGAGAGACATAAGGAGTCATGGGGCGGCATGATACATTGGGGGGTTGGGAATGAGTGATTGGTAGCTTTTGGCAATATCACAAACTAGAACAGTTGTTAGCAACGCTCAAAGCTAAGAGGTTCGCTTCAGGGGGGAACATAGGCCAAGTGTTGGTGTGTGTGTACTATTAAAAAAAAAAACGATAGAGCAGGCTCTCTGATACTTCTAATCCATCTCTCTCTGCCCAAATCCGTTGGCGCCGAGGCTGATTCATGCGTACAGTACTGATTTGGCCTCGCCATGCGGATTGCCTCTTATAGAATCAGCTCGGCAGAACCTGATGGCAACTGGGCTCTTTCATGAATGCGAACTACAGCTCCTCGGGCTAACAGTAAACACATATGATAAAAAAAGGTACCGAAATAGCACCAATAGAGTCTAAAAGGTTGTTCATCTTAGACGCCTAGGTAAGAAGGAGGCTCAGCTCAAGGAGGCCGCGAAGACTGCGGCCGTGCTAGGCCGGCGGCTCCGCTGCATGTAGTCTTTCGACGAGGAAAAAAAAATGAACCATCTAGTAGACTGAGCTCGATCGCGAAAATCGCTAAGGACCTCATTCCTGAGCGAGGACGTAAAGCTTAGGGCCCCATAGAACCACTATCAACTTAGCAGTGTCGAAGTGACGATGGCAACCTACCCCTAGGGTCTCACGGCCAAGCAAGATGTTAGTCCCCAACCATGACCTGAGTATCTTTTGCATATCTCACCATCTTCTAATTCCGACACGTTGATCTAGTCCTTGTCGTCTTAGACGAGCGGGCTAGGTAGGGCCGGCTAGCTGAGTCGGTTGTCGAACGATCATTATGATACTGATATGCTCCTGAGGATCTAGCTCTCCATGGGATTGAATTATCTAATTTCCTCCAGCCCTGGACTCTGGCACTTACATGTCTTTCATCTGCAGGTCATGCCATGAACTAGGTTAGATGGGTTAAGAGAATCGTCGTTATGATCCGGGGCTTTGTTAAAGATTACTCATTATGGGGAACAATCATTTGGTGATCTGACTCGCGGCGACGAGAGACCCAGCAACTTTTTCTAGTACCATAGCCCCAGGTTAGTAGAGCGTACTATTATTTCTCGATATGGGTCCACAGGTAAACTGACCAGGGTTCGATCAGGGGTATCTTCGTAGATTGACACCACAGGCCTGGCCTAATCAACGCGACGACCCACGATGTGGCCTGGGGTAGCGGTAAGTACCAGGGCGTCCAAACTCATAAGGCATGTACTTTCGCTACGCGATGGCGGAGCGAAGTGGGACTTGTTAGTTAGGTAAGGTAAGCTTCTAGTAGTTAGCTGCTAACAATTAGGTAGAGATGGCGTACGGCAAAGCAGAGGCCCTGTAACAGTCCACTTCGCGGCATCTTTCTCTATCAGAGCCGACGCACGGCGGAGTTTTGCGGGTACTTCCTCGGGGCGGTTGTCCGCAAGTAAGTACGTGTATCTAAGTGTGTCTACTTCGTGAAGGAGGCGAAACATCGCTACGGGAGTAATAAGGTACGCTGCTAGGATCAACGGCACGCGGGTAGATACGACGAGCAATGCTATGCTGTACGCAGGAGGTAGGGGGTATAGCTCTACTGCAAACCAGTACGTCTCTGTTCTAGGAACCTCCTTTTGCCCCTTTTCCCCCTTCTGTTCCTTTAGCGATGTCGACGTGGGTAGATGTAACATAGTTCAATTCAAGCTGGCCGCCGTACTCGGTTCGTCTCGGTCATATTTGATGTGGAATCACTTCTCGACCGTTATGATAGTCCTTGGAGAGCTTGGAGAGCTTGGAGAGCCTGAAAAGCTTGAGCGACGAGACTACTTGGCACCACGGCAACTCAAGACGCTATGGATTCTGAAGAGAATTATGGGGCCAGAGCTATGTTTAGCAGAACAGCCCTAGCCCGCCTTTTCCTTGTTGGCTCGGATGGCCGTTAGATGTAGGTATGTATGAGGTATGTACCTCGTACGACGAGCGTGGTAAGTCGCAGGGCTGAGTTGATACAATATGTACTGCTCAATGCTGGCCCCGAAGCTCAAGACAATGTTTTACAGGTTGCGAACAGTTTGCCGGACGACTGACCGGTGTTCGCACCTGAGCGGTACAGTATGCAACCGGAATCAACTCATCACACGAAACAGGACACCACTCGCCTCGGCGGGTTTGTGGAAGAGTTTCCGAAACGGAACGAATACATGAAGAGCCGGGTGGGGCCTCGAGAGCCGTGTGGGTGCTGAGTGCAAACCGCAACGAGCCCGAACAGGACCCTCATGTAAGAACTTAGAATGTGTGAAGCCCGACTCTTCATCATGGGGTTTAAAAGCCCTTGCTACCTGCACCGTGCAAGAATTGCAAATCTTGTCAATGATCTGATATTTGAGCATCCCGCGGCTTACGAGTCGTGCGGAGGTTCCGACGTTCCGAATCGATATGAGGAGGCGAAATGGCCCATTGTCGAGAGAATACACGCACTCCATGTACCACGGTTGAAGATTCACTCACGCACGCACACACACACACACACACATACACACGTAAACTCGGATGAAAAGGCGGCCGGTGTTGCAACTGGGCGGTCGCTATAGGCAGGGCCCCTTCTGCAAAGGAAAGCTTCTTGACTCCCACAGTCGCACGCCATTGGTCTCATGTCTCTCGAGGTAACAGTCGAGCATTCTGCAAGACGGTGCTTCTCACGGTGAAACTCTGTGACTTGGTGCGAGGCGAGAGTGGGAAAGTTGTCCGCCGTTTTCTTGTGAGAAGGGGAGGCTGGCAACAGAAATATGGCGGCCGCAGGTGTGTTACTTTGATCGCAAATTTTTGTGGTGAGGTCGGCGAACATCACTGTCAAAAAGGGGTGTTTTTGGCCATCCCGACTTTTCGTGAGGGTAATGTGAGGACAATGTGTCTGGTAGTCGAATAGAAAGTCGGTGTGCATATGATTTTTTGAACTTGGTAGCTTCAGGGGGTCCGATGTGACACTGGGGTGTCAACCGAAGAGCTGTCTCACGTGTTAAGGCACGGCGTCTAATGGGCCACTTAGGATAAAAGCGTAAGCGAAGTGACGATCAGCTCTCATTGGCCTAGGCACAGATTGCCCCCGGAGTGTTTGTATGGCTTATATGTGAGGTGTCGACCTAATAAATCAATGCGACCGAGCAGGCGAAGAAGAATTGTCGAACTGCCAAGGACAGCTAGGTGCGGTTCGATTAATTTCATTTATCCAGGCGTGAGGCTTGCAGCTTCGCGAAAGACCAGTTCGCTCGAATAACACAATAGCGCAAGGAAGAGTATATGGCTCGCGTGAAGATGGCCATGGCCATGTCTGCTATGGACAAGGTTTCTGCTGTCGTGCTCAATAAGGCTTGCTTGCACAAGGACCCCTTGGGCCTCGGCTCCTAGCAGGGGCTGGGCATCGAATTCCTACATATGCAACGTGAATGATGAATGGTATATGCGATAGATCACTCCATCAATTCGGCTATCAAGAAGAGTTAGCGTATCTTTTAGATACGTCGTACCCAACTCAACGAGTTCGAACTCGCCTCGCCGGGGTCGCTCGTGGTCGCTCGTGCTCGTTCTGGCAATTCTCATTTGGCCGAAAGAGGTTAAGGGATATATGGTCCGGTCTAGCACATGCTGCGCGTAACCCCCCAAAGGCATGACCGACGATTATTACAGCAGCAAGCAGATGTAGCTAAGATGTTGGAGGAGAAGATCGACGAGTTGTTGTCTAGGTTGTTCGCAAGTGCGTTGCCAAACTTGCCACTCGTGATTCTCTCCAATAGGGCCAATAGGGGTTGGTTCAGGGCTCGCAGTTACTGCTCGGTGTCAAGCAACTCCAGCCCTATCAGCTACTTAGCTGAAACAAGCAGCTGCATTTGTCCCTATGCAGGTTAGATTGAGCTGGAAAGTTGCCTGCGTCAGCTACCAGTAAGGTGGGCGTACTGTCAACCATACATATCATACGTACCTCATAAGACATACATGCAGATACATACATACATGTACATACCTAGGTACATAGGAGGATTTGCATACTAATAGTTAGGTAATATCAGAAGGGTTGGTTGAAATTACCTCACGTCGCAATAGGAGGAAGACGTATCGTTGCATTACTAAAAAGAGTAATTATAGAGACGCGAGATAGGGGAGGCTACCGCAGAAAGATGGACGTATGCAAAAAATAGAAAGGAACTATTGTAAAGACGATGATGTAGGTGCAGAAGAAAAAGAGGCAAGTAAAAAAAGAAACATCATGATCCAAATCCTGGCGTTATTCGAAAGTTCATTCCAAGTTGAAGAGATGGCAAAATGGCAGAAATGAGAAATGGTCAGTAAGCCCAAAGTGTTGTTTCAGAAATAAGATGGTACATTAAGCCACATCTACATTCCACTCTAGCCTTATGTAATTATTATTCCTGACATAAGAATTGTAATACATGTACGAAGTACCAACTGTATCAACTGCATGCCAACTGCACACCAAGACAATTTTGCGGGGACTTGCTAACACTAACACCAACATCATCACCACCAATTCGTACAGGCTTCTTCTTGCAGGCTGTTAGTGGGCTTTGGTGGGTGACTCTGCATACTGGATTACGTAATATTCCCTGATAACCTCGTGGCTTCGGAGGCTCGAGATTGGCTGTGGCGATCAAGAAAAATCCCGAGTCCAATCGGGAAGGATTTCGAAGCCAAAAACGCCAATATGGGGCGCCCCAAAGGTAAGCTCTTCCCCCAATCAGTCGTGTCACCAGGAACAGCGGTCGCATTTCCCTTCCCACCGTTCTGGAACACTAATAAACAACGTTAATATCCCTTCTCTTTCCCGGTCGTTCGGATAATGTCCGTTCGCGACGATGAACGGGCTACACAACCAAAGATCGAAGCAAGTCAGCTTTCCATAGCGACGGCAATCAAATTTCGTCACAGGCTTACAGGTATAAGACATAAAAAGTCAGACTCGGAGAGACTCATGGTGGCTCATTGTCTCGTAGATATTTAATTTACGAGCATCTATAAATACTTGGGTCTTGTATGACAGCCGTTTATTAACCCGTGAGCCCTAATGCATTGCGATGTATGTCTCATAATGCTCATCATACCTTAATCTTAGAATACCTACCTCCTTTGCAGCTGAGGCACTCGCCTTTAGGACAATTGCTCGTGAAGAAAAGGGGGTTGAAAGATTGACCAGTGTAGTAGCACGTGTATGCGCGCTTCATATTCAACCTTGCATCAGATCACCATCTACTCATCTGCCGCTTGAGACCTGCAACTGGGATTGGACTGATTAGACGCCAAGGTGTTCGCTCAAGGCTTTTTATGTTGCCTCCATCCAACATGTCCTTCAGCATAACTCGACTGCTGTTTCCGCCTCGAAGCCTTGTAGGTAGTGTGCTACACAGAGCTACGCCGGTAGGCTAGCCATTTCTTATTGGACGGTGATAGTCAGGAGCGAGAGGAGGGGAGAGAGCTCAGAGGTTGGATGGAGTAGTTCTTTGCTATACCGGCGCCTGTCTTAGACTTAGTTCGTCAACACTAGAAGCGCGGTACGTAGACGATCGCGGCATCGAGATAGCTCATGATTGGAACAGTTACATTCCTAAGGCCCCCAGAAAAGCCCTAAGCTTAACCCTGGTGATAGTTAGTGAACGCTAGGAAAGAAGCGGTATCTTTAGACGATATTAGGTTGCTAAATTAGGCGCAAAGTGAGAGAACTACTTATTCCATTTGCAGTTCGCGATGCTGTTTAAGCGGAACACGCCTTCCTCATTAAGAATCGAGTCTCCATGTCATGATTAGAAATTCTTCACTGTTTCTTGCTTTCTGCCATAGACGTTAGCGTTGCGGCGTTGATCAATGGAATATTCGGGTAGTCTAGTGGGGGGAGAGTGGATGATGAGTCCTTACTTAGTACTATAGCTACGACGCCGTCCTTCTGAGCGGGCCGTTGCTGAAGGATGGACAAGGCCCGTGGAGTACAGGGCACAGATTCCCACCGACGGCTCGACTAAAAGTGATTCAATTGTCTGTCTGGCAATGGTGACTACGCCCCGAGCCTTGCCGTGCTTGCTCGCTTCAGGAGGGGCTACAATAAACGCGCCTACGTCTCGTTTTCGCCAACACGTAATATCATCTTCTACGGAAGTGTGTCTGGCTTAGTAATTCAGTCAAGTCGGTGAGTGGCATGATAATCTACAATGATGTTAGTCGCCGACTGTTTATAATACCGAACCCGATCCCGAAGCTTCTCGAAGACAGGGGGATACGAACTTGCCCTAAATACGCGTAAATACGTGTGACGGCTTATTTGGTCACTGGCGTTGGGGAAGAGGCATGGCGGCATGGTGATCTCCCGTGCGCCGCACGACTAAATTGCAAAGAGCGTGGCGTTGCTACGTTCGATAGCGGACTAACTTGGCTATCCACAAATGAGGACGAAAATAGAAGACAAGAATCTGATCTAGACAATCGACTTCCAAGGGTCATCAGAGGTGGAGTTCGGATAGGGCATGAGCCACCGCCGGGCTCGAGAGCATGTTTCGGACGAGACGGGTCGTACAGAATTGGCGACTTTAGGCGACATAGTGGAGGGTAGCCGATATGCAGGAGGTTTATGGTCGCATCGAATAAGGCACATTTCAATACCTCTAGGAGGTAAGTAGTTTGAACCCTTACCTATTCGCCATACCAAGATTGAAATAATGAGTATGGCTCAGTCTCTCTATCTCTCTCTTTCTCCAGTATGACTGTATGAGAGGCGCGGACGGTGGAGAGAGAGATAGGAATACGCGCACTTTCGAATCCCGTCCCCGTCCCCATCCGCGCTGGTACGGGATAACGATAGCTGGGGTATTCTTCGAGAGTACCATAATTCGGGTATCTTGTAATACGGTTAGAACCTTACAACGCTCGAGGTTGGTTCCATTAATCGAAAGAGGAAAAGGGAATATTGGACATGGTTTGATTTCTGTTCTGTTAAGCAGAGGTCCTTACCTAACGCAAGTCGCAAATGACGAGATACTACTGCACCACAACAACACAAGCCAATACAGATACAACAGAACCATCATCATGGCAAAATCTAATAAAATCGCCTCATGGAGATATCCGTCTGTCGGAACCGAAAGTATTTTTTTATAACTTATCTCATACCCTAGGATATAGGAATCCTTAAGTCTTGACTGACGTTTCGAGTACTATTTACGGGTACAAATGGAGAGGGGAGAAGGGTTTTGGTGTTAATATTGGAAGCGGAAGAGAGAGAAAAAAAAGAAAAGACTGGAGTACTAGCTGCACAAGACAGTAATCCATGTTATAATATGTACCTTAGGTACGTTGTAAGTTAGGAGACTTAGCTAAGGATTTTTTAGAGGCACTCCGTTTAGGCTTTGGTGTAGATCTAATAATAACACAGATGATGAATTGGATGAATTAGACGCCAGCGCTTGTAATCTCATTGGTTGATTCGTCCAACTCTGCCGCAGCTTTGCCAGCTTCTTGCCCAGCATCTTGCAAGCCCTAGCAAGCCCCAGCCTGCCAGGCGCACGAGCCAAGCTTTTTCTTATCCACATGTGCATACATAATATGTACATTGAATATGTACATTGAATATGTACATTGACAGTGACATGACATGGTGACATTCAGAAGTACCAGATTGCCAAAGGAGGTCTGCCGCTGCGTCACTCCACTAATAAGGTAAGGTGGAAACATTATAAGCACTATACCGCCTGCCGGGATTCCGATCCTATGTACCACCTCGTGCAATTCATTGCCTTTCGCGACTCGCAAATTGACCCTTGGACTTCTTACCTTTTCTGCCTTTCTGCCCTTCTACCCTTGAGTTTCTACCCTTGGGTCTACCCTTGGCCTTTGCGCCAAAGTGACATCGATACTACTTACCTGCCTCCATCGAACATTTCTTTCTTTGTTCTTCTCATATTCCAATTCCGTTACAGACTCGGGCTTCCCATGCACGTCGTTTCATTCGAAGGCTCCTACAGGCTACCACAACTAGCAGTTGACGTACTGCAGATCTGCGGTCCAGGGCCCTGAACACCGTTGCCATGCTTTGCCATGCTTTGCCATGCGCTCCGGCCGCATCTTGCGGTCGAGGGGTCAGGGTCAAGTTCAGGGTCGAGGTCGAGAGTAGAGGGACCCAAAGTCGGAGCAATAGGAGAGATTGTGAGCGTCCTCCGCCGTGAAGCCAAAAAGGCTCCATTGACGTCGGTCCCGGCTTCATGCAGCTAGCTAGCAGCCTTAACAGTGGCTGTCGAGTCCAACACAATACTCCCCTCTAATACTGCCCCAACGACTCCAGTCTCCAGTCTCTAGTCTCTAGTCTCTGGCCTCTAACCTAACCTCTAGCCTCTGGTCGCAAAGTCCCAAGTTCCACCAGGTCTACCCGTCCGTCAAAACGTCATTCTCCCCTACCTACTAAGCCCTGTAAAGCTTTAGAAATGGCCTTTTTTGCTTGCACGATGACACCGATGATACCGTAACCCTTGACCTTGATGGTGGGAAATCTCACGTTTGCTAATTGCCGGTTAATCAATCTTAATCGTGACACACTTCGGTCTCCCGACTGCCTCTTTTCTTTGCGCAAGAAGACCCTTGCAGACGAATGTATGCATGGGGGGGAGCCGTATAACACGCGCGATACAGTACTACGGTACAAGCTACAAGCTACCTACCGCCTACACAGTATAATGGGTATGGATAAGGCAGGTCGACCAAGGCGACAGTCGCAGAATTAACACTGCCCGCTCACATTTGGCGAAGAAACGCCAAAGCCACCCTACCCCGTGCTAGGCTTCTCGCGCTTGGGAACTTAGCTACACCCCACGATGCCACGATATCTCTGACTGGACCCCCCCTCGTGAGTCTACCGCTGCCCCGTCCTGGGACTCCGCAGGCAACTCAATACACGCCTTTGACGCAACACACGCAGCACGCGCACCACCACCGCCGCCCGCCTTATTGCTCAACCTACCCCCCTTACCCCCCCTTCCCTTCTATGCTACTTGCGTTATAGTCGTCAGGTCAGGAACCAAGCAACCAAAATACCTATGGGCTCCCCTGTTCGAGGCGGCCCTGACAAGGTTTCTGGGATCAATTGCTGGGTACCTTGTCTACCTTGTCTACCTTGTCGAACCGAACATGATCAAAGCAATCGATCGCTGGGGTATTGCTCGCACCCCCTGGACCCTACAGAGAGGAAAAGAATCGCTGGAGCCTGCTACCCTTGACTGCTACTGCTATCATATGTACCTTTTCGATGCTATCTCACTTCGTTCTGACCCCCGCTCTTTGCCCACCACCCTGTCGCCTGTCTATCCTTCCCCCGTCTCCCGTCTAAGTGCCTGTGCCTCTATCTGGCCCCGGTCGACTCATTTAGAAGAGAACTGGTGAAGAATGATCCACAGGACAGGCGAGGTACTTCTTCCATGTGTATAGTAGGGCCGTCCTGGTCCCACCCCACACACACACCACTCTCTTCACCCTACCTTGCCCTACCTACGTCGTACCCGCCTTTTGGCTTGCCTATCCCATGTAGGAGGTACCAGCCCGCTTCTCACTACGGCGTCGACTGCGAGATGTACTCCACGGTACACATCCTCTCTGGTGACAGGGGGCGTCCGTTTCCCACGCAGTACCGTACATACGTACATACGTAAGGTCGAAAGTCGGTTGTGTACTCTACCAGGGTACTGCCTTCTCGATAAATTTATAAGCACTTGAGTTCCTGCTTGTCCTGCCATCGGATTGCTGAGGCTGAGATTCTTTAATACCAAACGCTTACCATACTTAGCCGTGAGAGAATCTTCCTTCGTGAGCTATTCTCATACTCGTTTTCTTTAAACGCCTTCGCCTTGGTTGCTCTTATAAGACTTTCAAGTCGCCTATCCCCAAACCGCCACCAACTGTCGACAGCCACATAAGCTACCTACTCAACCAGGATACAGACAGACCCAGAGACATTTGTACGTGTGTTTCTTTATTCTTCGCACTACTCGATTTTCTTTATATATATATACCATGATGGACCGTCACTCTCGACTAGAACGAGATCCCGAAGACTCTTACTCACACCATCCTAGGTCAAGTACCAGCAATACGACTTCGACGACAGGAGGATTTCGCAACTGGGATTTCACCGATTCGCCTCATAATCATAATCGATCGGCATCTTCGCAAGAGACGCAACCGTTATCTTATATCAACCACATCTCACATCGCCCTACGACATTTACCCAAGATCACACGTCTTACCCGTCACTACCTTCTCAAGGCGCTTTAAATTCAGAGTGGAGTGAGAGACAAGCACAGTCTCAAGGCACACCTTTACTACGCATCGATCCAGCACGAGATTCTCCATCACCCCTACCACCACCAGCAAGCTCAAATATGAGGTGAGTTTTATTCATAGCTATTAATCGACGGGACTGGAGCTCACGAAAAGCAGTACCGTAGCTGTAGCATTTGACCCCAGGATGGAGATGGGCATTCCCCGCTCCTCCTACACATGGCCAGGTCTCGATTCAGGTCCCGACTTGTTAGGTCACGATCTGAGCTCTATGGGCCATGGTTCCGATGTTAGCCTAACGCCTCCGAGTGGTTCGAGATCTTTGACTTCCAGCCCGCCGCGATTCACATTGACGCCGGAGCAACGCGAATTAAAGAGGCAGCGGGACCAAGCTCGAAGGGATTCAAAGACGTCGGTCCGCGCCCGCCGCGCTATGAGCTCATACTCGTCTGCTTCTCAGTCCCCGCCGGTATCGATGCACGAGTTCTCATCTGCGTCTCCCGTCCCGGTGTACACGACGGCACCGTCGCAGATCTCCCTCCTCGCAGAACCCGCGACGAGTTTGGCTAGCTCGTATATGCCATCTTACTCCACATCGCCCTTACCCGACCACGGCAGCCCCATGTTCACTCCTCAATTTTCTTCATTGTGAGTTGACCAGCAGCGCCATCTAAGCTTCATAATACTAACCGTGGGCTCGATAGGCCACATAGCGATTACTTGGGCTTAAACTACTCTCCGGGCTACCCCCCGCCGCCCTCCCAGAGCTTGTCTTCACAATACAGCCGGCCATCACCCCCGATGCACGAGCCTGGGATGATGTACCCTGTCCAAGCTCCCCAAATCCTTTCTTCTGGCGGCAACTCAGGGCCAGAATCCGGCCACGTCCGCGTCGTCCAAAGTCGACCCAAGCCTCAGTGCTGGGAGCACGGCTGCAACGGCCGGCAGTTCTCCACCTTCAGCAACCTCCTGAGGCATCAACGAGAGAAGTCGGGACAAGCAGCCAAGGCTACTTGCCCCAACTGCGGCGCTGAGTTTACGAGGACTACTGTACGTTCCGAACCAATCATGTTTCTGAAGAAGTCATCAACTAATATATATCTAAAAGGCTCGCAATGGACATCTGCTCCATGACAAGTGCAAGCAGCGACGAAACTCGTGAACAAATAACCAAAAAATAAAAATAAAAAAGCGAATCCTTTTTCTACGATTCATTACTATGATGGATGAGACGATCGTTGGGAAATGCCGAGGCAGAAAACACGAAGGCTACGAGAAATCTTTTGGGGAAGCGGGATATTGGGTTTAGACGACGGCTCTCGTCTGGCATTCAAAATCGTTCGGACATATTTTTTTATCATCCTTTGTTTAACTACTACTACTACTCGGAGTATATATGGGAATCTCGGGAATATTGTTTTTGGAAAAGAGAGAGAGGTGATGAAGCTTTTGGAATATGGCGTGGAAGATTTAGCATATACCCCCTTTTTTTTTACCTCTTCTTTTTCGATATATTATTAGCTCTATCTTCGCCATGTATATTTTTTTAGGTTATGGTTTTGGTTATCGACTGGAAATTTTAACAAGACTACATTTTTCAGCTTAAAAGAACATGACTTTGCTACTCTTGGTGACTCTCTCTGTCTTCTCCATACAAGACGCAGAGACGAGCTGATGAAGATTATCGGGACCGAGTGGCTATCGAGATTCGCATCTGTAAAACACGTTGGACATGGGGTGGCAGGCCCCGCCAGGAGGGATACAATCGGGCACCACCTGTCCCGTGTGCACTATAACTATATCAAGCTAAGGTACCATACGGATAGTACGTGGGGTAAGGTTCTGCTTTAGCCATGTAGCATCGTCTCTAACTAGCTAGACGTCTGAGCGGGTATAGGTCTAGGAGTGGTACTGTCTGTATGTCTGTCTGTCAAGCTTCTGTTTGCTGTGTGCGATGCGACTATAACCTACTACTAGAGAACCGACATGGGGAAAGATCAGAAGACGATCTCGAAACGAAAAAAAAAGGAGGCACTGTAGAGCGCCCAGAGAGAGAGAAACATGGTCGACATGGGGTTGATGACCCCTATCTAGGAATAGCACAGAAGCTGCAGCAATAGAACCTACCTAACCTTGTAAATAAAGGGTATCGCAGTATGCAGAGGAGGAAGCAAGCCAGGCCGTTAAACCAGGTGGCAGCAGACAAGACAAGGGGGGGAGAAGACAGTACGGTACAAGAGAGAAGAGCTACATACATACCTCCTAGCATACATACATACATACATACATACATACATACATACAGAGTCGTAAAAGCAACTTCCGGATTGGGATATGCTTAACCTTGATTGACGACCACACCCCGTCCTGGACGACAATAGTGCCTGCAGTATATACTACTACTGCATGTACATAGTAGCGTGTGTGTAATTATATTGGGTGCAATCCCGCCGTATTGTACCTTGCTCTTTTGCTTGCTTGCCTGCCCCAGCTTGCCTGTCCCAGGTTCCAGTCAGGAGAGCCGGCCACCCCCTTCAAACCGTTCGTCTGGAATATGGATTAGGGACGACAGCTGGCTGCTGGTCCCATCCCCATGCCCAGAACCGCAACAGGACGATGGAACCTTCCGTCCCCGCCCGCCCCTCGTGCTGTCAGGTTCTTTGGTGCTGAAAAACGATGTTTGTCGTTGCTGCTGCTGCTGTTGCTGTGCCGTCTTGCTCTTTGCTCTCGTCTCGTTCTCGTTCTCGCTTTTGCTGGGGAAGATACTAGGGTAGGACAGTACACAACAATATCACTCGGCCGAAACGGGAGGGGAGAAGGTCCTCCACGTGTATGTGAGGGGTCTAGCCTTAGCTAACCTAGCCATGTAAGCATATCTCTCACTCTCTCAAGGTTGATTCTGTGCATATCATAATTATTATTTTCGGTGTTCGTCGTATCTTATCGCCATTCAAGAACTCCGTAGCTTGCCATTTCTTTTTCTATCATTTTTTTACTCGGTCCGCAACATGCGACGAATCGCCTGCTTCGGCTAGGTTCAGGTAGAGCTGCCAAACCTGATCAATCACAACACACGAATTTTAAGAGTTACGCTTGGCTTGGTGGTGTCGCGCATATACATAATATTCTCTTAGCATTCGGCAACGTGACGAGTCTTTTTGTCCACGCCTAGCATGATACGGGCAATGCATCCGTTCGTTTCTGCAGCCCCGCGAGCTTCCGCATACAGGGCCTGCAGATCTCGTCGCATGGCTTTTTGGTTTTGGGGTGGGATGTGTGTGTGTGGTGGTATTGGTGGTTGACGGCCAACGTGGTGGTGGTGGGATCGGCCGAGTTCGTTATGCCGCCTCTTTTTCTCCTCGTCTTGTCTTGTCTGGTTGTTCTCGTCTACGGCTGGTGCGTGTACGTACCGTACCGCAAGGGTACAAAATGACCATACAGCAAAGAACCCAAGACCCGGCCAATCGCGCTTCTGGAAATACTCCATGGTAGTACTGACGCGACCACGATGACCGCACCGTCCGTTGGAAACCTGGAGATTCTGTTGGAGAAGGGTGCGAGAAGAAGAAGAGGGGGGGAGCACAGCCTTGGACGGGGGAGAGGGGGACCGGGGGGGGAGGGACCAGGACGGTCGGCCAGGGGTACAGGGGGGAAAGCCATGTGCCATGATTGTCTGTGTGTAATGCTGCCAGAAATAGAAGCAGGCTTGCGAGCTACGGCATTGGTTTTCAGGTTGATTGAAGCGACGATCCCGCCATGTTTTGAACAAGAGCATGTGCACCGGTTCTGTGGTTGCGGTGGATGGATGGATATGTGGATAGTTCCTTGCAGGTAAGCTGGTAAGGCAAGGTTGATGAGTTCTTCTACATACCTAGGTAGTTTGTGTAGATCTTCCCAAGATATCTTTTTCTTTTCCCCCCAAAAGTCCGTTCTAAGGTATGATGCATGCAGATTATAATGATAATGGGGATGAGGAACATGGGGGATATAATGGATAACAGAGTTACTATAATAGATAGCAGAAGGACATTTTTTAGTCTTAAGAAACATTAAGAAACAAGGTGGGGGAGACTTGCATCATTACGCCCTTCATCCTTACCTAACTTATACGTGCAGGGCTTAGTGGCTAACTTAAAGGCTCCTTCCGTTGACCTTACATAGTACAATTGTTTAAATTGTTTAAAATGCCACGAGGATCGTCATGGATCAAGCTCAAGCTTGAATCCATCGCAAGCCATGGGCCATGGGTTATAGACCATGGGGGGTTTTTCCTAGGTACATCATATGGTAATAGGTGGTATTGCTAGTAACTAGTAATGTTACGTAAGGCAGGCCAAAGGATACATTACATAAACCTAGACACTTGGATCTTTTCCTTTCCCCACAATCCGCAATCCTCAACTTCAACTCCTACCGAGGCGACACTATCTCTCTGAAATCTACCGACACCGAAGATAGCGAGCAGTTAAGCGGGTGTTTGCATCATCGCCTCGACATCACAGGATGCTTGCAGATTGCTTCCTCGGTATCCATATCCGAAAACGGGATCACAGAGCTCTGGTGCAGAGGGTGGTTTGTAAGACTTCGACTACACACACTTACCGTACTATCAAGCCTAGGGTAAAGGCTGGAGGTAGAGAGGTAAAGTACAATACAAATACAAATACAAACCAAACCAAACCATAGGTCCATAGGTGACAACCAACGGAGCGGGTAGAACCTTACCCCCATATAAAAAGTAAGCACTATCTCAATTCAGACCGTTTACCTTACCTAGTCTAGGCACAGACCTTAGACCTTGCAGGTCGCGCCATCAAAACGTCCTAGGAAGAAACCCCACGGCCCGGGCAGGATCTGAGAACGGCTTGCACGGACTTACGAAGAACATATATCTGATACAATCGTACCGAACATTCCGGGTACACTATCTCCGGCAACCCATCCATTTCGTTTACCTTTGTACGCCATTCCTATCTTAGGTAGAGAGGCAAATCGTATGCATTATTGATAGGGTAGCTATAACTTTAATGTTAAGTCTTAACCGTTGGACAACAAGCCAAGTCTTCGGAACGAACCCTCCCGGCGCTTGTAGCGCGATTATTATGATGAGCATGTAGTTAGCATGACGGTAATATCCGCATGCAAACTTCTCTCGAAATTGTTGGGAGAGGCTAGACGAAGAAGATAGTATGATATGACTTTGGTTTGTGAGCACGTCTCCGCGGACCAATGTGCATTCGCCATTGGCCAGTTGCCAGTTGCCAGTTGCCAGTAGCCTCGAGTACGAGTGAGACCGAGGGTGAGAAGTCTTTTTCGCCCTGCGCCGTACGTAATGATGTCAAGTCCTACACGAGAAGCGATGATCTGCTGAAATGGCGAAAGGTATTTTCCTAAACTCCGGTGAATGGACGGCTGTCCGTCGAATCACATCGTCGCCTGCTTACATACTCCGTTCTCTCTGAGTTCTTTTCTTCTCGGTGTCCATAGACATTACAGGTGTAACCGTGACACAGCGAGACGGGGCAATTTGCGCGCGAGGCGCGTCTTCACCATACCTACCTATCTAGGTAGGTAGGTAGGTAGGCATCTAACTTAACCTCGTTTAGTATGGCATGCATGTTTGAGAGGTTAGTTCACCAAAGATGAGTGTCTTTGCTTTTGGGAGCATACACGCCAGACGCCGCTGGGAAGCGCACTGCAGCCAACAGAAAACAACAATGTGATGAGAGGAGACTTATCACCAAGCTACCGGTATGATTAGTCGTGTTACACTGCACGAACGTCGGACACTCCGCAACACCACAGATCCCAGATGCCGTTTCACAAAGCCTCGGGGTATACAGCCCAGACCCAGTCTCAGTCCCAGTTCCATTCCCGAGCCTCATCTTCTTTGCTGTTGCCGCGCGTTCCATGAATGCATGCCGAGGTGAATGACAGAAACGGTAAACGAACTCATAAGAAGGCCGGGGGGGGGGGGTATGACCATGGCGACATGGCGATCAACGGGTGCTCCCATCTCCCCCCACGGAAAACGCTAGACGAGGGAATAGAAACATACGGCCTGTCGACCATCCGCGGATCATTCTAAATTTGCATCTGTACATACAAGACACCACAAGGTGTTTCAATTTCAGCCCCTGCGCCGCAAGAAACAATCAGAGAATTATCAAGATTGTTTCGATCGGTCCCGAAGCCACAATGCCAAGAATAGGTACTAAAAGAGGTCACTCGGTGGTTGAACAACAAGAACAAGGGCCAACCGAACGATGCTACCGGTACATTGAGCAATCTCGTCAACGTCGATCTCACTCGATACGCCGTGAGCTGTTAACAAAAAAAGACACTTTGCTCGTGCTGTGCCGTACACATACAGCACAACTAGTACGTCACTCGCTCGCTAATTCGAACCATCGAGATGCGAAAGTGGTCTCGGATGCTGTCCTCGAAAGGCGGCCATTTCTGGCATTATTGTTCGATCAACCACCCCCTTGTCGCGTAATAACCTAACCTAACGACGTTTAGTCTCCGCGCCGCCCAGCTCGCCGACTCGACGATGGTTTAACGGACAGCGATAGCCGGTTGCTTTGGGATCATGTAGCGATAACGAAAGTACCACAGTACCAGATTCACGGTGTAGCCGGCACCCGCCAGCCCGCCAGCCACGCGAACCTGCGGCCGACAGCTTCAGAAGCAGGGCTGGTTACAGTGCAGCTCTTGAAACAATGCTTGATGGGTGGTGATTACTACACTGCAAGGACCTTGACAGGTCGAGAGCTCACAGATAACCCCGGTCCAATCTTCCCCAAACCACCTGACATACACGTGTGAAAGCTGCAGGCTCAACGTGGGAGGCGAACAACTAATTTGACCCCAAATGTAACCATAAACAAATTCTATCCTATCAACTTGCGTGTTCTGCGGCTTACTACAACACGTTCGATCGAGAGGCAAAGAAGACCAGCACCTATTTGATCAGCTATAGCCTAGGTACATACATACATACATACATACGAACACCAGTCAAGGGTCAAAGCAGCTAGGCAGCTGTCGATAGCTACCTACCTTAGGAAGCTAACCTCATGATTTACGCATCGGACTCGGCTACACGACCAGACGACGTATCGAACATTTCCCGTAAGAGAAATGAAGAGCGACGCACGCGTATATTACATGGAACGACACAAATATAGAGCATCGTATGCATTGCATAGTGGAGGCGACATCATGTCTAACATTGGTCTGTCGTAAAACGTACAGCAAGCCGGGGGGTTTCCTCTCATTAACCAAACTTGGTGATATCGCTGATCGATCTCGGACTGCTTATTCGCGGATGCAGAAGCAGTCAGTAGCAGCTTTCTGCACAGCTAGCTGGCTCGTGTGTCAGCCCTAAATCATCTTTTCGTTCAGCCCTCCCTCACGCCTTAGCTTTTACGCAGCAAGGCCCGTCAGGGCCGTCCGGTCTCGTGTCTGACAGATCTGCACCGTCGTTACCCAGTTCCGTGATGCGGAGTGGGGAAGTTGGACAAGAAGCTATGTAGGTACTTTGGAGTACATACCTCGAAACATACGCTGTCCATCGTAAGGTGCAGGTAAGTAAGAAGTTGATGAGAGACTAAGGTAGGACAGAGATGCGAGATGCGTGTCTACTGGTC
Organism: Hypoxylon rubiginosum; assembly: GCA_902806565.1. Taxonomy (NCBI): domain Eukaryota; kingdom Fungi; phylum Ascomycota; class Sordariomycetes; order Xylariales; family Hypoxylaceae; genus Hypoxylon; species Hypoxylon rubiginosum. Next base: position 374,821 of record CADCXA010000040.1, read on the forward strand.
CAGCCAGCGGGCCATTTGCTGACAGGCCGACAACCATCGAATGCGTGGTTTCTATTCGCGTACGTGCCTCCGCCGCACGCTATTCTACCACATGCCACTTGCATGCATATGGGAACGAAGCTTCGCGATTCGCCAGTGCCGCAAAATGGACCAAAATTACCGTGTCGCTGACCCGGAATACCTTCTCGAAGGGGTGGGTGTATGCTTCCCCCCCGTTTCTTTCGAAACTCGCCTTGCCCGTAGAATATTGGACGAGTTAAAATTGCGACCAAATTCTCCGCGGTCCCGATATGCGTGTCAGGCGAGTCAGGTAAGTCATAGATAGAGTGGCAGTGAGAGGGAGGGGAGATGGCCGTGTCTGAGGTTCCTAGGAATATATTTTTCTATTTCTAATTTGGTCATATATTCTTACGACGATCAATAAGATAGGCGAGTGAAACTGTCATGTTCGTGGGTCTTGATTCGAGGGGGCCGGGTCTCAATCGTTAGCTGCATCTCATCCCATCTCATCTAATTTACACCCCCAGTAGACGAAATCTACATACCTAGGTAATGTTCTCATATGCCCGCTTCGAGGTCTCATCAATGTCCTGCATACGAATGCGACATCCGTATCGGTTGACGAAATTATGCTAAGACTTATATTAAAATATAAGATATAAGATATATAAGATATAAGATATATAAGATAGGTATAGGTATACACACCCCCTAAACACATGGCTTTGTAGATAAATATACGGATGGTGTAGATGTAATGAGATTATAAAGGATGTTGCGACAAACGCGTAGCCGCGCAAGGCAATTCTGCCTTGGGCTATGTCGTACAAGTACAAGTTGCATTGGTTGCATATACAGCATAATAATGCACAGACCACAAAATCTGGAGCTTAGCCGCGCAGCATAAGCAGGTAGACAAATTTCGGTACCGTAATGCTGTGCACATGTAAGCAAGCTAAGTAAGCGCCTTTTCACCGCCTACCTTCTATGGTAAACAGCCCAACTGACCCAACTGTGGCCCCCCGGTCTCCTATCCAACACCAACCAATTTTGCCTAACCATCGAACCCGTCGACCTATTGACCTACCTTGTCGTATTCTAGCTCCAATCTGCTACACACAACTCTCATTCAGCTGCCTAAAACAAATCTACATTACGGAAAGGAGGAAATGCTTCCCTAAAAATAATTCTGACTCCCTGACAAGGAAATTGCGCTGAACGTCCAGGGGGCCATGGTACCGGTGCATCGCCAGGTTCGTGGGCTGCGAAAGGGTGCGACGATATAGCAACAAGCCAAAACAGCAACAGCAACAGCAACAACAATAGCAACAACATGATGATGACTGCGGCTGCGGATACCAAGTGGAACGCGCGCAGGCGACGCGCCATCCAGTCCGTCTTCCAGACGGACGTCTCCCAGCCCACGCCCTATTCCACCCCGTCGCTGCATTTCCCCGAGAAGGGTCAGCCGTTTGGGGGCCCGCTGACTCAGACACCCCAGAAAGTGGCTGAATCCCACTTCTTCCTCGCCTCGCCCGAGAGCAACAAGCACGCCGCCCAGCAGACCCGCTTTGACCGGTCCTGGCACGTGGTCACCTCCCGCATCGCCCTCCCGCCCTCCGTGTCCGTGGAGGATTCCTTCGGGTCCCTACCCGGCTCCCAAGACGTCGACGACGTCGTCTTTCGGGACGCCCTCCGCGACGTGCTGGACTCGTCCGTACGTCTCCCGCTCGCGGCGCACACCGAGGACATTCTTGCTTGGCACACCCAGCAGGTCCGATTGCACTTCGTGAGCCATGTACTGCCCCTGCTCGCCGTCTGCGACGGCTACTCGGACCAGACTCAGGTCCTGCTCGGGAGTATACGAACACTGGAGGCGGCGCACAGGCAATACGCATTCGGCCTGTCCTTGATCCTTCGGGCTATGGAGGAAGAGGATGCGGAACGAGCCCTGATGATATTCCGCCGCGATCTACACGCCATTGTGGGGAACTCGATGTCCGGCGGCTTGGTGGATGCTCTGAAGTCTGTTCTTGGTCACTTCATGAGGACTGTACTTGATGTAGATGCAGAGGGTCATCCTTCAAAGGGCGAAAGAAAGACAGCAGACCCCGGCGAGATAGAGAAAGCTAGGAAGGAATTGCACGAGCTAGTGGATTCTCTCTGCAAGGTTGGCTTCGCTGGTGAGAGGTTTCAGATACTCTTCGCAGAACTCCTTGACGGCATCATGATCACCTATATCCGGCAAACCTATGCCGGAGTGTGGGAGCCGGACAAGGATATGATGGCGGGAGCGCGTTCGAGCCGTCTTAGGATCCAGCCGCACTGCGTAAGAGAGCTTACGGATTGGGTTGAGAATCAATATGCGAGACTAGCTGTAGAGGTTGTAAGCCGCCTTGGTGGTGGTGTGGAAGTCTCCTGGACAGATCTCGGTAAATGGAAAGAGATTGCCGTTGGCCGGCTTGCCGCGCTTCGTATTGACGAGCTATTCGACATTGTTATTAACTGGCCGGAGAGCGAAGGAGGAATCGACGACCTCCGCTACGCAGTTACGACACCTCAGCGACGGCTACAACTTACGGATGCCTTCTCGGCTACATTACAAAGACGGCTGCTCCACGCCGGGCGTTCGACATTAGACATACTTCGCACCTACATCTCCATGATTCGGACGTTCCACAAACTAGATCACTCGAGAGTACTCCTCGACCGAGTAGCCTACTCTCTTCAGCTATACTTATGTACTCGAGAAGACACTGTTCGCATCATCGTTACCGGTTTACTAGCCAATATAGAAGAGGTCAATTCGGAAGCCCGAAAGACCAAGCTTGTTGAACTTGTCGAGTTGCTGCAGCAAGACTCGGATTATCGCTCTGAACGGCAGGACGAGGAATGGGACGATCTAGAATGGGTCCCGGCTCCAGTGGATGCGGGCTCTAATTACAAGAGACGAAAGTCCGAGGATGTCATTGGCACGCTTATAAGCGCTTTAGGCTCACCAGAGGTGTTTATCAAAGAATTCCAGAACATCATAGGCGAGCGACTACTCTCGGAGCAGACAGGGTTCAAGCAAGAAGTGGGTGTGCTTGACCTGCTGAAGAAACGATTTGGAGAGTCTTCACTACAAGCTTGCGATGTAATGATTAGAGACATTCAGGACTCGATACGACTTGACGGCGTCATCCACCGCGGAGCTGTCAATCACCCAGAAAAGCTCAAGCAAGATTGGACAATTCACGCACGCATCCTATCTCGCCTCTACTGGCCCGAGGTAGGAGAGGAGCGATTTAACTTGCCTCCGAGTGTGACGGAAATGCAGAAGATATACGAAACCATATTCGAACATGTCAAACCGTCACGCAAGATCAAGTGGCTGAACCATATGGGCCAGGCGACCGTGGAGCTCGAGCTGGAGGACCGGACTGTCTCGGAGAAGGTCCGTACGTACGAGGCAACTGTCATCAATGCCTTTAGCGAGGAAAATGCTCCGAGCTGGACTTTCGATGACCTATGGATGAAGCTCGAGATGGACGAGGACCTCCTTACGGCAGCACTCGAGTTTTGGGAGAAGAAGCACGTGTTACGTAGACTCCCGGACAATACTTATGTCGTCATCGAGCGCCTCTCAGGCGCGGATCAGTCGTCATCCGTACAAGCGGCACAGTCGTCCAATATTGCTGTTGTCGATACACACCCGGCCACCCCTCGCAAGGTCAAGCCCGGGATGAGCGAGAAGGAGAAAGAGAAGCGCCAAGTATATTGGCAATTCATCGTCGGCATGCTGACGAACTCGAGCTCCACCATGCCTCTTGGCCAAATTTCCATGATGATGAAGATGCTGATCGCCGACGGGTTCCCCTGGAGTAACGAGGAGCTGCAAGAGTTCCTAGGGGAGAAGATTGCGGACAGCGAACTCGAAATCGTTGGGGGTAAATATAAGCTCGTGAAGAAGTGAGATGTCTTAAAGAGCGATTATCTCATCTCAGACTATTGTATTTGCTGGGCGGCTTACATAGCTCGGCTCGTATACTTTCAATACCCTAAGGGTCCGAACGGCTTGCTGGCGTCAGCATCGTTTTGAAACATGTCATCTTGTCGGCTGGCAGCGATCACCACGAGGACACAACACATGGCTTGCTGATCAGTGCGAGGGTCCTCTTAGCGCAATACGATCTCGTGGGGGACGTCAGATGAAGCGATCGACGGGGGCGTGCGGGTCGGGTGTGAATTATGAGTTGAGAAGTGTATGCCGAAATGTCCTTGTTGGCGCCATCCCGCCATTCCGATTCACACCATGCCCTGTCAGCTTTTTTTTTCGGATCAGTATGCCCGGTATATATGTATGTATCTGTCCTTGTCTTCTTGTCTCAGCGGGGGACGCCACACGCCACAGGGTCACCTTCGAACTTCGGTTAGCTAGCGCGCCTTCGGAGTACTGGCCGAAGAAGTAAATATGATACGATGCATAATGCCGGCGTGCGGCTGAGCAGGCGGGAAACAAGGCAACGCAACATAACACACTGTATGTAGACGAGGAAATTATTTCCCCCCTCCCTCCCTCGTCACACCGATGGCCGGGGTAAGAAGAATGAGGAAAGAAATAAAGAAGAAAATCGTGGGCGGTCAAAGCAAGGGTGGTGGTCTCGTCACATCAGACCGGCTCCACGAGCTTATCTAGGTAGGAATGGAATACCTGCGCGAATCACAAAGCAAAAACCAACCTCGCAATACCTACTGCATAGGACAGGCGACGCGAAACTGGTAGATGGATATCAGGCATACACACACGTATATGGTGGTATTGGTATACATATTAGATGTCTTACGTAGCAGGTCACTCGGCTCGCCCATTCGCAGGGGATACGAACTTAGATGACGATGACGACGGTTTGTGATATCTTAATGCGCGAGACTTTTTTTTCTTCTCCCTTCTTTTCTTACGGACATATTTCTACTTGCCTACTTCTACGGGGTACTTGGGTGTACTTTCGTTGCGTCTTTGCCTCCATCTTGCGCTTGTTCAGACCTGTCTTAAGTGCGACTGTGCGAGTACACGCCCCCCCTCCGGAATACATTACATACATACCTCCCTTGCCTCCTACTTTCACATGAGAAAAGAGGCACGGAAGAAAACTTGGTGGAGGTTTTTTTAATAAGTAAAAAATGCCTCTTTCTTACTCTATCTCGCTCTCGCTATCGCTCTCTCTGTCTGTCACCCTACCCTTTCTTTAACTTCTTTCAGACGAACACCCCCCGAACGAACGCACACACCCCAACCCTAACTTAATTATTGGTTCGGTAGGCGAACATACAAAGTATCTTGCATAATTGCCTTGCCAAGAGAAAGGGAAAGGAGACACAAGGGAGAGAGAAGTTCCCCCGCGCTTACTAGCAGGTAGATTGGATGCAAACGCACGTGGTCCGGAACTGGGGTTTGGGGGGTGGTTTTCTAATAAGACTACCTACCTCCTACCTACATACCTACCTAGGGACGGACATACAATGTGTAGTGTAGTTCTTGTTACATTGTAGGTAGGTGGTATTTTTCTCCTGATTCTTTCGGGTTCGTTCGTCTGATGTACCCTACCATACCCTACCATTACCCTATCCGTGTTTGGTTGGGGGTTTTTTTCTCGCGCTTTATATCCCGATCCGGTACGCGCCGCGAGCTTTCGCGCGAGGGCCAATTGCGTGGCTGCCCAGACCGATCTACCTTACCCTTGACCTTAGGTGAGTGAGAGAGGGAAATTTGTGTTCCTGTGTAACTCTAGTCCGTGCAAGGGGATTTGGCTTGGCAGCCTGGCAGCTTGAGAGGGTGATATCAAGACAGGACAGGTCAGGGATTCCATCTAGCGGATGAACGGACGAAGGAGAAAAAAAAAACGAGCCCACGCATCAAGGGCCAGACAGCTATAGCTTAGGTCGATTATGCAGGGTACGTATGAAGACGGGATGAATGTCTGTATTGTACATAGGCCTCGCATAGCATATAGCATATCGGACAACGTGGGCTTGCTCGGTTCCTTCCCGCGCCTTTTCCGTCTGCCTGTCATGTTTTAGTCACCTACCTTACTTCCCTCTAGGTATTAAGGGACTGCAGATATGTATGTATGTCATGCACGGCACATACCAGCCAGACTTGGTCTAGGGGGGTGCTAACGGGCTTCGGGCTAAAAAGGCTAATAAGCAAGATGCAATGTGATGAACGGGATGGGGGGATCGTGTGATGGGATCAATAAGGACTAAGGCGCGATGCGAGCTAGAAGCCTGGGCTGAAGAGAGAGAAGGGAGGGATGGAAGCGGGAGAAGGAATCCTTCCGACAGCTGGAGCAAACGAAGCAAGAGAGGGAGCAAAGCTGGAGATGCGGGTGATAGGTGATGAGTGATAAGATAAGCCCTAACCAAAAACGTAGGACTAGGGCAAAGGACTTCTTGACAAGTTAGCCTTCCGAAGCCCGAAAAGCTCGTCGACCCCGTAGCCAGTCCGATCGGAGCTAGGCCCGCGTCCGCGCCGTTTCGGCCCCGGCTTTCTATTACTGCAAGAGAAGGCTCCCGGGCTTCTTGGGGAGGTCGGTGAATGAGGGTTTGGGGTCGGGACGATGGGATGGAACGTTGTCTGGCCTGCAGATCGGTGCCTCTAGGTAGGTAGGTGCTCGATCGATGAGAATTTACCAGCATCCTCGAGACGACCTAGCCGGGAGCACCCCTAAATCCGACTCGACTGACACCCCTTTACCCCCGGATGAGATTCGGACCCGTGTCCAAGTCCCTGTCGTCATCTTCTCTGTTCTCCCGCGGCTGCTCTTCTTAATTTCGCTTGAGTCGCGCCATTCGTCTCGGTTCCGGATCAAATCTATCGATTTACGCCGGGATGGCACCCAACCAAGTAAGAAAAATCCCCGTCTCCTTCGGGTGTCCTGCCATCACGCCGCATTAGCATTATACGTCCAGTCGATTCCCTCGGCCCTCGAGACCTGCCCGGGGAAAGCAATCGGCTGGGCGAAAGAGAGCGTCTACGCTTTGACGCATGCCTCGCGGGCGGAGGGTGGCTAGGGGTGGCTTGGAACCGCTTTGTGATCCATCTGCCACGTCGAGATGCGTTTCGGCATCCAATCGTTCGTAGAATATAATCATGATGAGCCCGCGGTAAATAGGATTCTGTTTTCTCGATACTTTGGATAGGTTAGGTAGTTGACAAGGGGCGAACTTTCTCCCCAAGCAGTGCTGTCGTTCCCAAATCGTAGCAACTAGCATGCCGGTGTCGTTCGTTTGGTGTCTCTGAAATGGATTTGAAGGTTTTACGGGATGGCAGATAACTAATACACAAGAGGTACTAGAGATTCGGATAGCTCATACACGATTTGTCAGTAATTTACGTCCTCGTGAAAGCTAGGATGAGGAGGCAAGACCGTCCTGATATCCGCAGGATGGTTCGAGTGAAGTCGAGCAAAGGAGAATCATATAATGTTTCTACCTCATCTCTCATCGAGCCACTTGCAGGCCGAGTTGCGTGTATAATATAGCAATACCATGAACGATACTCTTCATAGTAAGGATAGGAACGTTACGTATAACAGGAATAGAGAACGATGGTTACGTCTCATCTCACACGCTCTCGTATGAATACACTCGTCACTCCTCCCTTTTAAGAAGTAAGCCTCGCATGTGTAGGTGAGGTGGCATGGTCATTATTTATGAATCTGGGAGTTACGTAACGTCGAAGTCTTAGCTTCTTCAAACCTCATTATCGTCTTCCTGTCACGTAACCAAGACGCCCCTTTATGACTGAGAGGCGATACTTTAAGGATATACCGTAGCCCTGTTCTGATCCCTACCTACATGGTACGCATATGAGTTCTAAAGGAGCAAGTCAGAAGCGGTTCGATGCCTTTTGCTGTTGGGCTTTACGCTTCCCTTCATCACCAGCATGTCACACAGCCTCCTATATCCCCACGATCCAATATAACACAACATAGTCAACACTTTGAACGGTCCATAGCAACCTTGACGTGTCTAAGTAAGCAGTCGCTTACCGATTTAATGTTTACACATGTTTATCATTTCACAGGCCACAGCAAGATACGTGTCCATTTCGCACCTACACGCTAGTGCTCCCTCCCTACACAGCACCGACCACCCGAGATTGATATCAATCCGGAGTTACTGAATAACGGCGAAGTGCATGAAAGTAGAGCTTCCAATATTATTCTATTATCTCTCGATTGGCAGAATTATATGTTGTGGTATGGTCGACCAACAAGACGAGTTCGTCATACGTCTCGCTAACACCAAATCCACAGACCTCCATAAATGTGCAATATTACATCTTTGCTCAATGTCCATCGTCCGCGGAGGATTGAATTTCCAATAGCAGGGCGCAATAGGATTTTGGAAGAGGTAAAGAGGGTGTAATTGCAATCACCTGCCGTCCTCTTCCTCGACCGTAGCACGCTATTACGCACCCCCTTTAGACGTGTGTCCGCCTAATCATTATAAAAGGGAATCAACATTTACCCCTTTTGAGTTGAATGTAACTACATTCTAGAACAGGGCAACATTAAAGTGACTCCTCCCGAGTCATAAATGAGTCTATTCAATGGGCAGTCACCATATTGCTCTAGGCTAGGCGGCATGGCAGATATCATATATCGCTCGCCTCGAAGGTAATACGCTTCATGAGAGAGTCCGAAGATCAATATTCAAGGAGGAAACCAATATCACAGATGGGAATCAAGCATACTCTCAGGAGACGGCTACGCGGTTCGTGAGTAGACTGAACACCGCTAACATGAAACTCCATACATATGTGCTGACCTGGTTCTATATTCCCAATTAAGTTGCGTCCTATCTAGGACGAACTAAAACTAGAGCAGGTCTTCGCACAACGAGGGGAGTGGAAATGAAAATGGGCGGCGAAAGGCTTTGCCCCTGTTGAATGAATGAGTGTCACCACTGCTGCCACAGTCCTACATCGTGTCTAAGGAGCGAAAGAACGAAAGGAGCATGGTAAACGCTCCTTGTTATCGTTATGTGCAATGCTCTTTGGAAGGAATGTGTATTGTAGGTGCTGAGGTACCCAGGTGTAGCAGGATCTGCCATTAAGATCTTGAGCGTATGTCAAGGTATCCTCCTGATTCTTCACACCTCTAGCCCCCCTAAGTTCTGATATAGCAAATCATCTTGTAGAGCATACGGTACAGAGGGTATGAACAGGCCCGGAAACAAGGTGACTATGCTTCGGCCTCCCTTGTGAAAGATTTAAAGGCAGCACGTTCTAGATTATATTGTGCGTTAGGCACAGTAAATTATACCGCCATGATGGTATCGCAAGATGTAAGCATCAGTGGTTTAGTGGTAAAATCCATCGTTGCCATCGATGGGCCCCGCGTTCGATTCGCGGCTGATGCAAGACTGATTCTATTCTTCCTTTTTGCCCCTGAGAGGTTTTCCTTGCTTATGCTGTGAAAGAGTACGACATCGTCTAGTCTAGAGCATGTGCTCTTGCCAGCACGATAGAGGGGCGATGTGTTAAGCTCACCTCTCCAGGCACGTATTCTCGATCGAAGCCGCATGCCTCGAGATTTAGTAGCGTGTTAAGGATGTCGAGAGACCCAGAAGGAGAAATATCTCTTCATCTAGACTTAACCTTGCTGGTGAAGGGCATCCTGAGTCACCGATGTGCAAAGCTTAAGGAACATATTGACGGAAACCTAGACGGTACGAGATGAAAATCTGACTACGTGAGCTGGTCTGCGAGTGGATGGCACTATTCAACCAGTACGAGATTGTATCTGATGCTGTATGTTTGAGACCCAGATGGCATTAGGAGAGCTCACGTTACTTCATCCACACGTAATCAAGCCAAGGTTTGATATATCGTTATTGTCTATACGAGAACCAACTCTAATCAGTTCCCAAGATCGTCCGAACTATATCGTGTGTTTATCTCGTGATGGGCCAAGGCTTATTTCTCGTCTGAAAGTATCTAAATTTATAAGGTTCCCTGGGTTCCGCAAGCTCTAGACTTCACCAGATCTAGCCCGTGGACGGCCTGTGGCACACGGATAGAACTAGTGGAGATGTAATTGCATTGGAGGAAAACGGTCCGAATCTAGAGAGAGGCAGGCTAGAAGTAATTTCTAATCTCATTACGAACAACTCTAATATCCTCAGCATGTCTCCTTTAAAGACTCACCAAGTTGAAGGATAGACAAAACATGTGCTTGAAACCCGGACGCTTGCTGACGTCGTCTGTATTCACGTGAGAAGCTTCAACGCAGCATCGTTATGCGGGATGGCTGGTGGCTTAGCATCGGGCTCGAAGGACAGTGATCGCAGACCTGGGCCGGAGAGGCCGGGTTCACTTGGATCAGCGTCGGATAATGCTATGCGGTATTACTACCCCCCCTGCCGTCACCGTTTTCAGAAGCCGGATAATTGAAAAAAGAACGCAGCGGAACGCGGTCGTCAGGAAGTCCCTCGGCTCGCCGCAGTTCGTTTTCCGCGGAAAGCAAGCAACCTAGCATCATTTACCTGGTGGACATTTGCCTTCCATAAAATGAGGAAGAAGTTCGACTAAGCTGTGTTCGTCAGATGGAGAAAAAAGAACCTCAAAAGGAATGAGGCTCTTTCAGACGTTCTTCGCATGTTTGATCCAATAAAATCATACGATACGACGTCCCCACTGTATGCTGAAAGAGAAGGGGAAAAAAGAAAAGAAAACGAAAACGAAAAAGCCTACGGAGGAGTTAAGTCGGACTTTATGGCGACGCTTTCGATATGCGACAGCTCAAGTCTGGCAACTAAGCACGGCACAGGTTGAGTTTTAGATTGATCCGATACGTAGAGAACCGACTGGGTTAGCCTGATTAGTGAACGTGACGGGTCAATCGGTCTTCATATGATTGATGCGAAGCTCCGTCAGCCATCCGGGGTCTCGGCGTCCCTTTCTGGCAAGAGGTTACTTTCGCGGTGTCGACCTGCTCTTTTCGGGGATGCGCAAAGCGTCTCGGGATACATCTATCATTTCCTGTGCTCCGTCGGCGAAGGACGTGATGGTACATCGACGTTGACGGGACCGAAAAGGCACTGTAGAAAAGAACCGGGAATACTGTAAGGGCGTGGGCTAGTTTGGTTTGATGAAAGGAGCTCTCCCTATCCCTCGCAGCGTGCCGTTGCCTGCGGTGGCTTGGCTAAGACCTGCAATCTTTTGATCCATGCGTCTGATGTGAGAAACGGGAGGCGGGCAAAAGAATTTTTTTTGCCGTTGCCATTGGATGTATCCTGAAAATACCAATTTGGGGCGTGGTGGTTGGGGTTCTGCAGGATCCCATGCACACGGTCTGGCCGCTGCCGTGCCCGATTTCTCAGTCTGGAAGGCGAGCGAATTGCAGGCGAGAGGCATCTAATTAAATGTAAGCCTAGAACTTAGTAAACCCGGGAGTGTACAGGAGGCGGCGGCGGCGACACGGCACAGACACAGGCAACAGGCAACAAGCAACACGTAGACGCTGCTGCTATGCTCCTTGAGGCACGACGATCCGATGCGTCCAAAGCAAACTCTTGCGTGGATGAGGAACGAGGAACGAGGAACGAGCGAAGACCGGGCTTGACAGCTGATCAAAGAAGCAAATGCGGCCGCACGATTTCGCTGATGTGAAACCAGGTATTCCGACTTGGGAGGATAGTGTCGCAGTAGCGCAATCTATTTGCACGGATTTTTGAAGCAACACTTTTTGGGGCCATACGACCTGTCGCGGAAGACGCTAGGATGGCAGTTCGATGACTATTAGATCGGCAGCTCGCTTGAGACAGTGCAGGTTGAACTCTTGGACTCAGAAATCGTGATGTTTCAGTGGGGGGGCTGGTTAGTTCTCGGATCAATATTGCCGTGGGAGGGAAACGAGCAAAATATCAGGGATCGGACCCTGAAGTTTCGGCTGGAATGCCCAGGTCCTATCATTCCGAGGTGGCGCCTTGATCAGAGTGGCCATGTGTACCGGTGGCAGCGTAGTGAGGTGTTGGACAGTGAGGCTATTTGGCTTGGGATCAAAGAGGAAGAGTTTTTGGAGGAGCTGTCTGTGCTCGAGTGCCGAAAGGGCAAGGGTTCTCCTGAAGGCGCGGGCAGGCGGAGACTTTGCGAGATGCGGTGAGGAGGACCAACATCAGATGACTCAAGTAGGCGAGTAGGCGAGTAGGCGAGTAGGCGAGTAGGCGTTTGGAATAGCTCGCACCGACCGACCTAATATACCTTAGGTAGGTTATCAATCATCGTATCTCAAGCAAGCACTGTGACAGCGTCGATCCAGAGATCCAGAATGTCGGTGACGAGATACGACGGAGCTAAGCATGAAAAACATATCTACCGCTTTGATACCATCATCTGAAATGTGAGCAGTGAACAACTAACTCAATAACCACATGGGTGAGAGGCTCGGGACGCCAGCGGAAGAAATAGGCTGAGTCTTATGATCCGGACCGTACGGCTGGGCTTCCTAACCGCAGACTAAATAGTAGACCTTGTTCTCGCCAGCGCTTGCTCGTCTGCATGGTCAAAATGGGATTGGCGACGGGCCTGGAATGCTAACGAAGTAGATGGCGTTGAAGTATTGGCTGGGCATTCGCAATAGACCGGGCCAAAAGTCCGAAAGACCCCAACGACGCATACCCGAATCCCATCCATGTCTGCCATGTATGTAGTGCGTAGTAGGTAGATGACTCGCGAGTAAGACTCACTTTACGGCGACAGTTGACATTCAGTCCAAGCAGCCAAGGGGGCGTATTTGAGCACAGTAATTATTCAAGCGGATATGTAGATTTGATTCAGCACCTAACGGTTATTATCGCAATTAGTAGTAAGTTGTTAAGACAAACGAAACCATGGGTCGATCCTCTGCCGAGTTGGCCAATCAGCGTAGCTCGAGTCTCCGTCTGCCTACCAAGAACGACCAAGGCCAAGGGACCTTTTGCGTGGCGGAGACTAGGCCGGCATCTTGGACGGGATACGCCAGGATGTTAAAATCGAAGTTGATGAATGGTTAGTGAATACGGAAAGTAGAACGGTTGGTCCTCGTTTCTTATACGGCAGAGCATATGGGATTCGTTGATGCCTCGTCGTAAGGATAATGCCTTACAGAATAGTTCCTTTGATAGCTTCATGACTTGAACGATCCGCCTTACCTAGGGTAGATACCTGCATGCAATCAATGGATTCACTTCGGCAATAAGAAAGGGTTTGGTTTGCAGCTCGTGCAAGTCCAAACATTTACTAAAACGGCGTCTTCTGGCGGATGCGAGATTGGCCAACATGGAGTTCCCATGTTAGACAGTACGCCCGTAACAACTGATGCGGCCGTTTTGTCAAGGTTCAAAAGAAACCATTGCTGTCCCAACAGCCTTGCCGTGCCGTGTTCAAATTGCTTCTTCCGCCGGGGCCTGAGGCTGAGGCGAAGTTGATCTCTTTGTTCCTCCTATGAGAGCTGGACCTTACCGAAGCGGAATTTTTCTTCTTTTTGTCTAGACTGGCCGACTGGGCGATGCATCATTCTTAGGTTTCTTTGGCGTGGTACAGCATATTGATCTTTTCGCATGATCTAGTCGATTTGCCGTGAGCTACCAACAAAACTACGAGGGGTATGAGATACCGATGGGTCTTTTCTTAGCATGACTGCGTCAGAGGCGGGTCATGATATCGACGAGATTGCTAAAAGTCAGCTTTGATGCATGATAGGTAACCTGGCGTTTTCGTAGTGGTAGCCAGGTAGCATTTGGACGGACTTGCAACGGTCGTAGACAAGAATTTGACTAAGACTAGGCTGTATCCTGTATCGTGCGTAGGATGGCTGGATGGATGTGTAAGGTCTAGGTATGAGAACAAGGGATATAAGCCGGGATATTCGATAAGCCTGATTCTTCGGAGTGGAAGATAAAACGTAACGACAAAAGGCACCCGGTCCCAAGGACTATATACCAGGCAGACCAAGACGGAGGATTCCTAGTCGGACTGTTATCAATGGTCTACCTATACGAAACAAACAAGTAGCTTATTCAAGTAACCGAACATGAGCGACGCTTTTTTGCTTCCTCATTATTCAGTATTCCGTGGCCCGTGGGGTAGCTCGATGGATAAGCCGATGGATAAGCCGACCCGTTTCTGTAGTCCGCGAATACCGTAGCGTAGCTAACAAGGTATGTAAGTGGTATGTAAGTGCGTGTGCGTGGGCGTGATCTGCGCGGGTTGGAGCTCGTACGGAACCGCGTCAAATACTCCGTAAAGTAGTACGAATACCTTTTTGGACTGACAGACTGGGCATGGGACACTCTCCGACCATTTCTATTTTCGCTGAGACGGGTTTGATGATAATCATGTTACTACCCTCGCAAAAGTGTCGAACCGAAAACCTACATGTTACTTTTTGCGGACACCGTGTTGGTTATAAGTCCACGGTGGTCTATGGTCTATGGTCTATGGTCTATACGTACGTGTGCGACCTCATTTCTCGTTAGAAACCTTTTCCCCCATCCCCCTTCGCTCTTTAGGTCGTGTCGGGTGAGTCCGTGGACTGACACATTTGCGACAACTGTTTACGACTCGTAAGCGCTGAACGATAAGAAATGCTGGATTTGCATCAGTCAATCTCCGCGCACAGACAAGGTGAGCTGTATGAGGCGACGGACTACAGTAAGATATTCGTCGAGGTAAATGGAGAACGATACCGGCCAGGACAAGCCAAACAGCGAAAGACAGGGCTCTTTTTAGCGGCCAGGTAAGGTCTAGCCAATGCTCACGAATCACCGGGGATGATTCATCAGATGCTTGGTAAGGTGACCTGTTTGACCTGGAGTGTGGTATTTTTATGGTAAATGGTATCGTGTACCCGTTCACAAGACTACCTCCACGCCATGGCCGGCTGATATAGTTACAGGATGCTTGCTGGCGCAGCGGATTTTGGTTGGCCGTTGGAAGTGAAAAAGGCATCCTAGCTGCAGCGAGGCGCCAGTTTTGAGGGTTGTCTCTCGCATTTGTTGCCATGTAACAAGTGAGGCAGGGCATGGGAGGGGGGAACGAAGGGGGTGACCCATGACAGCGCGAAGAGTCCATAAGGTCCATAAGAGCCATAAGAAGACCTTGGTTGGCCTTAGTTCGGGGTTTGACCAAGACAAGTGATTCTATATTTCTTTTTTTTGCCACGAGGCTGGGAAACGAGTCGATAGAGAGTATTAACTACCTCCTACAAGATAGGTATGTATGCACAGAAGCAATTTTCCGGATTTGGTGTCTCTATCAATTCGTATTCGAGGCTGCAGTCGTGTTGTAATAAATGTACCTAGACTTTTATGCTTTTGTAACCTGACAGCCCTGAATGGAATCAATGTCCAATACGGGTTGGTTTGTGGGTAGCCTACGAGACGGGATTGGAATAGGCCTTACTTAGTACGAACAAGCCCCGAGGATCCCATATTACCGTATCAGAATTATACGGTTTATTACGGTGCAGGTGGCATAGCAGGGTGGGTGATGAGTGATTCCACAACTCGGTGAGTAATTTACCTATCAAAACAGGACAGATTCTCTAGTATGCTATATTAATGGCTGTTTGGCATTTTACATGAAAGACTCGAGGTCCTAAGCACAAACAAATGGGTTAAAAGAAAAGGCTTGGAATAGGGAGAAAAAGGAGAAACAGAGAATCAAACATATCTCTCTTATCATGGTAAACTACCTGGTATCTATGACGGAGGAGGGGTAAAAATATGGAAATTTGAATAATGATACAGTGATATCGATAAAGGATCACTTATCATTTAGACACTTTGTACAAAATTACCCAATATCCACATCCGAATGTGAAACCGCAGTCTTGAAATCCAGCTGGAATCAGACCTAAGAGCAGCATCATCCTAGCAGTCACAGGCTTAATAGCCCAACGTCAATGGTTCCGAGTCGCCGAATCAATGCAGCAAGGAGCACATGTTACACAAATGCCTGGGTACATTATATGGGTACGAACACACACGTTGACCTGCTTTAGTTTTAAACGCCCAAACAATCAGCGCAAGATGAAGAAGGAAAAGTGTTCATTTGGCGGCCGGATGCGAGCACCGCTGCACCGAGCTTGCACGCAGCTTGCAACACTTGCACACTTGCACACATACATACATACATACATACCTAGTAGCTTGCTCCAGCTTTGCTACATCTAAGCCCAGAGTAAGGGGCCAAGGCATCCAGCCATATACCGAGGTACACATAGCCATACACAGCCAGACTAGGCAAAAAGGTCAAGTCGTCAGTTAGTTGTTGGACTCGTGTATTCCTGGCACGCCCAGCTTGGGACGAGCTTTTATCTGCTTATGTACAGCCTTTGTGTATGGCCTATGTATGGCCTGTGTATGGCTTATGTATGTGGGCTAGCTGCGGACTGAGTGACTTGAGTGACTTGAGTGACTGAGTGACTTCGGGTGACCTGGGTGTCCAAGACTCCATGTCCAAGGTCCAAGGTCCAAGGTCCAAGATCCAAGGTCCAAGGCAAAAGTTCCCTTTTTCGCGAATAATAAGATTCCAACTCCAACTCCGGCAAAGTAATCCCTATTTTCCCATTGTGTGGACAGCGTATCGATTCCTTAATTCATAAAGCCGTCATTTAGCATCGTACAATACTAAGCACAAATATTCCCTACCTATACCGGGAGCCAAGACCCAAAGACCCAAAGGGTTGAAGGGTGGGTTTTTTTTTTTTTACTTGTCTCTTTTCTTTTCTTTTCCTATCTGGACAAGCAGACAAGCAGACAAACTAAAGAGTCTAGGTCCAGAGCTCGTGCATTCATATCTTGGGCACCTAAACGGTTTCCGCCCTTGCCCCTTACGCACTACTATGTACACACTGTAACCAAAACCAACTTCCTGGACAAGCGCTGGACAATGGGAATGGTAAATGGTAATCCCTTGAATAACGCAAACTACCTAAAACTTGCACACACGCACGTTAGCTCATGCTAGGTAGGTCAGGTTAGGTCAGGTAGGTCGTAGGCCCCATGGATGTAAGTGGTGTAAGTGGATGGACCGGTCTCTCTAAGTACCTACCCACCTCGCATCTGCGTCGCCATTGGATGCATGTATAGTTCCAGAGACCAGCGCTCGTTGTATCGTAGTATTCGTTCCCATCGTTTTCCATTTTCATTTGATCCATCGATCCCATGTATCATACACATACAGTACGAGAATACGGATGACTGACTGGACTGGACTGGACTGGACTGGGACATAGTACATAGGACAGAGAAATAAGAACATGGAAGACGGAAAACAGAAAACAGAAAACAGAGGGACACACAGGTTGTAGGATTAACATAACAGATTAACATATTCACAGTACGGGCAGGAGCGACGCCGTATATTTTATATTTTATTGCTGGCCTGGTTCGCCGGGTACCACTGGGCACTTACGTCGTACATAGCACATAGCACATAGCACATCGCACTCACCACATCACAGCTTATTACCTACCTACACATGTACATAGCATACCTACCTCATACATAACCTGCCTGGGTCTATGGTTCTATTCCGTATACCTATACATCCTACATATGTATACAATTGACTGGGCAGAGTCAAGCATCCCGCCAGCCTTCTTTTGTCTCCCGCCTACCTTTTTCTACTACTTACGTCCCCTTTTTCCTATTCCTTCCCTCTTCCTCCGTCCTTTTTCTCAACCCTCTACTCCCCTCTGACCTTACCTTCCGACGGGTCAGATCAGATACAATCTAGGTAGGTCCGATTGTATCGGACCCGACACTGAGTGTCTTAACAAACCTTCATGTATCCTGAATCTCCCGCGAGTCTCCAATCTCCCTCAGCATATTGACGACATACTTGCCAAACATCGCCTTACCACCTAACCTATCCGCGCCCCTGTTATCAGCCCATGGTACAGATACAGATACAGCAGAATCTAGACATTTCAATATTCCCAATATCGTCGAGAGCTGGCTTTGTTCCCCCTATTTATAACTGATTTTTATTATCTTATAACCCAGCGGTTATAGCGTTTGAGGTAGAGGTTAGCCCTTCGCATGAAATCACAAAGGTCCGATATCCGTCCAGCCTCTTATCCCGCAGCAGCAGCGAACAGGGTCGATATCACCGGTTATCTCCTTGGCCTTGGATGACGACCAAGACTAGTCCGCAAACTAGGTAGTCCGCAGTACACATCACCTTCGTTCTGGGCAACGATATATCACATCGTATGCCGGGTGCATTCGTTGGTCATCTCGTACGGCGCCTCGGACATTCTGGCAATAAGATTGAAAAAAGGGTGGAACAGGCAAGGCGAGACTTTGCAGAAGCCGTACGGATTCGGCAGCTCCGGGTAGTGTTGGAAAGAGCTTCAAATATCCACGATAATCACGAATGCGCCGAGTCTTAATCCCTGGGCCGACCCTCATATCCGCTGCAACTCGCTGCAACTCGTGCCGATCTTTCTACCTCTGACCCCTCCCTGTCAGGTTCAGGTTCAGGTTCATCCTGCTTTTGTACCTTGAGTGCCGCACCATCATCGCCCCCGGAGACGAACTTCGCGACACCTAGGAAATATAGTGTGGGAGGGACGGCCTATCTGACCAAGGCCTCCACTCTCCCACGAGGAACAGAAACACAGAAAACAACAGCAGCGATATGGACCCCTCAGCTATGGATTTTGTCATGCATCAGCCTGACCAAGGAGGCAGCGTACCTCTGCCGACTATGGATCCCCGTGGAAGCCGCTCTCGCTGTCCAGCATTTCGTATGGCCGAACACCATCACCACCATCACCACCACCAAATTCCCTCTTTCCGACCGAATTACCAATTCGACCCTGTGCACAACCCGCACCAATTCTGGCAGCCACTACCTCCGCCTCATAATCGGTGGATTGATCCTGCCTACCAGCCCTCACCGCCCGTCATGCCGCCGAATTCAGGGCAAATCGGCCAATCGCCTTACCCTCCTTCGAGCGGTCCTAATACCTACAACGCCCACCCGACGCCGCCGTTCGATTACAGGGCACCAATGCTGAGTCTGCAGCGGATTGGAGGCACGGCTCCCATTCAGCACAGTCAACACAACCAGGGCAACTTTTCAGCACATGTACCCACAGGCCAAAGCGGTCAAGGCAATCAAGGTGTTCAAGTTCAACCTCAGGCGAATAACCAGGGAAGTGGGGGTGGAGGTTTTCATTCAAACGGTACTGGAACTCTTCCGCCTTTAAACCCTATGGTCTCGAACGCAAACCAAACGCGACCTCTTTCTTTTAACCAAACGTCGCGTCCTGCCCAACAATCCGGCAGAAACAGTCCGCCACCCTTTGTCCGCCAAAGTAGCATACCTTCCGCCAACCTATCTCTGCCCGACGTAACTGCTTCAAGTAGATTACACGAGACAGAGAACTCGCACTCAGGTTCGTAAATTTCTACCACTAATACACATTCATTTTATAAATATATTCCCGTACTAATTCTCAGCTCTACTCACTGCAGCCTCACCGTCGCCTCACCGATCTGCAGCCGCCGATCCCGGAGGTGAGGATACTACTTCTGAGCCGCGACGAACTAGTGCCAACCGGAACAGACGGGGCTTTCCTCGCTTACCGTCGTCGGATTCGGGCTGGTCTAGCGACGAAGACTCGGATCGCGACGCTGTTGCGATGTCTCTCTTAGAAGCGGCTGTGTCCGCGACGCCTGGATCCGAAGATCGCATGAGAGCTCACCAGCTTATGAGGGGTACGGTCTCGAATAAGCGAGTCGCCTCCAAAAAGGCTCTTACGTCACTCGAGAGTGTAGCTATCTCGGATCTTCCCAAGACGGAACGAAGTAAGTCATATACTTCTCATATCGATTTGTTGGCTACTAACAACGACGTATAGCTTGTGTCATCTGTTACAATGACTACGGAGTCGAGACGCCCGAGGGTATCAGCGAGATCCCGCTACGACTACCAAAGTGCAAACACGTCTTCGGCGATCACTGCATTAAGAAGTGGTTTGAGGAATCAGACAGCTGCCCCTACTGCAGAGACAAGGTACCTTCGGAGCCCCAGTTCCGACAGGTGATGACGGCACATAATATGTACCGCTTCATTCGTCAGCACCAGATTCGCAATGTCATGGAACGCGGTGAATTAGACTCGGCTAGTCGACCTAACGGTTCTGCGTACGACAGCTACGCCGCCCTGGCTTCAAGGTAAACTGCTTATGCTTTTGTTATCACGCCGTACCCTATTGCTGACTTTTGATGTAGTCCGTTCGCAGACTTCGAATATGGTGCACTAGGAGGTTCTGCCTACAGAAGAGCAGACGGGACTTCAGGATTCGGCTCCAGAAACACTGCTTGGCATGGTAATTCGGCCGAGCGTCACTCTCCGCTTCCGTTTGCCGAGGTCAGCAGCGAGAACCGACGACGGGCACGTTCTCATCGTGGTAGCCTACGATTCCCTCCCGGACGAAGTCCTCACTTCCCAGCGCCGCCGGCAGGTAGCGCAACCCAGCCTCAGGTTTGTTCCATCGAGAACCCTTGCACTGCACTGCTTTGTTTGGAAAGCTATTGAAAGGGCTAGGAGTCGCTAACATTTCATCGTAGCAATACCCCTGGTTTCCCAACAGGCTGACGCAGACTCATACACACACCCATCGGCATTCCTCATCTACGACTAACGCAGGTATCCGAACGACGGCTGACAGTGGTCATTCCCTTACATTCCAGCAGCAGATTGGAGGACCTCCCGAGCCTTATCCGAACCCGCTGAACATGGGAAATCCAGGTGGTACCGCGGAAGAATATCACAGTCTGCCGCACATGCGCCCGCAGCACGCTTCGCCAATGTCACCGACGTATGCAGGCCCAGAGGTCTATATGTCAAACGCCGACGATCCCGTTTTCGGTGGAGCCGGTACCCACAGCTCGATGTAGGCACCCGAGGAGGGGTATCCGCGCCCATACCTGGCGCCTGTGCCTGAGTCGTCTTATCACGCGTCTCCTGCAGCTGAAGAAGTGCAACCTAATCCTTCTCGACTGCCCAGTCTCCGTCCCCGGCATGATAGACGAGGTCGCGATATCGGCGGCTGGTGATGAACGGAAGCCATGCTATAGTCGATAGCCTCTTCTAGTGGAGGTTTCCTTTTCTTTTTCTTTTCACGCACGCGACGTTTTATGGAACAGGTAATCGGCATAGAAATTTGCATTGGTTTGTTTTTCGACACGGCATCTCGACGGATTGGCAAAGTGGCAAAGATCGATCTGATTACGACGGTCTTCCGCAGTTCTCTACTTCGACTCGACTCCCATTCATGACATCTTTGCTCGGCGTTAGGGGAGTTATAATTCACACGACGGATAAGGTGGTAATGTCACATACGAACCGCACTACAGGCACTCGATGCATCTTTTTTCCCCCCGGCCATTCAATTACCCACACACATACAGAATCACAATCACCCAACTTGATGATGAGCATGAACCCCCCCAAGGAAGACGGTTGTTATTAGACTAGGAAGTCTCTTTTTTCTCCACCGACACCCGCAAGTACAGAAACAGAAAACCCTTTTACGGTTAGGAATATCCAGCCTCAGGACGAGGGAGGTGGCACGACACGCGAAAACGTTGATCGTCAAACGTTGATCATCGGAGCGCCCTCTTAATACACCCCTTCACACTGTCCGAGATTACGCTGGATTGCACTTCTTACTTCAGATAGGCAAAGTAGGCACTTAATTGAGCGCCGAAATTTGAGTGAAGTTGCAAATGATTTCGCGGTGTGTTATGTTGTTGCTTCTTGCTGATACCACGTTGTTGTTGCTTCTAATGTACGAGTAATATGCACCCGGAACGGGGACGGAAACAGAGAGAGAAAGAAGTTGTTATGAAAACGCAAGCAAGTCTTGATTCCTTCATGTAGAATAATGCATGCATATAGGATCAGACGCAGAAGCTTCGCCACAAGGACAGACAACAAGAGAATAGGTACCTCTTCAACAATTGACATTATTGTTTATGAAATCCGACGGTGCAAATATGAAATGATACGCAGGTGAATGTATGCCGGCTTCTAATAAACCAGCCATCCGGCCACAAAATGACCTCCCATCGTCAGCACCTCGAGAGGTATTCGAATGTCTAACTATATTCTCCCTGACCGGATTATCTTTCAATGAGAACTAGAAAAATGGTGAGCCTAATTCCGCTGTAGCCTTGCCATCGTATGGCTAATTCTCGAACTTTATATATCCTTTTCTTCATTGCTCTTATAACTACCCACCCCTCCATCTTCTCCCAACCCAACCTAACCTGCCTTACCCCTAGCCCCCCTTTTTTCTTCTCTTCTTCTTTATCACTTGCTAACTCACCTAACTCACTCACAGCTTAGCCGCCGCCGCCCCTTTCCCTTTCCCTTCCCCCTTCTTCCCCTCCTCCTCCTCCCCCCTCTTCTCCACCTCCCTGCGCACGAGCACCCAGGCGAACTCGCCGAGCGGCCGGAAGGCGGCGGCGTGCCTCCGGGCGTCGGCGCTGCTGGCCTGGCGCGTGGCGACCCGCGCCGCGATCCCCTGGCAGATGGCCGCCAGCCGGAACACGCTGAAGGCGCACGCCCAGGCTACCTCGTCCGCGCCCGGCGTCCACCCTTTCTCTCCTCCCGCCGCGGCGTACCACGCGATGATGTCGGACGGCGTGGGGAGGCCCGGGGTCGCGCCGGGGAGGAAGCCCGGGTGCGGGGCGGCTGCTGATAGGGCTTCGGCTTTGGCTTCGGGGGTGGAACTGGGAGAAGAAGTTGAAGATGAGGATGTGGACGAGGACAAGGCAGAAGACAGCTCGGCGCTGACAAACGGGTGCAGCAGGTTCGCCAGGTCGCTCAGCGGGTGCCCGATCGTGCTCATCTCCCAGTCGAGGATCCCCGCGACTCGGGGCCTCTCCGCGTCGAACACGACGTTATCGATCTTGTAATCCCCGTGCACCAGCGTAGCCCGGTCCCGCGGCCTCCGCGCCTCGTCGGCGAAAAACCCGACCAGCTCGTCCATGTGCGGGATCTCCCCCACGAGCTCTCCGGTGTCGACGTCGCGCGCGCGCGCCTGCGCGTCGCATATCGACCGCCACGTGGCCAGCTGGCGCCCGTAGAAGCCGGCGCGGCGGCCGAAGGAGCCCAGCCCGGCGGCGTCCGGGTCCACGGCGTGGAGGGCGGCTAGGGCCTCGACGGCGGCGCGCCAGAGGGACGTGCGGTCGGACGGGGACGAGGCGGTGGGCATGGCGGCGTCTTCGAAGATGCGGCCGGGGACGTAGGACATGATGTAGAAGGGGGTGCCGAGGACGGAGGGGTCCTCGCATAGGCAGTAGGCGCGCGGGACGGGGACGACGGGGACGCCGCTGTGGGTAGTGGGGGAAGAGAGGCGGGATAGGGCGGCGATGATGCGGTGCTCGCGCTCGACCTTGTGGGCCGACTGCGACAGGAGCTTGCCGGGGGGCTTCTTGCGCAGGACGTACCGCGCGCCGTCGGCGGCGGTTAGCTGGTACGTCGGGTTGGACTGGCCGAAGCCGAACTAGAGGGGTAGGGCGTGTTAGTTTTGGTGTTTAGGGGTAGATTGGTTTGGAAGGCGATGGTATATAGGTAGTGTTGAAAGGGAGGGGGGGAGGGAGATCAGATATCAACTGTCCCCCCTTATTTCCTTCGTCTCCCTTAAAAGCGCTGGCAGCAATGAAAAGAACAACCACCATAATTGCTATAGTGATGAAGAATATATAGTATACGAACCTGCTTCACATCCAGCGGGACCTTGATCTCGGGCACATTCTCGCTAATGTAGCGCTCCAAGGCCGCGGTATCAATGGGATGCCTCACACGACCCGCCATCGTCTCGTCCGTACTACTGTTTACGAATGATAAATGAAAGAAAGAAAAAGGCTGTCAATACGCTAGATCGTCTACTTGATTAAGCACTATCATCCATCCTATAGCGTGTCGTCGTTCTTTGGCTAATGAAGGTGGAAGAAACGGTGAAGAGGAGAGAAATCATACGAAAGACTAATCGTCCCCAATCTCACAGCAATATTGTAGTTACACAGGCACACAGTGTAAGAGCTTCAGTAAAAGCAAACATACCAAGCCGATCGACGTCCTTGGGGGTTTGCACCGGTGCCGAGGTAAGTTACCAACCCGGAAGGCGGTAACATGCCGTTCCCCCACCGCCCCCTTTTATTCCCCTATGATTGGACAAGTTCGCTATCTCCGACTTCTGCCATGCTACCCCTCTGCTCTTTTCTGCCCCTCCCCCGCATAAGTCGCATCTGCATCTGGAGCTTCACTTAAGCCGCTCTACGGAATCGTCTACTTGCCAAGACCCTTGGGGTTTTTCGATACCATTGGATGGATGGAGATCTCCAAAGATTTGCATAAAGGTTGCTTAAAGCTTTCTATTTTTATATACATACCTTCATACACCTCCTCCATACCTCTCCCCTCTCCAAGTGCTACATGCGCATCATCATCACGATACGTGCACAAAGGTCCGTTTCTTGACGTTCTGGCCATCGCCGTCGTCCCAGTTCTCGTCCACATACTCCTTGACGCCCTTGTCCCGGATCTGCAGCCCGGCGATCTTGAGCGCCGCCACGTTGTACCCCATCTCGTCCTTCTGCCGCTGCAGCGCCCGCCGCAGGTTCGCCCGGATGCCGTCCAGCGTCGTCCGCATCGTCCGGCTGCCCACGATCTGCCGGTGGTGCGTCTTCAGCATGAAGAAGAGGATCCGGCACGTCAGCGGCACGTTCATCAGCCGCGTCGCGAACAGGTTGAGGAAGGTGAAGAGCATGGGGACCGAGGCGAACGGGAGGACGAGGAGCGCGTCGTTCAGCGCCGACGCTGCTGGTCTTTGCAGTATCTTCATCACGTATTCCTCGGCGCTGATCCCGCCGTGCGCCATGAACATCGTATCCCGCTGCGGTGGTGCGGTATTGGGGTTCGACGCCTTGGCTTCTTCCCATTCCTTCATGACGTGCAAATCTGTCATGCCCAGCTCTAGTGCTTCTTGGATCCGTTCGCCGTGATTTAATGTCTCTGATGTTTGTTTTGTTGCCGCCCCGATCTCTCCGTTCTCCTCGTCGCCATCAAGATCTTGCTCCAGGGATTTCGTTAATGTGCTCTCATATAATTCCTCGATCTCCTTTTCTCTCTCTTCTTCGAGGAATATCTGCTCATCCGTTTCTTCCCATACTCGGATGCTCTTGTCGTGGCTGGCGCTGACGATGAACGGCGGTTCGCTACTCTGGCTTATTGCTAGAGCCCATATTTCCCCGTGATGGCCGTCTAGTCGCTGTATCTGCTCAAACTTGTCGCCATCCCAGTATTTTATCGTCCGGTCTTTGCTGGCGCTGAAGAAGTGGTGTCCATTCCCTTCGCGGTTATTCGGTAGAAACTTGACCTGGAGAATACTGTCTTGATGTGCTAGCAACGCTTTATGGCAATCACCAAAGTCAAGCCCCCATATCCTGATATTCTTGTCTGCCGAACATGTGACGATCAACTTGCTGTCGTAGGAGATGTCCATATCCAGGACCGGCAGTTTGTGGCCGTATAGGTTGAGATATAATTTCAAGGAATCCACGAAGAACACCTTCACCGTGCTATCCAATAGAGCAACGGCTAGAAGCCTGGCGTCCGGAGAAAATTTGAGACTCAAAATATCATCGGAGACTTTCAGTGTTCGTGCATGTGCAAGTTTTAAGCGGGACGTAGTTCGTGTTGTTCCGAGAACTTCCTCTTGCACGACCTTAACATTCCAAAATTTGGCGGATTTATCGGCGCTTCCGGATACTATCGACCTGCCGTCCGGATGAATCTGCAAAGACCATATCGCGCCTTCGTGAGCAGTGACGCTGTCTAGTAGAGTACCCGTAGCCACCTCGAATAATTCGATTTCGCCGCCTTTGGTTCCAATAACGACGAGTCTGTCTCCAGGTAAGAACGCGCAGCATAACGCATACCCACACTCTAGTGTTTTACCACACTTCTGTGTTAACATCGACCAAATCTTGAGGTTTCCGTTGGAGGCAGAAGCCAACCACTTGTCGTCAGAGCTCAGAGCCAGAGATCGAATATCCGCTCGATGACCGGGAATTTCGATTGATAAGGCTCTCTCGTAGTCGGGGACGTCATCCTGCTTCGATTTCTTGCTTTTCTCCTTCAGGGGCATGTTGTACATCTCCAGCTGGTTATTTGTCGTGCTGACCAGCAACTGAAGCATCTTCTTGCCGTGTATATCAGCCCAATCCACGGATTTCACTTTTCCACCTGTCCGAATGATCAAATGTTGCGCAAAGGCTTCCGTTATGTCGGCACTGCTCGCGTCTTCATCTTGCTCTTGCTCTCCGTCTGGTTGAACATCACCATTCGCTTCCCCCTTCTTCTGGGCAAGTTTCTCTCTTCTTCTCTTCTTCTTCCTAGCCAGGCTCTTTTTAATCTCTGCTTCATTTCGTATCCTCCATATCTCGACAGATTTCTCGGATCCATGTACGGCAAAGAAGTCCCGACGGGGATGGAAGACGACCTCGGTTGCTCTATCCTTCCCATTTCGAAATAGAGTGCCTCGGTCTCGTAGGTATTGCATATTAGCAGGCACGTCGACTTGCTGTCTTGATGCAACTAGCGAAGCGACATCGAGAACCCAGACCTTCATCTCGCCAGCATTTCCCGCGGTTATACAGCCGCTGTAATCAGGCGAGATCCCCAGCGCCCAGCACTCGCCATTCGTCTGGGCGATGTGAGTCTCGATGCAGTGTCTCGATCCCAGGTCCCAGAGTTTGATCAGCGCATCCTTTCCGGTGGTAAGCAGGAAACCCTCGGACGAAGCGTCGTCTGCGCCATCCAGGACCATGGCCTGCGAGTCTTCTCCTTCTGCAACCTCCTGTTGCGGCTCTACGAATTGTAGGCCAGTGATCTGTTCCTTGTGACCGCGAAGTTTGAATTGTCCAACCTCCGCTACCAGATCCCAGATTATGACATTGGTGTCTCTCGAGCCACTTGCGAGTCGGACGCCGGATCGGTCGAATGCTAGGGTGGTGATAGCTGAGCGGTGGCCGTTGAAGGTAACGAAGGGGCTCGGGTCCTTGCTCCGCCATAATCGGATGCTGCCATCCTCGTAGCCGGCGGCGAACAGGTCCTCGTTGATCTTGCTCTCTGCTATGGCAGTTACCTGCGCAGAACACTTTTCATCTTTCCACCGTTCGACGACATCGCCCGTCTTGATATCCCAACATACTAGCTCTTCATTTGCTGCGACGACGGCTTGGCCAGCACCGGTGCTAGAGCGGTTCTGCTGAGTCCAGACAATATTTGAGGTACTGGAAGTAACGAGACCAAAGGAATTCGAGTGCTCGTATTTTCTAAAATGCAATCGCTATTAGCGCAAGATATACGCGACAGCGTATCAAAGAATTGGCACTTACAGGTAAGACTTGACCATGGTTGCGACAGGTTTGGACCCTGAAAGCTGAATTTCTCCCACTCAAAAAGTCGACTCTTAACTTTTTTTTTCTCTTTCCCTTTAGAAGAGCACGCGATAAGAATTTCTTATCGAAGACTTAATCGATAAGAATAGCGCAATACGGATATACGGTCTGTACGGTCTGTACGGTCTGATGGTGCAGACGGTGTTGCATGGTGCACGGGCCTCTGTTCGCTACGTAACTGTGTCCAGCTGTATTGCGGCTTGTGCCCCACCAAAAGGCAGCACTGAACCTCATTGAACCTCAGCGAACCAGAAACCACCTACTGAACCACTCCATCCAACGTTTGAGTTCCAGCTCCATACAACAGAACCGGTTCTCATTCTCGAAGCGAGCAGTTCCGTCCTTACCACGATGCTGCTTCTAGACTACCAGAACGTTCTCATAGAGTCTATTCTCAAAGAGAGGCTTTTCGGGTAAGACGACACAAGCATTGCTATCTCCCTAATGGAAAGCCTAACACTCTACTTAGAGCCCCTCCCGCTTCTATCGATCAGACCGTTTCCGACTTCGACGGCGTAACCTTCCACATTTCCACTCCCGAGGCCAAGACCAAGATCTTGATTTCGATTCAAATCCGATGCTTTAAGGAGCTCGTCCAGTACGGCGCCGAGCAGGTGCTCCAACGCGAGTATGGACCCTACGTCGTAGCCCCAGAAGTCGGCTATGATTTCTCGGTTTTGGTCGACTTGGAGAATCTACCAGCAGAAAAGGGTACTACACAATGGAATTGGCCTTGTCTAAAGATTGTGATGTTAACAGAGGCTGCAGAGGAAAGGGAAGAGCTGGTCACGAAGATCTCCTTGCTGAAGCGGAACGCAATGGCTGCGCCGTTCGAGCACGCCTATACCGAGCATTACAAATTAAAGGAAGCCGCTTCCAAGTTCACTTCGGAAGAAGCACCTCAAGGTGTTCAGGAAGGAAGCGAGGTTATGGCTATCCACTACCGCGACGAGGAAGCTATTTATGTCAAGGCAAGCCACGACCGCGTGACCGTCATCTTCAGCACCATCTTCCGGGAAGAGACCGACAGGGTATTCGGAAAGGTGTTTATCCAAGAATTCGTCGATGCGCGACGAAGAGCCATCCAGAACGCGCCGCAAGTCCTGTTTAGGAACGACCCACCGCTAGAACTGCAAGGAGTTCCGGGTGTGCAGGCTACTTCCGGCGGAGAGATTGGATACGTCACCTTTGGTAAGTTACTCGCCGAGAAGCCTCTAGAAAGCAATACTGACCCGAGGAAGTTCTATTCCCACGACACTTGACGCCCCAGCGAATGCCCGATGTTATCTCTCACATCCAGACCTTCCGAGATTATTTCCACTACCACATCAAAGCATCCAAGGTCTGGACAAGCCAAACCCCCCACACCCATTACTGTACTAACTGGATTTTAAGGCATACATCCACTCCCGAATGAGAAGGAGAACGGCAGATTTCCTACAAGGTAAGTCCCCAAGCGTAATTCGGAGAGTTGCCCGTGCTTATAATTATTACAGTCCTCCGAAGAGCCCGGCCGGAAAACGAGGAGAAGGAGAGAAAGACGGCAAGTGGAAGAACCTTCAAGGTTCAGTCTTGAGAATGTTGCTTAGAAAGGCTTTCCCTCTTGAAATGGGGAAGAAACCCGGACTCATACCCCCTACATGTGCAATGCCAACGAAAATTACAACGACGAATTGAGATGCCAACCTTCCATATTCTCGTACCATTTATGTGCCACGATAATGCGGTGCTTTCGTCAGTTGCAGTAGTAAATACTTGTAATGGGACTGAGTGCTGGACGTTGCCTTGTTCATGAAACTGTCGATGTTTTCTAAAGTACCCCACGGCTCAGCTCCCTCCTAACTCGCAGTCTAGTGGCATTGGGTACTGCTGTTTTCACGGAAAGAAGTTGAAATATAAGATTCCGCCTTGGATAGCAAGCTCGGCGTCAATATGCCAGTGCTTGGTAATGAATTCCCTGTTGCCAAGTGCTATCCGCGCCACTTCGGAGCGAGCTCTACTAGAATTCGCCTGGTCGAGTTTCACCATATCGATTACACGCGTCACGAAGCATCACCACTGAAAGCTCTCAGCCGGGGACTGGCAAAGGTATATAATTACGTACTACGATAATTACTGGCACGAAACGTTGCCAGCTACTATAGGGCCGAGTTGGTTCGGCCTAGCGGATACTATTCTTAGACTACCTATCCTTAAAAGCATGGTTACAAGTATTCCTAGGCCCTGGAGTTCGATTCCCCAGATGGCCAGCTTTTCCCTTCCTTTTTCTTACTATCAATTCAAGTAATTCAAGTGTCATAATAGTAGTCTAATCCCTGCCTTATACCCCTTTTCTTTTTTTACGTAAATGTTCACCTCCATATCTGTCCAAGCAAGATCGATAGATGCCTAAGCAGGCAAATGGTAGCAGGAGATGATACCTATGCCATAGATATGGGCTGGGTCTAGACTATCGCCCGCATCCCACTTCCCCCCTTAGAAATAAAACGTATGTAGTATGAAGAACACGAACAAAGCTATAGGGATTATAAACGAAATGATGACTTCGATGCTCACCATCGCGTCTGCGACGATCAAGGTGAGCTCCAG
This sequence comes from Hypoxylon rubiginosum, assembly GCA_902806565.1. Classification (NCBI taxonomy): domain Eukaryota; kingdom Fungi; phylum Ascomycota; class Sordariomycetes; order Xylariales; family Hypoxylaceae; genus Hypoxylon; species Hypoxylon rubiginosum. The sequence goes on from CADCXA010000040.1 coordinate 404,933, forward strand.
TATATCTCCCGCATAAGGGAACGTTTGAAGCTGTGGTTCGAGAATATCGGCTACTGGTAACATGGTGCGGTTTGTTTGGCGTATGCTGATAAGATTATGCGGTAGTTTATATGGTTGAAGACGTCGATATTAAGAACTTGAATAAAAAGATAAGGAGGAGGATAGATGGAGGATAGATAGAGTATAAATAAGACGTCAACGTCTCTTGGGGCTCCTTGAGTCCTTGGGATACAGATACACTTGGAATGGCAATTTTTCTTCTAGATAATTCGCGAAGATGGACATGTCACTAACATACTACTAGACTCTCCTAGAAAACAGGAGAACACACGACTTTAGTACTTATATGAGAACATAAGGTATCAATTTGTATTAACGTTACATGCGTACCCGCTCTGACACTCTGTACCTCGTTAGGTAAGGCATACGGACAGTAAACCAATCTACCGCAGACCCGTCGTCGGTTTGCTTATGTTACATCCCTTTCGCATAATGATACAGTAATGATACAAGCAATAAACGATACATACCTACCTACCCCTAGGCACCTAAACAACTAGGCTGGAGAGCTGCAGTGAGTGCTCCTGAGGCGATGATAGCCTAGAAAAGGTTCTCTCACGGTTCGTTAAGGCAGGTCTACTTACCTTAATTAGCACACAACATCATCAAATGCGCGTCACTCTCAAGTCTCTTCTTCCGTAGAAACTCTTGGACCGGGTCGATTTTCTCTTCCTCGCCAGCAGAGCTTGCTGACGATTTTATTGGCTTCTCCTGGCTGTACTGCCTCCTCGATTCCGCTGTCACCGTCGAAGTCGCAGTCGACGTCGACGCCGAGGAACCCGGCCTGCTGCCTTCGGGAGTCGTCGTGCTCGTCGTACTCAACCCGGCATCCTCCATGTGCTTCCCGCACTCCCGGTACGAGGCCTCGAGCTGCCTGCGCAGGTCCGCGAGGCGCATCTTGGCGTAGTCGAAGCGGCGGTCCAGCTTCGTCTTCTTCTCCTGGCAGTACTGGCACTCCTGGGCGACGCGGAAGTTGTTGCGGCCGTGCGTCCAGACCTCGTCGCAGGGGAGCGTGCGCCGGCCCGCCGCGAAGTCGTGCTGCCGACGGCACGGCTTGCAGGGCCAGGGGCTCGTGTGCGCGTGGTTGCACCGGTAGATGGTTTTGGAGTGCGTGCACATGATGGCTGGCCGTGATGGTGAAGATGATGATGTTGGGTGTTTTAGATGGAGTTTTTACGGCCGTGGAGAAAGAAACAGAGAAACAGAGAGAAGCAAAAAAGGAGAGACGGATCTGGCTGGATGAGATGATGTTTGGTTGAGGGACTCGACAAGATCTCGTACTAATATGGCCTAGAAATTGCAGTCATTATATATAGCCAGGCAAAGGGAAACCAGTCGCTGTTCTGCATGCCTCGGCGAACAATCCGATTGTTCTGGTTGTATTCCTTTGAAGGTATCACGTTCGTTGATAGTCGACCCTTGTTTTCTTTGTCACTCCTGTTGAAGCTCAGCTCTAAGCCGTTGACAAGCCGGCGGGAACCAGCTCAAGAATGCATTGTCTTGCGGGAGATACCTAAGAGAAACTATAAGGCACCGATATCTTGGGTTTCTTTGCAACAGTTCTCGCGCTTTAGAGGTTGAGCCTTAGGAATTAGGTAGGCTCAGCTTTCGGCCTTGAAGATGCCTCTTAGTATGCCCTTATTTCATACCTACCAAGATAATTGATCCTGATATTCACTGCGTAGCCGTATTCTTCAAAGCCTCTTATAAGTCCTATCAAATTCATTCACATAATTCTTCTGGGAAGCACGTCGCTCCCATGTATAGACGACGTCCTGTGTTATGTTCGCCTGCAATTGAACATTTCTCCTTGTGAGCTCCGTTTCAGTCAATATTTTTCTTTTTTTCTTTAGCCAAAGCCGCCTTGATCTCTTATGATCTACGCAACTCTTCCTACAATTATCTCCTAAAACGTTGGCTTCACGCATTAGTACTTATTCTCAGCTCCCCTTCCTTTTTGGTCCCTAGGTGAACTAAGGGAATAGATTGAGCCTTGATAAAAGTTAAGTCCGTTGTGACCAACGCGTTTCAATATCTGTACTGACCTCCACATATCGTTCACCAAGAAGTCCTGATCATCCCCGCTCTCCTCGTCGCACACCTGCGTGTGAGCCAGCTCCTGGACCTGGCTCGGCATCGGACTTCTAATCTTGGCGCGGTAGCAGGTGCCTCTACTGTGGGGTCGCAAGATGGGCTTCCAGATGCACGAAGGCGGCAACCAGTACCTTATATGGTCCCGACCTCCGGGCCTGCGGGAGCGCCGCGACACGCGGAACAGGTACCCGGCGTGGCGATACCACGCGTTATCGTACGCGTCCATGGAGCTCCTAAGCGCGTCGACGGCTCTTTGCAGCTCCTCGTGGGAAAAGCTGTAGGCTCGCAGCGTGATACGGAATATGGGCGCGCGGCCTGAAGCATAAGGCGTGATCACTGCAACAGAAGTTAGTTTAGGTATTCCTATAGTAAGATACTTGAGTGCTTGAAAACATGACCCGGGAGTAATGGCTCCTTCAATTACCCCTAAAAGGTTCGTTTGTGGAGTCTTTACTCCCAGGTCGTGGCTAAAAAGGGAGAAATGGGACTTATGATGTTACGTACTGACACCGCCCGTCACGGCGTTAACGCGCACGGCGTACATGTCAAACTTGACTCCCGGCCGCTGCCGCAGGCGTAGCTTTTCCGTGACCACACGCCCGACCACTCCGACGAGCGGACGGTACGTGCTGACCAGGCGTTGGAGCAGTGTCTCCTCCGTCGCGAAGATAACGTCCCTGGGATGCTCGCTTAGGTCGACGGGGGTGATAGGGACGTTTCGTGGATCATGAAGGGCGTATGCAGGCGGGTCCCGAGGACGAGTGTCAGGGCCTCCTAGGTATCTCTGGGGACGGGGTTCAAATGGATTGAAGTGAGGTCTAGCGGCCGGAGGAGGTCCAAGCTGAGGGCGAGGGCCGGGCTGCGGTCCTATCATTGGGTTGTATGTAGGTGGAATATTCGGCCCTTGTGGTAACGGTGGTGGTGGTATGTTAGGGCCAAAGTACGGGAAGGGCCCAGGCCCGGCGAAAGGAGGTCCGAGAAAAGGGGGACCAGGAGCGGGCTGGAACCAGCCAGGAGGAGGGTACACCGGAATATGCGGGTACGGCCCCATAGGAGGAGGCATTTGCATACCAGGCGGGTAGCGATACATGGGTACGCTGTGGTCAGGAACGGACTCAAATGGCGACGCGTCCGGCACGAATCCCTCGTTTGGTTCTGGTTCCCTTGGGCCAAATCCATAGACAGGCGTTCTAGGTCCGGAGTGTTGTTGGTATGGCGGAGAGCGCTGCATGTATGGCATAGAGCGCACTCGACGTGGCCTGTCGAATCTGTTGTAGCGTGGTGAGGTAGCCCTGTCCTTGACCGTTATATTGTCATCGGAGCCATCGTTAATGATGAATCGGGCCATCGTGGGCCGATCTAGAAGCAAATTTAGCCCTATACGATCTAGATAATGAAGGGTATCGGAGGGTTTTTAAGGGAGGTGATGAGTGAGAGCTTCTTGCGGCCGTGTCGACAATGTTTGTTTATAGTCGGGATGAAGGTGGTCTGCTTTGTTCTAGTCGAGGTCATCACTGTGTTGCCATATGGATCACCCCTGACAAGAGCTAGGCACGCCTTTTGCTTCGTTATCGTGGTCCTTTTATCATGATACCGCGGTAGAAAAGAGATTATAGTAACTCGTGCAATGGCCGCTTGGATCATGATTATAATCGTCCAACCAAATTTAAATGGAATCAATACTTTGTACCTTAGGTTTTAAGGACGGCAATCAAGAGACAAATGTGGCCTGAGTCATGGCCATGTCAATTGAAGATACACTTGTCACCAAGTGACGGCGGATAAATGTGTTAGGTCATATATCAGATTGAAGATGCCAGGAGGTGACATTATTCAGTCTTTGTTAAAACCAAACAATTGTTCCAAGCTCGTCTATTGGGCTACGAGACAATCGTGCTGATGTATAAGTCCCTAAAACTGGAGTGTTTGGTCACAGTAGACCATATCTTCGGAAAGTAGGGGATCGGATATATAGACCATAGTGTATTAGTAAAGGATAGTACTTTTAGACGTATTGGCGTATATCACATGCTATCCAGGCTTCACTATACCTCTAGAGCTTCGTAAATTTGGGATGGGCATATTTGTCTCAAGGAGCCATGAGAGACATTGCTATGTATGTAAGGAGTTCGAAACTGAAGAGAAACTCGTGGAGATGTCAAACATTTCTAAGTTTGAAGATGAAAGTCGAAGTACTGTGGCAGTTCTGCTGAAAGACATGGCGTTTGACATTGCCCATAGGGTTTAAGAAAATGCAATGAATCAGCATGTTAGCTGTCAAACATGTTAAAATCCTTCATGTGAAATCTTGCATGTAATTATTCGATGAACAGAGACGCGATTAATTCGTAGTTTCGTTTGCTGACTCTTGAGCTGATACTGACTGGGGATACTAGTATGGAATTAGAGATTGTATAGTATCACCTAACTATGAGGAAAACCGGTAGATCATCAGCCGGAGGATATCAATCTGCTCATAAGTGTTTGACATTTATCTCACTAGAGTATGCTATGCTGTAACTGCTTGCAAAGAGCACGCGCTATGCTATGATAGAAATCAAAGAAACATTCTTCCCTCGCTCGAGATCAGCCTAGCGCAAACATATCATCGGGTAAATCCTCGTAGTCCGACGTCCACGCGAGCTTACTCGTGGCGGTCTGATCCCGCACATGAGGAACCTCCTTCCCTATGCGTCTCAGCGTCCTCAGGAGCGACGAGTCCTCGCGATCCGACACGACGAACCCCCGGTCCACGGCGAGAAGGCACTCCAGATCGGTAGTCGAGTCGCCGAAGTAAATCGACGGCTGCGCGGCTAGGCCTGCGGCTGCTAGCACGGCCTCCATGGCGTCCAGCTTGTCGCGCGAGTTCGTCAGGTTCCGCGGTTCTTCCCCTCCTTCTCCCCCTCCGTCGGTAGCTCCCGGCGGGTTCAGCACAGCGGGCCCAGCGACCGACCCGTCGTCGCGGACCTCGTTCGCGACGACCTCGAGGCCCGGCAGCCCGCCACCCCCGCCGCACGCGCCCTCGATGAACGCGGCGCTCCAGTTCACGCTCAGCACCCAGACCCGCCACCCTTGCTCCACGCGGTCCCTCACGAACCGGCGGAACCCGGGCCTCAGCTCGACGGTCCCGTCGGCGACGAGCGCGCGCCCGGCCTCGCGGAACGCCGCGGCGCCGATGCCGCGGAACAGGCGCGACCGCCCGACGCGCGCCAGCGAGCTCGTCTCGACGCCCTTCGCGCGCCGGAGGAACTCGACCTCCTGGGCGGGCAAGCACCGGTCGGCGGCCGGGGGCACGTATCCCGCGACGTGGGCGCGGTGGTCGCCGACGTACGCGGCGACGACGTCGTCCCACGCCCGTCGCAGGTCCTGGCCTTCCGCGGCGCGCACCCGCAGGGCGAAGTTGGCTAGCTCGCCGACCGTGTCCTTGGCCGTGATGGTGCCGTCGAAGTCGAGGAAGATGCTCATTGTCTGTGTGATGATACTGGCGAATAAAAGGTGGTAGAAAAAAAAAAACCGCCAATGATGACGTAGGGGGTGGCTTGTTGGCTTGCTTGCTTGAATTGGACGATGTCGTTGGTTGGGGGGCTCGTAGGAATTGCGGGGATAAAGGGACCTCTACATGTGACTACGAAAAGGGGCTCCTGATGGGATAATAGCCGAGTCTGGGTGCCGAGGAGGTAGGTATGATATGACTCTGTACAAGATGCGCGTAGCGGAATGATTTTATTAGTATTTCTCTATTTACATCAGTAGATAGATCACCTGATATCGTTATGCCTCTGGGAAAGTGGTTCGTTTTACTTCTATGCCGAGGACTGTCCGTAGGAAGGAACAAAGACACTACGAATCCATAGGTAGCCTAGGAATATATCTTCACCAGTAAGCATTTTGTTACCTTCGCAAAAAATGAATAGAAAATCATGCATTATTTCTTATTGGCGTGTAATGGGCACTCCGCTCTATAGTCCCATCGGAGCACGCAGAACTTCCATAAGGGCTGATAAAAACCTCAGTCCTGATCGTTGATGCCGAGGGTATCATTTGTTGTACACAGAAGTCTGGATGTATGATGAATCCTCCCAACGCCTTAACTCCTTTTTCGTGAATGCTGTTGTCAGTGCGGCCTTCAGTCGCCTCCGTTTACACGACATCCTCCATTTCCGCGTCAGACTCGGACTCTTCCCCTTCTGGTCCAGCATCGGGTGCAGCGCCATCGGTGGCCAACGTGGTGAGCGCGATCTTGTGATCCGGATTTAATTCCCAGTGGTTCGCGAAGCGTCCGGTCTTGTGCAGCACAGCCAGCTCCTCCAAGTTCTCGCGTAACCAGGCCTCCGGCTGGTTTAATTGCTGCTTGAAAGCCTTCATGGACCAGTAGTTGAACATCTCGAAGCACTTGAAGATCTGGTCGCGCAGTTCGGCTCTCGGTATGCGGGCAGCCTTCTCCTCCTTGGCCTTCTTGGCTCCCTTCTTGGGCTCCGGAGCAGTACGCTAATCAAGTTAGACACCCGATTGGGGGGGAAACAGTAGGACAAGAAGACTTACAACGAAGTTGGCGAATCTGTCGTTGTTGACGTGCGCGCCAGCCGTAATGAGATTCTCAGGTCTAGCAGTAGATGTAAGTGTAGTAGTTGCCTTCGGCTTCATGGCATCGGTGCTTCTTGTGCTAAACCAGCGCTTGTACTCCTCGGTGAAAGCGGGTTGGCAGTTCAGCTCGTGGCGGAAACGACCGGCAAGAACGGTTTTCTCTGCATCCAGTCAGCACCCCAGCGCGGATAGCCTTGAGGGGGGATATAAGGCAAAAGCGGCACTGACTGGGAATAGCCTTTCTGTAATAGGGCTGATACCGTCCCTTGCGGCCGTGCTTGTTGGCCTCGGGCTGGGTGTTGTCGCGAATACGCTCTGGCTTCGGGCGAAGATACGCGGGTATATCGTTGTTGGGCCCTTGACCCTTCGACTTATACCCGGGGAGATCTTGCTCGGTGAATAGAAAGGTGTTCTTGAAGTTCTGGTCCTTGCAATCCAGGTTGTACTCCTTGGGAATCTGCTGGTGCTGCGCAAGTCCATGATCCAACAGGATGGAGAACATGGGCTTTAATCTACCAGGTTCGCTCCTGGTCGGATCGGGAACAGACCACTGGCGCACGGTACCAATTCGAATCTCGGCATCGTCGTCTAGGTGGGCCCAAGAATCGTAGAGATATTTGGGGACGTGAGTGAGGAGGACATCATTGGTCGGGTCGGCGGAATCGTAGAATTCGAGGTCACCAGCATCCTCGTAGAGTCCATCTTCGGATATAGACATAGGCGAAGCTCCGACATCGTCATTCTCGGGCTTGATGCCGGGTTCCGGTTTGATGCCAGGTTCGGGTTTGACTCGAGGAGTGGCCATGTTGACGAACAGGTCAGATCCAAGGCTACCTTGGTCGGAATCCAAAGCCAGGCAAAATGGAGCAATCTAATTTATCGCGAAGTGTTGAATTGTTTTTCGATCGAACCGGATTACTACAGCCGAATGCTTTTGTCGCTACCTAGGGCGGTAGGATCTAAGGTCGATAGGCGGGTTGCAGGATGTAAAAGAGAAGTCGAGCACGCGGCTCGTGTCCTTCAAAGAATGATGTAAATCAGCCAAAGCTGCGAACAGTTGCAAAGTGGGTCTCTGATCCTGGTACCTAAGGTACACCCAGACACATTGATGCATTTATGGAGGTACGTACCTACCTAGGTAATGCCTGCATCGAATTACGGCATAGTTTGCACGGTGCGTCCCTGATTTTAGTGATGCGGCGGCAGGCGTGATCTACTGCTGATTAGATAAGGTTAAATAGCCCCACCCCAACTCCATGTCCCATCCGCCGTCTCTTCAAGCCACCGGCGTATCTATTTGAACTTAAACCACTTCCAAACCCCAAAACATAAATTCATTGCCCAGACAATCAGAACAGTATCGCGATCCTTAACTTTACCATCAAAGTTAATATCTTCATACTTCATACACATACCAACGAGACGTAGCAAAAAGCCACAAAGCGGTAGTCCAAGGTTTGTTTCCCTTCAGCGCCATACAACATCATCACCATTATCATCCATAACCATCTACGTCGTCGATTATCTTTCAATTATTTCTTCTGTTGGAGGAGGAGATTCCCAGCATCGCGTGTCAAAGTTGCCGATACGATTCGCATTTTCAAGTTTCTTTATTCACGAGACTATTTTGCCACCGATATGTTCATCATATTGTCCCCCATCTTACCTTGCCTCCTGCCTTTTACCCTCATCTACTGCTTGCCAACCTTCTACTTTCTATGATCATTTTTTCTAGAGTAGCGAGGCATTTTTCCAAATTTCATCTACTTACAATCCTCTAGTCGCCACCATGTCAACACCCGAAGATCAAGAGCTGATGGCTAGAATCGGTCAACTGGCTGGTATGTTTCGACAATAGTTGGACTATTATTCCGCGCATTCTTTACTTATCCATCACTAGGTAAAATCAATCGCCACAAAGCCCAGCGCGATGGTATTCATCCCGGTATTATACCTCCCTCCATTGATTCCCTTCATACGGGCGATGCTAACATGCTAAGACCCCATCTATCCTTCTCGAGGTACCTATCGCGCCGCACCCTATCCTCCCCGCGGAGGTTATGGCGGACGCGCCAGAGCCCTCCCGGCTTATCGCAACAAGACCTTGGTCCTCAATGGACAATCCCGACCTGTCACCGAAACTGGCGAATGTACCAACGAGCTTTCCGACCCCGCCACTCCCTCGTGGGTCACCAAGACCGACCGCCACTTACAGCTGATCAACAGTAACATCTACGAGAAGGAGACACAACAACGCGTCAACGCGATGGAGCAGACTCTTCGTCTGAAGCAGGCTCAACAAAACAGCCGCGAGAAAGCTGCTTTCTTGACCAGCGTCTTCCAGAGTGGTGCTGTTGCCAATGGTTTTGGGTCTTCTAACATATCTGCGTCAGCTACCTCGTACGAGATGTTCGTAGATGGCATACGTTTTCGCGTTGTACAGCAAGGAAGCAAGCTTGTGAAGGCACCAGGCGAGTCTTCTCACGCGCCGGTGCTCTATGCCAATGGCTAACCAAATCTAGATGACGTAAATCCTCCTTCGGCTACTCCCAAGATAGCAACCATCGGCGGCGTCAGGTTCCATCGTACGAAGCACGGTAATCTCGTGCGGCACGGTATTGTTAAGGCTCAGCGGTATGTACTCAGAGGCACGTACGTATTAGTTACTGACGACATTATGTTAGGTTTGCTGGCGGAATTAAGAAGGTCAACGAGCAGTGCAAGACCTTTTCATGGACCGGTATCGTCTTTCCTCAAAACTACCTACGGATATCAAACCCATTTCGCGACTCATGGAGAACTGCGGCGTGGTAAGAACCCCCCAGAATACATACTGACCCTTAGTTGTAGGTTCTTGTCCGAAGGGACCCCGATGCCGATATATCCACGACGCCTCCAAGACGGCCGTCTGCAGAGATTACCTTCTGAAGGGTAAATGCCTACAAGGTGAAGATTGTGACCTTTCCCATGACGTCTCAGAAGAGCGAACTCCGCTCTGCGTTCACTTCGCCAAGGGCAATTGCCACAACCCTTCATGCTCGTATGTTCATACCGAGCACGCCCCAACTGACCCAGTATGTCGATCCTTTGGGATCTATGGCTATTGCGAGAAGGGAGCGAAATGCCCCGACCGCCACGTATTCGAGTGCCCTGACTTCAGCAACACGGGCGTCTGTAGACTTAAGGGCTGCAAGCGCCCTCACATAGAAAGGGCGAGTGTCCTTCGGAAGGCGAACCGCATGTCTCCCGAAGAGATGGCAGACTTGTCTAGCGACGACGATGACGCTGCGGCAGACAGCGACGACGTTGATTCTGATGAAGTGGAAGAATTTATCAAGAGAGATGAAGACGACGACCTGGACTTTGTCCAGCAGAAGGACTACATCGAACTTTGATGGGTTCTCCAACCGGCTTCTTACTAACTCTCTTTGCTTGTCAAGTTTTCCACTCGTGTCTCGTCGTGGACAATGCTCATTGTACCCAGGGCGTTGCTCTGCCTCGTGTTTCACGCTGTCTCTATGATTCGGAATCTGGCCGTCCTCGGTTTAAGATTTGGATGGCATAATTTTCGTGGCCGTTGGTTGGCGTTAGGTTGCTTTACTCGTACAACAGCCTGTGATACCCCATGGCGATATGCCTCGTTTGAGCTGAATGCTAAGGACATGATACCCTGAGTGGGAAGGAGAAAAAAAAAGGGAAAAGAAGAGACGTGGAAAACGATAGCTCGTCGCGATAGAGAATAAACTTGCATTGTATTACGATTTGTGTGAATTAAGTGATGCTATTGCTAACGTTGTATTAAGTCATTCATCGTATTCATCGTTGAGCTCATGCTTGAGGAGGCCCTATACGCCTTATACACCCATGCTTTTTTATTGACCCCTGATTGACGATGGTTGACCCCGATTGACCAGTTATAAATTATTATTAGAGCACCCCCCCCTCGCTGAGGCTTCCCCTCTCTAGCTCCCTCACTCCCTAATTCTTCCCTAATTCTTCCCCTAATTCTTCCCCAAGATATGGAGAGTTCACCCCACTACCGCTAGGGACTCGACCCGTCCTGCAACATGAACGCCATCTACGAAACTAGGCATGGCCAATCCCGGCGCATTAGTGCTCGGAAGAGAGGCCAACCTTTCCCCGTGTTAGGAGGATTGAAACAAAGACTTGTTTCTTTATGACTCTGGGGCCAAATGGGAAGCTAGAGAGAAGACATTGCGCTGAAAATCACACATCACAGCCCCCTTCTAGGTCTCTCAGGTCACTCAAGGTCGGCGCGTAAGCTGGGGCTGAAATGGGATGGGCTAACTTGAATAATGAGAATAACACATATTATTAAAGAGCCAAAGGGACGGCCCAATACTTTTCCCTCCTAGTCATCCTCCAATCCTTCTTCTTCTTTTTGAGATTTTTATATATACGACCAAGGAGAGATAATTGGATAAAGCTAAGACCAAAACATCATGGGGATTCGCGATCTAATCAAGAAGAAAAATCAGCTGGACGGAGGGGACGGAGGGTCAGGAGGCGGCGCCGTCGATCGCGAAACTTTGGATAGGCTCGCGGGGCCCGAGTTTACCTTCATACGCTCCGACACGCACACGCAAGAGATCATCCATCCGCCGAGCCATCCTCACGAGCACGGTGGCAATAATAACCTCCTCTCGACCAAAGATGCCGGTTCGTCGTCCTCGAAGCCCCGCCGTAGCCTCGACGTCTTCAAGCCGCGGGCGCGCGGTAGTAGTACTTCGTCGGTACAGAGCGACGGGTCCAAGAAGGACAGGGAGGCCCACGGCCACGGCCACGGCCACCGTCGACTGTCGCAGCGCCTGCACATGTCCAGAACGCCGCCCACCTCTGAGTTCGTGCCCGAGAACCTGCCGCAGATCAACGTGTACACGGCCGACGACGTAGGATCGAAGAGCGGCGGCCGCATAGGAGGGACGACGACGCCTGCGGTCGACAAGGACGCGTACGAGGGCCAGTGGGAGAAGCGCGCGACGATACTGGCCGAGGCTAACGAGCGAGGGCAGCGGCGAAGTAGGTCACCCAGCATCGTGTCGGCATCGCCGACGCCGTCGCCCTCCGTGGAGCTACCTAGTTTGCAGCTGCACAACGATCGTCACGGTGATCAGAGCAGAAGTCCGTCGAAGAGCACAGCATCATCGACGATAGCGAAGGCGGACGGAGTGGTGTCGTCCAAGGCGATCGACGACCAGATCCAGGAGGCTATCCGATTGCACGAGGACGGGCAGCTGGACCAGTCTACGCGGCTGTTCGGGCGCCTTGCCGATCCCCAGGGCGCCAATAACCCCCTGAGCCAGGTCCTCTACGGTCTGGCGCTGAGGTCAGTAGACGACCTACCACCTATCTCTCTTACATAACTCCCCAACCCCCTTCCCAGTGGATCGCCACCTTCGTTTCGTCTTTACATCATGCATCTTTCTATTCACGGCTATTTATGGAAACGTCGCATCTTTATGCGTGTCTCTGCGTCACATGGCCCTCCTTCTCCTTTCCTCTTCAGGCCATGGGAAAGGTGAAGTTAAGAGAGCCTCTGGCTGGCTGGCTAGATGACTAGATAGATAGATGTACGGATGTGCGGATAGGGGATGGGGGATGATTCGGTAGTGGCAAAGTGGCCCTTTGAATACGAAGTTTCAGTTCCGTCGAGCCTCAGTTTCAGTAACGAAAAAGGTCACAAAGGAGAAAGCAGAGTAGAAGTCAAAACGGTTAAAGAAGCTGGCTAACTCTACGCCTTCACGGGGCTACAGACACGGCTGGGGCTGCGAACCAGATCCCGCGAGAGCGGTCACGTACCTGTCGGCGGCGGCGTCCAACGCGGCAGCGGTCGAGAGCATGGCGCTACAGGCGGGCCTCAAGAAAGGCGGCGCGGCCAAGGGCGAGCTCGTCCTAGCCATCTTCGAATTGGCAAACTGCTTTCGTCACGGCTGGGGAATTCCGAGAGATCCAGTCGCCGCCAAGCAGGTGGGTCTCGCTCTTTCTCTCTCTCTCTCATATTACCCCTTACCCTCTTACACTGTTACCGTTCCATTATTGAAAAGAAAGAGGAAAGGTATGGCGATGGAAATGGAAATCGGCAGCGGGCAGGAACTGGACGAGTGGTTGGGAACTCGTCTTGCGGTGGATGATGAACGAGGGGACGAGGGAAACGTCTTGCCTATCGGCGAGATGGACCCAGCCAGCCAGCTAGCCAGCCAGGAACAAGTGTCGTTCAAAGAAGTCCCGCTGTTTTTATGATGATCACGTTTGGCTAATGGGCTACTGTTCGGGCAGTATTACGAGACGGCCGCAAATCTAGGGGACACGGGTAAGTGGTGGTTCGACTTGTTGAAGAATGGACCATTTCATGCGTGGACGGTCCTTGTGGAGACGATAGGCTGACACGGCGATGGTCGTCGGTGTATGCAGATGCGATGAACGAAGTTGGCTGGTGCTATCTGGAGGGTTTCGGGTGTAAGAAGGACAAGGTACGTCAGGCGCAATGGCTAGGCTCCCTCGCTTCCGCCTATCTATTTCCCCCTTTTCTCCCTCTTTCGTTACGTATCACTTCCAAATCCGGCCTCCTACGTCCCTGCCCAAAGATCTCGATATATGAAACGTACAGGTATCGGCGATGAGGTGTCAGCCTCATGTGGCCTGGCTCTGTGGCTTGTCTGGTCAGCTTGCAAGTCTTAGCGTTCCAGGATTAGAATCAGGGTGTCTAAATGCTCGGCGGCGACGGCAGAAGCAGCTAGCTAAGTAGCTCTGCTAGCCTGCTAGCCGTCCCCTACATCACGATCCGCCCTCCGTTGGGCAGCAATGAGGCTTGCTGCTCAGCCGCGAATCAGCATCGTACGGGAAGAATGCATCCTGCCACCTAAACACCTAACCACTAGTTTACTTTTCACCGTTTTCATGGCAGCCCAAGGATGGAAAACGGGGAATCACATGAGACTAACCATATGCTTCTTGCCTCTCTTAGTTCGCCTCAGCGAGGTACTACCGGTTGGCGGAGGAGAGCGGCAATAAGACGCTAGGAAATACATGGTGAGTGTCATAGCTATTTTGTTTCCCCATTCCGCGAGCTCCTCGTACGACGGCGACCCTCTATTCCGCCTGTTCTTGTTTTCCTTGGCAAGTTCCTGTCTCCTATCGCACTTTCATCCCGTGCATCGGCGGCGCATCCAAGAAATTGCAGCGAGGCCCGGCCGTGGCGGGGACGATTGGTCCTAGAATCAAGACGACAAGACGACAGGCTCTCCGTGCTTCCGGACCTATCGACAGCCGCCCGCCTTACTTTTCTACTTTCGAAAGAGTAAGAGAAAAGGGGTCTCGGGTCGGGGGGTCTAGACCACCTCTCGTTACTCTTTTTGGCTGCTGCCGTCTCCAACTAAGACGGCCGCTGGAACGGGCCTCGCAGTTGGGGTCCAAACGAATCAGAGCCGCAACCCACACCGAATCCGGAAGATCTCGCCCTTCTTTCCTTCTACGTCTTTTCCTTTCCTACGATTTATCGTGCCATAGGCCGCGCTGTCGTCTCACCCCCCCATAGCCCATGGCCCAGTGTAAATGCCTCAGTTACAACGGAGCAAATTCGGCTCTTACAATTACTACTACTCCAACACCTCTATCTCTCTCCCTCTTTATATTCTATCTATTCCTTTCCTATCGTCGAGTCCCTGCCGAAGTTCTCCGAAACCTTTGCATATAACCTACCTAGAACTACCTATGGCTGTAACATTACTCCTTTACTAACCAATGGCTCGTGTTCTCTGCGCAGGATCTGGAAGGACAAGTATAATCCTACGAACCCTAAGAAGAAGTAATAAGCTGCGTCTTCCCATTGGGGCAACGGTTTTTTTCTTTATTCGATAGGCAAATGGAGAAAAATGGAATGGGAAACGGCCATTTGTCAATCGGGGTATGCAGAACCCCCCCGGTACTGCTACTGCCGCTGCTACTGGTCCCCTCTCCCCTATTACGGTATATATGCTTGGAGCAATGGGATTACGGGGGAGTTCTCTTTTCGTTAGAAAGGGGGGGGGGGGGGGGGGGGGGAGGCCAGGCGCTTATTATATCGCATGTAACTCTGCAAAAATATGACGATAGCACTAACGAAACGAAACCAAATAACGGACGAATTGGACGAGGGGATAAGGGGGGGTGAAGGATTTGAGCTTGAGCTGGGCTGCCTCTTTTTTTCTTTATTATTTGCGGGGTTGTCGGTCGGGGTGCGTGGGTGGGTGACCAAGAGATGTTGTGCAGCACAACCTTACTGCTTGCTGCATCATGTATGCATCGACGATTGTGGGGGAAATGCATGTCTCTCTGCCTACCTGCCTGCCTGTCCGCCTACTTGCCTGTCCGCGACCTGTCCGCGACCTGTCCGCATCCCGTCCGGTTCTGGAGCCGAGCTAAAAAGGAAAAGGGGGTATTGGTGTGGGAGAACAGGGGGAAAGGGTAGCTAGGTCGGTAGGTTGCCTCGTTTTCTTGCATACATACATACCTCCTACCTAATATACATTGTATGTAAAGCAACAGAAACACAATAGAAGTCGTCCCAAATCAGCCTTGGCTCTCTTTTTGTCAAACCTGAGATATCATTCGAACCGTGAAAAAATATGTGCGCTTTGGGGTGTCTCGACAGCCGCCACCTCTCGCTTACCGCCCGCGCCGGATTTGCCAATGGCGAGGGGGACGCACGATACAGACGATGGATGATGGATGAGGTGATGATGGGTAGGTAGGTAATGAATTGGGGTGCTTGGTTGGTGGACTGGCGGCCGAGAAGCTGGCGGTCCAGTGTCAAGGCAGATTTAGGGGGGAGTCGGTCGCCTTTTGTGTATCCATCCCTTTCTTCTGTTTCTTCTAGCATCCACCCCCCCCCTTGTTATTGTTGTTGTTCTTCTTCTTCTTCTTCCCCGGATGGAAAGGTGGGAAGGAATGGATGGGGGATGGGGATGAGGATGAGGGTGATGCGGCTGACTGAGCACCACCCGCCAAGTTCAAGACCATATAGACAGCCGTTATTAATCTACCGATAACGAACAGTGCACGTTTTCGCGTGTTAGAGAGAGAGAGTGAGTAACTATGTAATCGTGACCGTCCGTTTGACGATTACCTACCAGATAGGAGGTATATATCAGCACATAATACTATAGGCTGCGCAATCGCCTCCATCTTTTCCCCCCTTCTCTTCTTCCCATTACTCACGTGCATGGATACAGTCAGCAAACGTCTTGGGAGGGAAAAGGACTCAACAACAGAGGTAAACAGAGGCTTGCCGTATTACCGTCGTCATCCGATTTGACGAAAAGAGGATATTTATCGATAAAAGGCCGAGGGACGACGGGAGCCTTTTTTGGTTACCTCGCATTCCTGTGGTGTTAGGTATCTGGCCGCCCGTTTATTCCTCCGCCGTGAATCCCCGTACTACCTACCTACTCTAACACGGGCGGACTGATCTACCTACCTGGATACGATGCCTTGCCCCCCAGGTATGTACCACCACTCATACCTATTACCCAAGCCCGAGACTGTTAGTGTGACATTGCCCCCTATATCGGGTTTCTCTCTCAGTTCCTTACTACTCTAGCTGAGGAGAGAGAGACAGAGCCTTGCCTACTTCATCGCCTTCATTACGTTGCGTTGCGCGCTCTGTCAATGCCACGCTAACCTGCTTCCGCACCCACGGATTCCGGACCAGGCACCGTACGTCCCGGAGGGGGGCCCGTTGATAGGTTAAGCTACCTATGTATGTGAAAGGTGTGTATATACGGACGCTGTGTGTGCGTCTCTCTGTGTATATGTGCCAAGTTCATGCTGAGGAACCAGTGCAATATTCTCCGTTTTCCCGTCCGCGTTCTACACGATCTCCCCCCCTATCTGCCGACCGTGGGTTTGTTTTTTCCCCCGTTAGGGCCGGTCATGTATTACCTTTTGGGTCTGTCATTTCGTCATATGGTAAGAATCAGCTCACTCGCCCCGTCGCACAATAGGGGACCCAAGACGGCAAGCCTATTTCGCGTGTGTATGCTCTAGCACCCCCCCCCCCCCCCCCCCCCCCAGAAACGCGGTGCTACTTCGCGATCCAATGCTGAGCGCTCTAATGTATGCATCCGTGTTATCTTACGTATTTTTCGTTGGGTCTGGAGCATGGCTCGCAAAAAGTGATACAAGGGCGACATGACAATGAGCGAGGTTCTAAGTTGATAGCTCAGATATGTCGATCGTTGGTGTTAGTGAGAGTAGTACATAGATACCCCTACCTTACACGAAGCCAGAGACACACGATATATTGGCCATATATGCACAGTCTGCAATTTCCTCGGTTCTCATAGGTGGGAAGGGGGAATGCTACTGTGTTTCTGATATAAGGCATAATTTCGACCTACCCTACGTGCGTCTCTTCTGTGCACATATGACCCTTCGTTAGGTAACCCGGTAAGGCAGATTCGAGGTTTAACGGTGGATCATATGTCGAAAAGCTCCTTGGTATGACCGTAACTTGCTCGCCTGCTACTAAGAGGCAGTCTACCAGATATAGGGGGGGGTTTCTGGAAGCCGGAGTACGAACTGAGCCCGCCCATGCCGGTCTATTGTTCTGATAAACCTGTACCCCCCTTTTTTCTCCCTCGACCGGTCAAAACCATATCTCAGTAGAGTGGCGACGGTGACAATGTAAATATAGAACCAACAGGAGCGCACGGTTCGCTCTCTCTCTTCATTCTCGCCCAGGCCTGTTCTACAAGACTACCTACCTACCTACCATGATACGCACCCTAACGAGACCGAGTGAGTCGAACGCGGCCGTGGGGAAGGACGAGGGGGATAAAAGTGCCGAGTATGACCGGATCCCAGGTCTAGTCCCTAAAGTATTGCACAGAAAAGGGGATGCTCGTTGCCCAAGCAGTTGACGAGAAGCCAAGCAAGCAAGCAAAGTAAGTTGACGCGGTTAACCGACGTCCGTGATGCCCTAGCTGCAACTCTGGTAGGTTTGGTGCGTCTGGTCTCTCTCTGAGTCCTTCCCGGCTGCCTGGTCATCGGTCGCCAAGCCGTTGGACAAGTCGGATAGCTAGGGAGGAGCAGTACTAGCAGCAGGAGCGCAAAGATGGTGGTAGTTATACCTGTGTCTCGTCGACTTGCGCGTATCAGTCCTGATGCGGAAGTCCAGGGTAAGTTAGGCACGTGCCTCCTTTGACTTCGTCGCCTCCTTTTCGTCCCTTCGATACATGTTTTAAGCGACGCGGTGCCGCGCGCTGCAAGTTAATAGGTAGGCAGGAGAGGGAGAGAGATATGTATAGGTTACTAGTGCATGTAAGTTAGGGAGGAATAGGGTTCGGTTAAGCATAGCCTCTCTTCCTCCTCCCCCTTGCCTAGATTTGATAGGTATGTGGTATATGAAAATAGATGCGATACATCCCGTATTCCGATCTCACCTGTGATCTGCCATATGCCTTGCTTGCGTGCTTTTGCTGACCTCCCTCTTGAGCCTCGGGTCGCTTACATACCTACCCCTAGGTTAGCTAAACTAACCTACATAGTCTTTCTCCTAAAGGGGGTAAAAGCCCCCTACCCTTACTATAGAGACATGCATTGCACGTATACCTACCTAACCTAGCGTACGTTTTTTTTTGAATATGCCTTGGTCCGGTAAGGTACTATATGCAGGTAACAAGTGGTGTAGGTCAGCAACTTATGGGTCGATATGCCAGCTGTCAACCACGAGATCAGTTTCGAACCCCTAGTAGGCTACCACCCTCCCACCCAATTCCCAGCTTGAGGCCGGACCGCAAAAAGGGTCATAGGTAGGGCATCTCGCGTGAACCACCCAAAACCCAAACGCTCCTTACCTAAACCTGCAGGATCGGCCGGGTCCCGTGTTTGAGACAGCATGTGGGCTTGTCAGCGTGTCGGCGGCGTCTACGTAAGTGGATTGGAGGTTTAATAGTCATGTTGGTGTTGGTTAGTGGTGGTCACGCCGTCGCGCACGATTTCATCTACCTGCCTTTTATTTTATTTATTTCACTCACGAATAAGAAAAGGAGAAGACCACCAGTACCTTAACAATAATACTCAAGTACTTCGGTAAGGTGAGACACGCAGGCTTTGTAATAACAATCTTTACCATCCCGTATAGTTCTTTCTGCACACCTTCCCGCCCCCCATGCGATATGCGGAGTTGCCCATGTCTTGGAATCTTCATATATATGCGCCGTGATAACCCCTCTTACTGGAGCTTCTAGAAAAAAAGACCAAGCCTAGCCTACCTGTACATACACACACATACACACACACTCATATACGTACATGTCTTGCCTCCACAACATACATATATACATACGTACTCACCTCCTAACCCACATGAACATCTGCCAGTGATCGGAAATGCGAAGGGAACGAGATACCACGAAAGGAAATAAATCAGAAATGGACGGGGGGCCAAGAAAATGAATAGGAATGAATACATACGCAAGCGCCGGGTTGCATGTGAGCTTCTCTACATACATCTTGCAGGTCTTGGCGAAAGGGTGACCCTTTTTCCAATGAAGTAGAATGTTGCTTAGCTCAGTTCCGGTAAGGGGTTGATCGTTTTGGGTTCAGAGTTATTATTCTAGTCTTAACAAAGATCGGGAGAATCGGTACTAGTTCAGAGAGCGATTTTAATAATAAAAATAAAACTTTTACTTCTATTCCCGTTCCATCGTTTCGTCTGATCGATTTCTTTGGTACTAGAGCTTAGCTTAGCTTCAATGTCCAACCAAATGCTACAGACCTAGGTAGCTTACTGGCGACTGGCTAAGGCGTCATGTCATGGTTGCTGTACTAATATGCAGCCGGCCCGGGGCGCAGCGCAGGATGCGTAACGAACCTGTACTCTTTTCTTTTGCCATTGCGACTGTGCGATACGATACGGTAGGTAGGTTAGATATATTAGATAAGAATTGACAGGACGAGAAGAAACCGTTGGTTGGAGAGTCTTTAGAGAGAGAAAAAGGAAGACCTGGGGTCGAATAGCTCCTTTAGGCAAGTGGAAGCAACCCCCATCTGATCTGACATGGCCCCAAAAAACCACTAATGTATCCGCATCGTGCATATGCTGCTGCTACTGCTGCTGCTGCTGCTTCGGCATAGCGCGAGGGAACCTAACCTGCCTACATTTCGTTGGTCGGTCCATTTATTTTATTTATTTAATAGTTTAATGATTTCATTTTCGAGTAGTATTTTCGTTTATTATACGTTACTATGTAATGTAATGTTACCCGGGAGGCTAGAACGCGGAGAAATACGGGATAGACAGAGAGATATCGAAGAAATAGGAGAAGACGAGAAAGAAAAGGAGAAAAGACAGGAGAGACATGAAGAACGGTGACACAAGTGGCGAGAAGATAGAGAGACACGGACAGAGACAGAAGGCAGACAAGTTTGGGATCATTTGCAGATTCTTATTGTTTGTTTGGTTTGCTTGCTTGCTAGCTTGGCTGGGTTCATGTTCATCTTGGCAACGTTTCGCTAATAAAAACTGACTGTCGTGAAGCTACAAGACGAACCACCAGCAAATGAGCCAAGCTCTTCTGTTTAGTTGGCTCGGCTCTTTCTGCTGTGCTGTGCTGTGCTGTTCCCCTTCCTTTCGAAAAAAGATATTCCCTTTCTTCTTCCAGCTACTGGTAAGCTGCCTGTTGCTTCCTCCTGTGTGTGTGTATGTGTGCTGTTCGTCCGTGACATATCGTCGTCATTCTCGTATGATATGGAATTTCTCACAACCCGAAGCCTTTGGTCAACCAACCAACCAACCGACCCCCTTCCCCCCAATCCCCTCCCCGGCTTGGAAGTAAAAAAATCGGCGCCGTTTGGATCGAAAAGAGGAAAGAAATAAGAATGTTAGGAAAATTTGGGGTGGGATGTAATGAAAAAGACGGGCTCTCGTCAGCTCACTTTCCCACCAAACCCATCATGTCGTGAGACACATTATCCCAAAATCGTATTTCCCCTCAAGAAGAAACCAAAAAAGGACAAGAACAGCCGATAATGAAACCTCCGCCCGGTTGTTGTAATAGCCACTTTTTGATAATAGTAGCTAATAACCGTCTCTGGCTGGAACGAAGTCCGCGTAAGAGGTAACATGAAGAAGAGGGGGGAAGAATGAAGCGTAAAAGGAGAAGACGACGACAAATATCAGTAGCAATAGCGACGAAGAAAAAAACAAAGTACCAGACAAAAAATGAGAACAATAAAATGGAATAGACCTCTCCCCCCACCCTTAGCAGGCTTTTGCTTTCGCACTGCTTTCCAAAGTGTCCCAATAAATATTCCCGTTGAAACGTTGTACAAGAAAAGTTCTGTAGCCTCGATTTACAAGCGGGCTTACATGCCAATTTCCCCCCTCCTCCCCTCCCTCCCTCACAACCCCCCCTTTCAACCCCCCCTTCCCCTTTCCCAATGACCGACCATTTTCGCCATGCAGAAACGTTGTTTGGGTTGTGTGCCGATAGTAGTATATCGGACAGACAAGAAGAATAAGGAAATAAAACAAAAATGAAAACCACAAAATATGAATAAGCTATCCAATTAATGGCGGACAGGAAGAATGATAGATTAAAATCAGAATGCTGGCTCGCTTGCTTGCTGATAAAATAAAGGATTCTGAAAAATCACAAAAAAAGGATTGAGGATGGATGGTTATCTCGATGACGTTTGGAGACGGATGGATTGGATTGGATGGACGATGGACAAAGTAGATGACGATGATTGATGATGATAGGATATAAAAAAAATTTTGCAAAGTCGTGGTGAGTTCGTTTCGTTGTGCGTGAGCAGCGTTTGGATCTGTGGCTATTTTGTTGCGCGGCGGGCGGCTGTTGAAAACAAGTGTATGTGTAGTAGTGAATTTGTATTCGTAAATTTTTTTTTTGAAACCCGAAATACGGATTTGGGTTTTAAATACCAACAGGCGAAGGATATTTATCTCTTCATCGAAAAAAGAAAAAAGGGTTGAAGCGATCCAATGAGAAAATAAAAGATAAGTGTGTTGAGCGTGAGCGTGAGTTTGTTCGTCATCGTTAAAAAAGTGTGTGGTGGATAGTCGTTAAATGTCATTAAAAAAGAGTCGTCATGAGTTGGCGTCGTGGGGTGACGGCCCGGTATTGCTGTTGGCCTCGGCCACCATCTTGGCGAAGCTGCGGACGACGTCGCCGGGGATCTGGTCCCACAGGAGCGACCGCGTGTACACCTCGGCGGCCGACTGCTTCTCGGCGCTGCGCATGTTGCTCAGGGCCTCGGCCAGGTTCCGCCTGCCCTGGCTCGTCGTCGCCGTCCGGCTCGGCGGCGGCGGCGCGCGCAGGAAGTCCTGCGAGTTGACGACGCCGTTGTACTGCGCCGGCGTCAGCGAGAAGAGCTGCTTCGTCGTCTGCTCCTGCGTCGGCTGCGTCAGCGCGTCCGCGAGGTCGCCGAGCATCGACGGCGCCACGCCGTCCATGCTGCCGCCCGCCATCGCCACCGACGCGCTCGACGCCCAGTCGGAGCTGGACGACGCCGACGCCGACGACGACGGCTGCGGGGCCGAGGGGTGGACGATGGCGTTCTGGGCGGCGTTGGCGACGCCCGCGTCCTTGAAGATGTTGTCGAGCAGCGTCGCGGAGGCTTCGCGGACGTCCTCCGACACCCGCGGGATGGTCGGCGTCGACCGGTTGGAGAGGACGAAGGCGCCGACGAGGAAGAGCATGAAGAGGAGGCCGCCCTGGGTCGTGGACTTGTCGACGTCGGACGGGAGCGAGACCTCGGCCTTCTTCTGCGGCACGATCTGGAGCTCCTGCTTGACCTCGGGCTCCATCGGGAAGTCGTTCATGAAGCCCATGTTGTCCCAGGTGGTGTCCATGGCCAGGCTGTCCATGTCGTTGAAGCCGTTGGAGTAGCCCGTGTTACTGGGCATGGCGGCGTGCTCGAGTCGCTGGACGTGGTCGGTCAGGACGCTGACCTTCTTGCGCAGGTCGCCCGTCTCGATGGTGTGCTCCCGGATCAGCTCTTCCTTCTCCAGCTTCAAGGACTCGATGTGGGCAATCAGGTATTCCCTGTCGCGCGCCTCTTGTTCCAGCTTCATGTGGAGATCGTTCATGTCCTCCTCCATCGTGCTTATCATGGTGGTGAAGTGCTTCTTCTCGTCCTCTAGCCTCTCCGTGTGCATCTTTTTCCTTTGCCTCGAGTCGAGGGCGGCTTGCCGGTTGCGCAGTAACCGCTTCTGTTGCTTCAGCTCCTTGATCTCCTGTTCGTCAGTGGTCGCGGCGATGAGTTGGTCGATGTTGCCGAGATTTCGCTCGGCGGGGATGTCGAATCTGGCGTTCTTCTTACGGATGCCGTCCCCGCGACGCAGCTCGTTGTGCGACCGGATGGTGGGAGTGTCTGGTCTCATGCGCTTAACTAACGACTGGTTCTTTAGATCTTGGCCCATCCAGTCCTTCTGCTCTGTCGGGATGGAAGGGTTGCTCGGACCAACGGACGAGAAGAGTGGAACCTGGTGGCTGGGATTGCTGAAGGGCGTTTGCATCTGCATGGGCCGCTGCTGGAAGATGGATTGATTGTTGTCGAAGGCAGTCTCGAGGCCGTCATATTGTAACGGCGTGCACGTACCGGAGCCCTGGCCCATAGACCATTGCTGGCTTTGCGAGCCATACGCGGCTTGGGACGGATCTGCTCTGAAGGGGTTGGTGTTGGTGGGTTCTAGGAAGGGGTTGTTAGACGGCACCGACTGCATGTCGACGGACTGCCAGTCTCCGACCTCAGTCTTGGGTGAGAATATCGAACCCGGGACGGCGAAGGAGTCTCTCCGGCTGCCGGCCATGGGCGGCGACAACTCCAGTCCCGAGTCGATTGCGCTGCTGTCTAGGATGTTCTCGTCGAGGATGTTGCTGTCCTCCTCATCAAAGTACTTCTGCGCATGATTTGTGTCTACCGATAGGTGTTGATTTGGCCGGTAGAAGGCCTGCATCTGAAATGTTGAGACCATTGCTGGTCTGTGTGTATGTGTATATGTAGGTGGGTTGGATGGGATGTTGTCTCGAGATAAGACGAGAGAGAGTCAGAAGCTCTGCAAGTTTGTGTGTACCCAAAACAGTCTAAAGAGGCTGGCGGCTTTTATTTTTATTTTTGCTCTGCAGGGTTGTATCGTTAGTGCATCGAGCGGTGAATGATTATGAATAGTAGCGGTGTCTGTTGATAGACGTTTTCTCTTTCTTTTTTCCCCTTTTTGTCGAAATTGAGTTCCTAACTTGGGATGACAGGCAAGTTCGAGACGATGATTAAGAGTAATATGTGTGGTATGGGGTATCGGTATGTGTATGTAGTATGTGTGTGTATGTGTATGTGCGGTGCGGATGTATGTGTGAGTGCTAATGTGCGAGAGACAATGGGGAGGGGAATGTTGCAGTCATGTAAGAGAGGAGCGATAAGAGGGTTGGTTGGTTTTCGAGGTGTAGTGGTAAGATGGTAGTAGTATTGGTAAGTGATGGTGGGGGAGGCTTGCAGGGTGGGAGGAGAGAAAAGTCGGCAGCTTTTTTCTAAAAAAGAAAAAAGGAAAAAAAAAAGGACGAGGAAAATAGAAGGTGGGAAAGATAGAGAGGGATGTGTGTTACTACACAACTTACAGCTTCTTGCTCTTCGGCTAAGGGTCTGGGTCTTGGTCTTCAACTTGTTGTGTAGTACTTTTCGTCGGCCTGGGGGTCCCGTCTTACACAAAAGATATCTATGTAAAACAGAGGCGAATGTAATGTAAAGAGAAGAGGGATGAAGCGGTTGTAATAGAAAGGGGGTTCGATGAGGGGATCGCGTGATTCACGATCTCAACAACAATCGAGATGTTTTCTTATAAGTTATCCTTTATGGTCGGGGGCGATAGCTGATGGTGGGTGGAAGAATGGCCGTACTTAAACAAGATCATTCACCTCTGGTCAGGTTTCCTACCTTTTTTCTCCAGGGATTTAGCTGTGGACACTAGGGGGTCACAAAACGAGTCAAAAAGAATGTCACTCCAGTCTGGTGGGGAATCAGGAAGCCCATCTGCCCATGAGACTACCTAACTGACGAACGGTAGCTTTTTGCTTTGGGATCGCGGGTGCGAATGGTGTGGGAGGACGTGGGTATCCTGTATCCTGTAGGTACGGGGGTGTGGGATGGATGTGTTCCGGTTCATTGGTGATCCTCAAGCCAAGAGACTTATCCATTCTGTCTGTCTGCCTCTCTCTCTCTCTCACTTCTCTCCCCCACCGTCTTTTTTGCTTCGATTAAGAGCAAGCCGACCGTTTTCTCTCTCTCTTACTCTGGCAGTCTGGAGCAAATAGTCTTGTGAAACAGTATGCTTGTGTGCCCTTTGGGGCAATGAGAGTTGGTAGCCAGCCCCGGCCATACGGTTTGGGTGGATTGGCTAGCGGGATCGTACAAGATCCCTGACTAAACTGGATAATAAAAGCTGCCTCTAGCCACTAGGATACGTACCAGCTAGGCGTGCAGCAAATGGCTCCTGTTACGGTAGGGCAGTGGGTAACTAGCGAACATGTAGAACAACGCCCCCTTGGGAGCTTCTCGTCCTCCTCGCCAGGAGCATGCGACTGGGTAGATCGGACAAATACAAGAGAAGATACACTACGCCTACGGGGTGGGGTCTCGAGACGAAAGAAACGGAAGCGTTGGGTGCTTGAACCGATAACCGTTTACGAGGGAGCTAAGCAGGCTATAGGCTGGAGTGTTAGCCCTGCCGAGGGTTGGGCATCGACGGCCTTGCTACCTAAAAGTCCTAAGAGAACCCATGCACTCAGCGCCCACGAGCAACGTCTTTTCGCACCCACTAACCGTCGCTGGAAGACATTTGGGCATCCTATTGATCGGTAGGCTCTTGGTGGGGTGATAGATCTCTCTCTTTTTTTTCTTTCTATTACTCCTCTCTCTACCTTGCTAGGCATTCTTCGCACTTACGAGTCGTGCCGGATCGGTCGATACAATAGAACTAGTAGCTTTCCCGGAGCCGTCGATGCAAAGTCAGTCCTTGGGGTAGCTGAGCTTTTCCGCCCAAGATGTGGTTCGAGGCGAAGACATGATGAGCGATGTGAGATGACGAATGCCCAAAGTCCACTCAACTACATGCCCGCGGAGGAGAAACTCTGTTATACAAAGACAAGAAGCGTGACGAGCTTCCCTGGGTTCCTACTGGAGACACTGGGAGCTCCGGATATCGATGTTCGATGTTCAGTCCGGCCGGTGTCACATGATCGTGAGTAAACTGACTGGCCTCCGTTTGGCCGTGTTTGCGCTTGAGCGCTTGGAGGTATGGGTATGGAAATGGAAATGTACTGTGCCTGAACTTGATACATAAACCTACAGCTTGCAGCTACAGATTGCAGCCCGACATTATGTGCATCTGACTCCTGAGGCTCTTACGCCTCTGACATGGCGGTTTGCCCCGTCTCGATGTTTCGAGCAAACTTCCACTATATCCGGACACTGCAAAAAGGAGAACTGCAGAACAAGAACTGCAGAGTCATCTATTATACCTTTGTCATTCTTATTATTAGTCTGTGTTAGTAGATCACGAGGCAATTACGATAAAACGGGCGATTGTTCTATTGCGCCCAAAGCCCAAAGGCATTACTAGCTTCCCTCTACGCTCTACGGTACTTCACTCTACGGTACAATACCTACCATGCTCAGATCTCGGAACGGGACGACGGGTTGTACCAAGTGTCAGATTGAAGCGAGACCGGGACCTGGGGTCGATCTTTTTCTTCAACCCATGTTTGGAAGCAACTCTGCTACGACCTCTCGGCATATCGTCGGTTTCCCGAATGGAGATTGATGCTCTCTTCCTCTCGGTGAGATTCTAATGAATTCCTTCAACCCTCAGCAGTTTTTTTTTTTCTTTATTTTTTTTTCATGTGAAACAGTCCGAAGGAGCTCTGCCTGCCTAGATCGACTTGGCGGTCGAGCTTCAGTCGCGAGAATCTTGCGGTGAAGGCGATATATTTGTCAAGGAACGGTAAAAATAGTCAATAGCGACGGCTAAGCCGTGGGCAAGCTTTGGAGCACGGACGATGGGTCCAGGTCCTCAAAAATCCTCGATTTCTCGTACCGGATTTGACGGGATGGGGCATATCCCCTGTTGACGGGCGGGTCTTCCGGGGCTAGGGTCAGAGATGCTTGGGGCGGTTTTTGAGATGGGAAGGGGAGAGAAAACTGCACTTTGGAAGAATCCCTACGGGTTTGGGATATTCAGGTTCGTCCCCGACATCAGGTTAGTTTCTGACTTGTGCGGTTTTGGGCAGAGACTGGACAGGACTGGACGCGAATGCACCACCAACAATAATGATCAATCAAGGCTTGCTCAGCCACCGTGTATTATATGTAATGAAGAGAAAGAATCAGCAGCAGGCAGTTGTCCGATTCGGGAATGACACATGGGCGTAGATCCCGACGAATGTAGTTAGTGAAATGCCGTCAACGCCTCGTCGAGAATCTGTTTGATGTTCTAGGTTCTATGTACTGACAGACTGGGGGATGGATCACGGGGGGGCGGTTAGTCGGATGAAGGCCCAAGGCTGTGTTATAAGTAAACGGTTGGAAGAAGTGAGACCGAGAAAAAAACAGTAGGCATGGCCTACTTTTAGACCGCCGCAGACCGTCAACATTCAAAGACCCATGCTCCTTTCGGCAAGCCATTTCGACCTGAGGTTTGTGATTGTGATGGTGATGGTGATGATGGGCCTCGGAGGTTCGCAGCCGGGCCAGCCAACCGGAGAAATGATGAATAACTAGACGTTGGCGACAGTTCTGCAGTTATGTGATCTGGTTGACGCCCGAAGGATACGAATCAAAACTTGATGATCAGCTCCTGATCGACTCAATCCGAGCAAAGCAACGGCGAGCGCAAGCTTAATCGCACGTGCTGTCCAATTGTTATTGTTGCTGCTATGTAAGAGAGCTCGCCCCGTGTAAGTGATTGGCTATGGGCTATGCAACCTCTTGCGGGTCGGCTGAGAGCCAGGCCACGCTTGGCGCGGGCGCGTTTCTGCTTCTCTATTCTGTACCCGCGATACGCAATACGCAATACGTGCCGAAGTCGAACCTGAGTTTGAAATTCTAGATCAATAACAAGGGACGCGAGTAGCTTTGGGCCTTGCCTGCCTCAATGACGCACCGTCGAGCTCACTACTGCCCCTTGGGTATGACACGGTGTGGACAGACAAGCCGACCTGGTTGGGCCGGAGAGCTCGATTCATGGTACCACCTACACCGACTATGGTCTCTTGTTCCGAAATACCGACGAGAAGGAGAAAAAGTAGCTTGAGCAGTTGCCCAGATCGGAACAGCTGTGCTGCTCGTTAGGCACGAACTGCACAATACCTAGGTAGCTACCTATATGCAGCGCCGTGACGCCTAGCGGGCCGCCTTTAATGCGGCCACTCGCACATACATTGAATCACATCCCCTTCCGGTACGATCTGAAGGTGACGAGAGGATGAATTTGGGGCTGATGGAGTATACTAACTTTCCACTACACTTGGCTGGACCTGTCGAGTGCGAGACAAACCGCACCTGTTCGGGACTCTCAAGACCGAAAAGGGATAGCTCGTAATCGGCGGTGAGTGGCATCTTGGTCCGTTTGGGCCAACCAAGCTCAAGCTCGGCCATGCTAGTATGGAGCACATCAACTGATAGTCAAATACGAAACCACCATTTCTGCCCAAAGGGATAGAAAATCAGGGCGAAGATGGAGACTTCGCCATGGAAATATCGATTCATGACTTGGTCTCTAAGCCTGCCCCGGCGTACCTGTCCAAAGAGCTGCCTACTGCGATCCGTATTCGTTGATCTGGACGTCCTTGAAGAGGAGAGAATTGCCCTTTGCCTGCATTCATGGGCCTGCTTCCCGCACCGTTTCTCAGATCTGACCTTTCATCGGAGACCTGCAGCTTCAATCGCGAGCAAGGTACCGTTTGGCTCCACTGTCCACATGCGACATTACGTTCGACCACCAGCACGACCCCTATATCTGCAAGCTTGTAACACGCCTAAAAACGGAGGGGAGCAATGACTCATATCTATTCTGCTGCCACACTGAAGAGAGAGAGAAGAATGATTAGAATTTTCCTCTCGTCTTCGTGCGCAATTGTCATTTCATTTGGAATGAGTTGAGCTGGAATTCAGGTTTGTTATTGCTAGTCAGGGTTAGGCCTTAGCCAACATGGCGGTGTAGCCCGGTGAGCCAGGAAACCTTGCGCGGCTTGTGTCCGGACCATGTAGCTTTGCTGAGAGTAAGACGTTCGTTATTTGGGTTGAATCCTTCCTACGAACTTGGACCACTCATCTCGTCGGAACCTTAGCAATCTGAAACGTATTTCTCGCCCAACTCTAACACACCAGAAATAGTGCCTTCTCCACCTCGCGTTACGTAGGGCAAAGTGGAGTTTGAGGCTGCGCGTCGAAGCAAATTCCAGAATCGGACGATGTGCAGCAGGTTGTCATCTCGTACCTTGCGTCAGCATGGGAGAGTAACACAAGCCACGGTAGCACAAAGTCGCAAGGAACCGTGGAGAAGAACGAGACTGTCCAAACGATTTTTTCGCGACATGGGCCTGAAAATAGCCTCCGCGACGATAGCACGTAACTAGTCAAAGCGGTGAGCGGCTTCGTAACCAGATCAGCTCATCTCTCCGGTTCCGATCCATGACGAACTTATCTATCCATGGAATAGATAGCCTAAGCAACATCGGATCGATAAAAGCGATCTTGGAAGCAGGTAGAATTGGCAAGTTGCCTGATTGCCGGGAATCCAGTGTTCCCCTGGCGTTTTCCTGACGTGTTTCCATAGGCTGTCCGTCATGTACCAAATGTGATCATTGTAAGTCCCAGAGTTTGGCCAGTAGATTATCCTCAGCTCCTGAGGCTGGATCCTGCGGCAGAAATACTCGCTTGGGTATCATGAACTCCACAACAGGAGGTTTCTTGACTGGTTTTGACAGCTCTGCATCGAGCAACTAGAAGTATGTTAGCAAATATATCAATAAAAGGGGTGCCCATTTGCAGGACATGGCGCATTTGACTCACGCTACTATACGAGTGGTCCAAGAAATCTTCAACATTGTATGACTGCTTGGTAAATTGCTCCGATATTATTTTCGCGATGGTCGCAACGTTCGGATGGTAGTGTGACTGTAGCTGAACTACCTCCCACAGGCAACTGTCAATGGCGTATGTCTCCATTGGGTCTTCTTCATTGGCGATGAAGGGATCTGCCATTCCTTCATTTTCCAGGGTCTCTTTCTCTTCCTTGGTCCTTGGTACGCGATGCATCATAAAGGTGCAAAGCGGGTGCTTTTTGAATAGATTATAAATCCAGGGTATGACTGCGACGATGGCGGCAGGGGGCGCGCCGATACATAGTCTCGATATTCGCTTAATGAAACTTGCGACAAGGACTGCGGGAAGATGCGTCGAAGACAGGAACGTATCCAATAGGCGCAAGAACCTGGATCGATGCTTGGAATGCAAAATATCCGCATCCAGTAAGGAGTATAGTTTCCGATAGAAGGACGGATAGTCCAAATTTCGCTCTTGTATGAGATAGAAAACCCCTGACAGAGCCAGCAGAGACATCGCGCCGCCGGCGTTGTACGAATCTGTGAGAAAGTCCATCAGAAGCTCCGGCTTGGTAAACCACGGAACTATAGATTTGGTCACGATCTGAAGCACCTTCTTCCTCTGCTCTCGGCTTGGACCAAGACTCAGCAATGCCAACCATGCTTCCTGGGCCTGCTTCTTCTGCTGATTCAGGGACGTGACTGGATGTCCCTTCTTTTTCGGCGCGTCAATGTAATAATCACCCATGTCTTCTATGGAGTCCGGAACGTCTTCGAAGAACGATAAAAGTTCGAGTGCGTTATCGAATAGGCTCTCGTCTGGTGACATAGGGGAGTCTGCAGAAAGAACGTCCCTTCAAACATGTTAGCACCATAGAATCAATCTGCCAGAATGGAGATCACCTACTTCAGCACCTTGAAGGTATAGAACCGAATGTCCGCATATTCGCCCAGGAACTTCTCACAAAACTCCTGTCGAATATCTTCTGATCCATTCCGAACAAGCTCATCCACGATTTCTCTCAAGAAGTTGGTTGGGAAGTTGTATTCGTCTTTATCCTTCATGTATTTGCCTTCAGCCTGCAAGACGCGCATGGCTAGGGTCAGCGCAGTCGGTGCAGCGTCCTCTTGACCGAGGGAAGAGACGATAATTCGCTTATAATCTCCGAGCCTTTTCCTTAGCCATTGGATGACTACCTCGTCCTTTTCCGACTGCCCACTCTTTCTCGCGAAATTCCCTGATGCAAGCAGGCGCAGAAATACTCTGCACAGCGAGACCAACGCAAACTGGGCAGTGTCGCCATCTTCCTCATTCTGCGCAAGCTCAAGGATGGTGGTTATGTTGTTATAATTCTTCTTCGATTCGAGAATCTCTTGTTCGAGGCGGAGGATATCGTCTGTCGAGTTGTCGTCGTCGTCGTCGCTCTCTGCCTTTGCTCGCTTGATGGCCTTTTCTAACGATTTCGGCTGTTTCCTCTTTAAAGACTTTTCGCTAACGGTTCCCGGCATTTTCGTGGATTTGGCTGCAATGGTGCTTAGGGAACTAGAAAACGGTCAGAGAGAAATAAGAAGATGCACAAGGACTAAAAAAAAAGCTTCAAGGTGACAGCCTCGACAAATGAATAATGCAAGGCTGACTTAATGAAATTGTGAAAACCGAGTTTTCGAAAGCGAAGGTGGGGAATATTCGGCAAATCACGTGCCTAATTGGCCAATCATAGGAACGGGACTGTGAAGTAAGTGCAAGTCCGTTAAAACCTCATCGAACGTATTCCGGAGCTCTAGACAAGCAAATAATTCAATTATCTCCTCTCACCTGGAAGCTCATTTTCCTTTTTTTTCTGTTATCATCTCACAATGGCCTCCCGCTTGGCTACTCGTGCCTTCGGTAAGTTACGATATATACACTGCGCATCTCAATTGGGTCATCTAACTCAAGTCGCGAATTTGTAGGGGCCGCCCGTCTACGACCGTCAATCGTTCCGCGAGCCCTTCCCGCCGTCACTTCGTTGACCTCCTCCCGCCCGGCCTCCAACGTCCCCGAGCCTAAGGCCAAGGCGCAATCCATCATCGATGCCCTACCCGGTAGCTCGCTCATCTCCAAGTCCGCCATCCTGTCCTCCGCTGCCGGTCTTTCCATCTACGCCATCAGCAACGAGTACTATGTCGTCAACGAGGAGACCGTCGTCGCTTTCTGCCTGCTTAGCGTCTGGGGCGCCCTGATCAAGTTCGGTGGCCCCATGTACAAGGAATGGGCCGAGGCGCAGAACGAGAAGATCAAGGGCATCCTGAACGCCGCGCGATCCGACCACACCCAAGCCGTTAAGAACCGCATCGAGAACGTCCAGCAGATGGGTGGCGTTGTCGACATCACCAAGGGCCTCTTCGAGGTCTCCAAGGAGACCGCCCAGTTCGAGGCCAAGGCCTACGAGCTCGAGCAGGCCACTGCTCTGGCCGCCGAGGCCAAGACGGTTTTGGATTCGTGGGTGCGGTATGAGGGCCAGGTCAAGCAGCGCCAGCAGAGGGAATTGGCCGAGTCCATCATCGCCAAGGTGAAGAGGGAGCTCGAGAACCCCAAAGCTCTCCAGCAAATCCTGCAACAAAGCATTGCTGACGTGGAGAGTGAGCCTACCTACTTCCCCCCCGTATTTAGTATATCCAAGCTAACCGATATTGTAGGAATTGTCTCTTCCAAGGCACAATAGACAATACAGTTTTAGACAGATACTCCCTGGTGCAGAAGAAGATTTCATTTGTACCCCCAACCTGTGTTCATAAACACCCTGTGCATTAGTCAAAAAGAAACTACAACTTAATTCTTGTGCCTTCGTCCCATCGTGATATGAGAGCTTGTATATTGTGGTTTTTGTCTCTATTTCTATGTAAACAGTGAAATCGGTATTTGGGCTGACACGTTCGAGAGGGGTAGTAGTATAATTCCTAGCCAGAGCAGTATCATCGGTTGTGCTGCTAGGAAGTCTGCCTATTTTCAGAATCTAGGATACTAATGATGAATTTACATCATACCGTAATTCTTAAGAATTATATAGCCTTGTCTTTGATTATTATTACTATTTGGCTCAGTTATCTATTAGTCCTTACCCCATTTCTCCAGTAGGCCAACTTTCCATTCCTTGAAATGGCGGTTACTTGGCGGTAGAAAGCCATTGCTTCGGTCTAATATGTCAAGGACCTCACCGATGGCGTCTATTGGTAGATTGATATCTTGAACATCCGACGTCATGGAGTCTAGCATCTTGTCTGCTTCAGCTTGGCTAACCATACGATAGAAAACCTTTACAGCCAGGATGGGCCCGTCCGATCGGGTTGAGGAAAAGGCGATATTGCTGTTGAATACCCATATGTTCAACAATTGGGATGATGTTGCTCCAGCTGGCTGCAGATTGTTTTGGCCTGGCTGCACCTGTACTTTCATCGGCAGGATGATCGACTTCGAGCAGCCTGATCGAGTCATTGTCGCTAGAAGCATAGCACTGAAGCAATGGTCGAGGCTTGGTATGATTCTTGGGACAAGTTGAGATTTATCGCTCAGTTGAACTCGCCATTTGAATAGAGAAACGGAGGTTTGGTCATTGAGGACTCCTAGCTGATTCTTACAAGATGTGCAGAAGACGGGTGAATTTTCAGCTTGCAAGGCATTGGATGGTTCAGTCTTAGGTAGCTCATCACGATTTCCTGTTTCCTTGTTTAACTCTATTGATGATAGAGAATGCGTGATCTGATGTAGTCAGCGTTAGCAAGTGGTTTAAAGAGGATTAATAAATACCAATGCAAGCATGTAAGTTCATGGATGCGTATGCCTCTGGCCTATGCTAAAAATCAAATTGTGAAGAAATGTGCCTCTTGATATCTCGTAAGATTTCCACGTCCAAGGAAACTCGTGGTGAAAGATGGAGGAATCTTCCAAGACACAGAAGCAATCCCACAGCTGAGAGCTAGGGTTCGACAACTGTGTACCGAAATGGAAGAATGTTTTGGTCTAGGGTAAGAGTATCGGTGACCATACCATTGGCTAGCTGAATTGCTGGTCTGGCCACCTTCTATATACCCATCTGATAACGAAGAAGAGAGGAACTTACCGTAGATGCAGATATATCCGTCTCTGCCAATAAGAAGGAAGTGAGATCGACAAAGCCGACGCCAGACTGGGCTGATATTCTGGAGTTTGCGCCATACCCTCTGGAAGCAAGGCTCTCATCATGTGCATGTCCGTGATCTGGTTTATGACAATGCCAGAATTCCATCATCTCGGCCCAATTTTCACTTGGAAGGTCTTTCCACACCTTGATGAGGCCGGTATCGACAACAGTGGCCTGGCATTGCCTACAGACGATGGGTGACTCTGGTTGAAGATCATTTGCAGACCAGGGAACATCATGTTCTTCCTGCGAAGCTGAACCAGCGGGAGCAAGTGGTAACCGCCAGGAAAGGTCTTTCGCACCCACAGGCCATACTGGATTAATTTGTTGAGTTGAAAGAACCGGACCTGGGAGACGAACAGACGCCTTTACGCCATCATGATTGACCGTGAGTATCTGGCCATTAGGTGTGATCGAAGCTTTAGTTTCAAGGGTGGCTGGCGTATGCAACGAGCAGCTGATCGAGATTTGACGTATATTGGATAAACGTTCGGCGTAAACTAAGATGGGATTCGTTGAATTCATGTTGCATTTTGGAAAATGTTCGATACTGCCTTGATTACAGCCCTTGATTACAGCGCGTTCTAAAATATTTCGGCAATGCACAGACGTAGGTACCCCTTACCTCAGCTAGCATGGATAGATGAATACCGAAGCTTTGTTTTATTGCATTTACATTTGCCTAAAAGAGATCAAAGTATACGGTTAAATACATAAAATATTAATAAGGTCCTCCTCACTACAACATCTCGACATTCTCCAGTCTGCTGTTACGTCACTTCCTTTCTTCCATCTCCTCACCCAAATCTAAGCAACGAATAGGCCGAGATGCTCTAATGAAAACTCCAACTCCAAGATGGCTTCAATATTGTCGTATGTGCCTGTGGTGAACCGGTTCGTCTCTACTGCGAACCAAACTCGAACCATTGACATCCCACCGGTTGAGGTTCACAATGTGGAGACTGCACCGGAGAAACGACCCAGGACACTGAAGCATCTGTTGAGGGCGAACCATGTCAACCACGCCATACTCTATCATGACTTGGAATTCCATAACCATTTGCCTCATATCCTCGGCTCTGCCTATCTACTAGGGGCGAATGTTCAGCAACTGCATAAAATCTACGATGTTGAAGCGCAGGAACTCGAGCCATGGAGATCGTCCCCAGCCGAGATAGTCGAGGATGATTGGAGAGACTTTCTCGGGGACCGAATGTACCAGCGTGCCTATGTCGATTTCTTCGAAGATGCCCTTGCATTGAAACACAACTATCAGTGGAAGGGTGTCGTGGAAGAGTACTTATATAGCGGGAAAGAACCACTGGTGAACTCCCTCGTCGGCGGCCGTGAGTTTTTCTCCTAAACGGATTTTTTCGTATAGTTACACTAACCATAATAGTTGGCCACCCGCTCATCCATCTCGCATATGCGTATGAGATAGACAACCGCGAGGTAGCCATGGAGGCCTTGGGTATGGCTGCTACGCAGTACGACTTTCTTCATAAGTACATTGACGATTCTTCGTATACGAAGCCACCTTCGCTCAAGTCATCCCAACCACTGGATCTACTTCTGAAACTGGCGGATGATAAACGCTTCGATGGCTTATTCAAAGAGGCAGGACCTGAAAACATCGAGCCCTTGTTCCAGAAGCACGAAGATATTGTCCTGGAGTACTGGAACGCGTGGGCTCTCGATGACCCGGTGAAGGACTTTGAACTATCGCAGGAGGCTGCTGTTGCAACGTTAGTTGCGACGGTGCCACCGGGAACGCACTCGTACAATTTCTTCACTTGCCACATTCTCACGACAAGTCATGCTGTAAGAATCCTACTTCCATTCATACCGGCCGAATTCCGCATCAGTTTGGTTAGGCAGTGGTGGTTGTTTACAATTGCCGTCTACATCACTTGTCTTCGGCCGAAGATAGACCCTGATTATATCAAACCGGGAGACGTAGCTGGGAAGCAATGGAATTATGTCGAGGACAAGGCTCTTAACGGGGCTTACGCGACCGATGCCCACTATGTCAAAGGTAAGTTTACTTTTCATACTTCCTAAGATGGCGTATGATACTGATGTGACATTTTATAGTCATACGTGCAATCAAGGAAGCGGCGCGGACTTGGGGTGACGTGCATGAGCGTTATCTAGCTGCTGCCGTACGGTTTGCTGATGATTTTGGGGGCTGGACGTTTTCATGATGCCTAACTGGCAGACTGGTCAAGGCTATTATGTTCCAATCTCTCCTTAGGTGAATGTACGGATTTCTCGTGTGCTACTACTGGGTGTATTCAGGTAGGCTTCAGGACAGAATGATTTGAAATAGGAGGAACGGAAAAATGCGTGCATTTAGCAAGACATTAAAAAAACAATACTCATAAGATTGAATTCAAAGATATAAATTTAATGATGAGCTACAGTGCAAGTTTAATTAATCACATGATGTCGCATTGAGGTTACAGGGGAATGATGCGCTGAGAGACGCGCTAACAGACGCCCGCCCGCGACGCAGGTCCCAATAATAGAAATGACAGAAGGAGCCTTAAAATGTAAACTTTTGGCCGCCAGCCGCCTGCTGACCAAGATCCTGCAATTTGACTTCTACACATACGTAGTAAATTTGGGTATTAAATACACAATCCAATAAGAAAACCAATGCGAAACTTCCATCGTCGGTGAGCGATCACACTTGCTAGCCGATGCCGTGTCCTCGTTTGTCTTACCGTCATGGCGCCGCCTACGAAGCGTCGGAGACGAAACACCGTTTATGCATCTTCAGACGATGAAGAAGAGCCGAAACCCAAGACAAATACTCTTAACAATTACCTATTCTCCTCCCCCGAGCGACCTAGTGCTTCCGCCACCGATGCCTTCCCCCCTGCCACCACCTCGCCGAGTCCCGCGAGAAAATCCTCTCGATTGACAGCCTCCCAGCCGCCGAAACCGACCTCGAAGCCCCCTCAACTTAGCAAAAATGGACTTAAGAGCACCAGTACCAGTCCAGAGAAGGCGAAGAGTCAACCTTTCACGAAGGGGAGACGGGTAGAAAAAAAGAGCGCCGATCTTGTGACTATGTTCTCGAGACAGGCTCAACGCGCCCCGACTGTGTCGCCCACTAAGAGGGACGACATCATTAGTGATCCAATATCCGACGATGATGATGTAGGAGAGCATAGGGCCGCGAGTACGAGCCGTGTCGGCCAAAATGCCCGTAAGCGTTTTCGAGATGCCCCCCAATCGCAACCCACCACGGGTCCCGCGGTCATGTCGAGTCAGAAGTTCCTCAAGCCACCACGGCTGCAACCAGACTCCAGTACCAGCGACGAACAACGGCCCTGGTCCGAACGATTTGGTCCTATAAACCTAGACGAGTTGGCAGTTCACAAAAAGAAAGTAGCGGATGTTCGTCGCTGGCTTGAAGATGTTATGGCCGGCCGATTGCGGCAACGGCTGTTAATTCTAAAAGGTGCAGCTGGGACAGGAAAGACGACTACCGTCCGACTTCTCGCTAAGGATATGCGCTGTGAACTCCTGGAGTGGAAGAACCCAGTTGGGTCTTTGGGCGCAAACCAAGGGGCTCAGTCAGCTTCGGCGCAGTTCGAAGAGTTCATGGGGAGAGGGGGAAAATTCGGTCAATTAGACATTGATCTTGATTCAGCTGCTCCGGTCGTCGGTAATAAAATTGATGTCAACGACAGTACAAGGAAACTCATCCTCATTGAAGAATTTCCAAACACATTCACCCGCTCATCAACAGCTCTGACGTCCTTTCGGAATACTATTATGCAGTACCTAGCGAGCAATACCCCATCTCTCGCTTCGTTCGGCCATCAGAGCTCCGCAGATCCTATCATACCTGTGGTTATCGTCATATCGGAGACTCTCCTGACCACTACTTCGGCATCTGCGGACAGTTTTACTGCCCACCGACTACTAGGACCCGAAATCACTCGACATCCAGGTTGCTGTCTTATCGAGTTTAATGCGATTGCGCCTACTCTCCTCGCGGCCGCCCTCGAGCTAGTAGTCCAAAAGGAGGCGCGGAAATCTGGGAGAAGACGAACTCCAGGACCGCTCGTCCTTAAAAGATTAGGCGAGATAGGAGATATAAGAAGCGCAATCTCATCACTCGAGTTTCTATGTCTCAAAGGAGACACGGATGCGGATTGGGGCTCGAAGGTCACTTTCACAAAACCGAAACGTGGGGCGAAGAACCAAGTGTCTCTAACTAAGGGCGAAGCGGAAAGTTTGGAGCTAGTCTCCCAACGAGAAGCGAGCTTGGGTATTTTCCATGCTGTTGGAAAAGTGGTGTACAATAGACGGGACGAACGCCCCATGAACCAGCAGACACCCGAAGGCCAGGCGGAGATTCTACCTGATTACATGGCGCATTATGCCAGGCCAAAACGATCCGAAGTTTCTGTCGATAGCCTTATTGACGAAACTGGTACCGACATACATACTTTCATCTCAGCCCTCCACGAGAATTATGTTTTGTCTTGCGAACCCAGTGGGCCAGCAGACCCAAATAGTTCGCTTGACTACATCAGCGAATGCATAGAGTATCTATCTGAGAGCGACCTGCTTTCCCCGTCGTGGGATGTGTTTTTCCGTGGTCGAGGAATTGGAGGATCGACGTTCACAGGGCGGGATTCCGCCAGTCACGTACTGAGGCAAGACGAGATCACTTTTCAAGTTGCAACGAGGGGTCTCCTATTCTCTCTACCAAACCCGGTGAAAAGGATGAAACATGCTGGACGGGGTGGTGGCGATGCTTTCAAAATGTTCTACCCCACAAGCCTCAAGCTATGGCGGGAGAAAGAGGAGCTAGAAGGTATTGTGGACCACTGGGCGTCAAGGCTACTAAGAGGGGATGAAACGGGTCAAAATATCACCCAGGGCGCTTCGGCATTTAGACGTCCGAAGCTAGCGGCCAACGGCGGCGGGGAATGGATAAACAAACAAGCCTCTCAGCAGCGCAATAACAGCCAGCCGGGCAAACGAGTCGAGCCCGGTCAAGACCAATCAGCACCTCTACTCTTCCTCGGGAGCTCCGCCCGCAGGGAGATGCTGCTGGAACGGTTACCCTACATGGCACACATAGCACGCGGCCGTAGGAGCTCGGTCAGCAACGTGCGGCTCAGGGAAATCGAGAAAGTGGTCTCGTTCACCGGGATCGGGGACGCGGCGGACGAGGAAGCGCTCGACGGAGACGACGACGACGACGGCGCGGAGCAGGCCGGAGAAGGAGGAGAGGCGTGGGCGACGGATAAGCCCACGGAGGAGGGGGCGTCGCCGCGGAAGAAGAAGAGGAAGGGCGGCTTGGGCATACGGCAGAAGAGCGATACCTCGTCTCCGTCGGCCGCCCTGGCTAATACCGCGGCGGCGGCACTGCCGTCCGTGCAGAAACTGGTGCTGAGCGACGACGATATAGAAGACGATTGATCAGGACCGTCTTTTTTTTTTTTTCAGACGGCAGCGGTCTTAATACTATCACTACGTACCTCACGGTAGGAAGACCTTGTACATGGAAGTGTGTATTTGCTGGATAGCATGGCTTATTATAAAATCTTGATACGGGGGAAATTATATGGCTGTTTTCCTTCGTCAGGCTAGGTACCTAAGGCTACATAAGGGACCTAGGGTGTTAGGTTGTGGAACGGGTTACGGACGGGCTGACGGGGGCGGCGTTTCGATTGCTCGGGGCCTCAAACTATGTAGTATATGGGACAGACTAGGTAGAAACTAGGGATACGCTAGGCAGCGTAGGTAGCTCTACTGTGTACAAAGGGATAAAAAGATTTGGTAGGATGATATGAGACACGTTCCGGCCAAACCCAGCCGGGCTCGTGCGAAACTCTACTTCGATGATTGAGCCTTGGACTGTAGTAGCACTGGTTCGTTGGGACATGGTTGGTATAGTCGATAATAGCACTAGCAATTGAGAATTCTGGGAAGCTTTGAAGCATATGTCCGGTATAGTGTAACGGCTAACATACCTCGTTTTCACCGAGGAGCTCGGGGTTCGATTCCCCGTACCGGAGATCGAATTCTTTTTGCCCCCCTTTTTTGTTTTTGTTTTCACGTTTATGTTTGTTTGTTTGCTTGCTTGCTTGTTTGCTGTGTCGGTGTGGTGCGGACGGGATTGGGAGAAATCGATGATGCCCTACGATGGGGGCTTTGATTTGAATGAACGAAAAAGAAGACGAGTCAAAAGCTTCCCGGCCCGGCACGACGTATAATTGGTTCAGAGAAGCAGGTAATTTCATTGGCTCCCTCCCCCCTTGTGGTCCCCGTTCGTATTTCGTATCGGCTCGCTTTGCGCACGCTTCGATGCGGAACGCCACGCTCGCACGCACTAAGCCGCATTAGGGGTTGACGAAGCTTCGACGGACGACTTATAGAGTCCTGAAACTGGCGAACGTGCCTGCCATGGATGATGATATGCCGTTTCGGTTTTGGGATACCGGTCAGCGCGGAGTCAAGGTACCAGGTACGTATCCGATGAGCCGCTCTTATACGTATAGGTAGGTAGGAGGTAGGTTAGTAATGGACCGCTCTCGGCTGCGGCGACCTGACCATCTGATTTGCATTAGGTAGTCCACTAGTAATCTCCCCTTTCCCACGTCGTTGCTGCTCACTGGTCACGTACTCGTATGCTTCGTGTTGTTGGGACGATCGGGCTGCTCACCTGTAAGCTGTACTATCTGATGACTTGCATTACTCCGTGCTCGAGTCGCCTAATGTTGTATCACAGCTATCACAAGCATAATAGGCAGTCTTCGGCATACCGTAAACGAATTATACGGCTCTGGAATATCGCCACGACCTCCCGGTGTGATAATATCTGCGGCTGCAGCAGGGGGACGTTTCTTCTCAGTACCTGTCATAACTTCCAGTCTGTATTGCTCGCAGTGAATACATATGTTATGCATATTAGGGAACGTGTAGGTATATGCAGCTCTTGTTACTCGCTTAACATGTCGGAGCTGCCCCTACGAGAGAGCACGGATTGTAAGATGGTACGGTACATAGCTCATAATGGGGCTGGCTGGACCTTGTCTACTTGCAGATGGCGATGAGTGGCTTTCGGTTTGATTATGAGGTTTTTGTAATCTCCGGAGTCGATCATAGCCTCGAATTGGGTTGGGTTTTATATATTAAAATGCTGTCCGTGCAGTCTGTTCCCTACAGAAACAAACTCTTGAGCTTTGCGAGTATCTTTAGTTTCGAATTCTATGGTTGCATAGCCCATTAGTTTACTCTATCGAAGGAGTAGGTAGGTAAGTTTTCGTTCATTCTGAGGTTACAAATTATATATACCCACACTGCTGCTAGGATTTCTCTAATTAGTGGCGTTTTGGTCGCGGAAAAACAATTTGAGAAACTCCTCGTCTCTATATTTCACATTCGACAACTCTACTAGGGCAAGAGGTAGAAATATATATTCCGTAACTAAAATATTTGTTGCCTCTTAGGGCTAATATCATCACGACACTGCCTACGAACGCAGAAACATCGACATCGTTGTACAAGGAGCTATCAGCCTAACTACCAAGGGCTACGAGTATACACGAGCACTGACGCTCTTTGCTCGCCGGACCCAGTCCCCCTATCCGGGCCAACAGGTCAAGTTTCCGTCTAAGGGGCTACGACTTAAGATAGGTACATAGGTAAGAGCTTGATTACGACGATGGCATATACGCACGGCATTAACTTACTCACATGGTATAAAGCAGTTGCCAGAACAACAAACCGACCCGACTAGAAAAGAGAATCGAAACAGACTTAGCCGCAATGCTACCAGCTTCACCTAGACCCAGACCAGCCACACCAGGCGCGAAGGACGTCCGAGCAGAAGCAGTATTCCAAGACACAGAAGGACCGAGAGCCCCCCACTCCGACTCAAGCTTGAGCTCTCCCAGTCCAGCAACCGAACGTTCTTCCTTACCGTCCAGCTCCCCCTTTTCTTTCCTATCCCTTGACTCCCCTTCGTCCGCACCACCCCGCGCCCGTAGCCCTAGCCAAGAACGACACGGCGACCGGCAATATCTACAAGACGATAATTACACCGACGGCGAAGACCTACCGGCTACATCTTCGACGCCGCGTACCAGACACTTTCAAGAGAGCTTCCTCAGCTTACTCTCGCTCCTCCCCGCACATCGGTATCCCGTATCTCTCTTGCCTCCGGATGCCTCGTCGACTACCACAACGTCCGGTTCGGATCAAGTCACAAATGGAGTAGAGGAAGAGGAAGATATTCCTTCCGGAAATGGTTAGTCTCATGATGATAATGATGATCACGGTGACGACTGGGGAGAGTTGGGATATGTTCTGGTAGACGGAGACGCACATCAGGAAAGTTTATCAGGCCATTGGAGGGAAAGTAATAACTAAGTGGCCAGTTTGTTAGTAACTGTTGAAAGTTATTAAAATAATAACGCTGTTTCGTATTGCATTGTGGTGATCTGAAAACGGGATGAAGGACTCGTCGGTCTCCTTTGAAGAGATGTATGAGATGGTTGGTTCCTAGATAACGTAAGATGCGGCACAGATAGTTAGTATTATATCACCATCTCAATGCTAGAAAGTCCGATAGATGTACGACAGGTGGTATCATTATATTTTGACTTCGACATATCGTCGGTATTGCCGTGTTGAAAAAATGCAATGCGGATGTTGAAAAATATCATCCGCGACCTTTATCTGGTCGGTGACCCTTTAAGATGCCACTATATCTCTTTGTGTCTTTGCCCAAACCAGGTATGTTGAAACCGTACGCCGTGCTGCCATGCCCATAAAATTTTCATGACACTTTTTCCGATGAGGGAATCTCCGTAATGTCTCTAGGTATAACCACACCCACTAAAAAACGCCGGTCGCAATGCAGAAAGAAGTTGATTCTTCCGCCACTATAAATCCAAGAAAATTCCCCCTTCGGAAGATTTGCTAAGTTCTGTTAATAGAATTAGAACTTCAGCGGCTTCACCTGCTCCCAGGTGAACTCCTGGTTGGTGCCGAAGTGGCCAAACTTGGCCGTCTGGTTGTAGATCGGGCGCGTAAGCTTAAGCTCCTTGGCGATGGGGCCAGGTCGCAGGTCGAAGTTGGCCTGGACAATCTCGACCAGCTCCTCGGCGGTCCTGTCGGAGGTTCCGTACGAGTCGACGTAGATGGAGCAGGGCTCAGCGACACCAATGGCGTAACTGAGCTGGACTAGCGCACGCTTAGCGAGGCCAGCGGCGACGAGCGACTTGGCGATCCATCGAGCGAGGTAAGCAGCCGATCGGTCGACCTTGGAGAAGTCCTTGCCGGAGAAGGCACCACCACCGTGAGCACCCCAGCCACCGTAGGTGTCGACGATGATCTTTCGGCCAGTAACACCGGCGTCACCCTGGGGGCCACCGATGATGAAGAGACCAGAGGGTTGGAGCTGTGAACTGTTAGGATTACGAAATAGAGAATGGCAACTAGATTAGACTGGTTGGGGCACTGATACTTACGTGGAGGATGGTCTGGTCGTCGATGTACTGCTTGGGGATAACGCTGTCGATGATCTTGGACTTCAGCTCCTTTCGGACCTGTTCCGTCGTAACATCACCGCTGTGTTGGGCAGAGATAACGATGGTGTGGACTCTGAGGGGGACGACGGCACCGCCATCGTGCTTGTACTCCATGGTGATTTGGGTCTTGGTGTCAGGTCGGAGCCAGGGAAGGGTTCCGTCACGGCGAGCGTCGGACATAGCCTTGTTCAGCTTGTGGGCGAGTAGGTGAGAGAGAGGGTGGAGTTCGGGGGTTTCGTTGGTGGCAT
Source organism: Hypoxylon rubiginosum (assembly GCA_902806565.1). NCBI lineage: Eukaryota > Fungi > Ascomycota > Sordariomycetes > Xylariales > Hypoxylaceae > Hypoxylon > Hypoxylon rubiginosum. The sequence continues at coordinate 448,765 of CADCXA010000040.1, forward strand.
AGCCGAACATGAGGCCCTGGTCACCGGCACCGAGCTCCTCGAGGGCCTGGTCAAGGTGAAGACCCTGGGCGATATCGGCAGATTGCTGCTCAATGGCAACCATGACGTTGCAGGTCTTGTAGTCGAAACCCTTCTCCGAAGAGTCATAGCCGATCTCCTTGATGGCACCTCGGATGACGCTTTGGTAGTCAATGTTGGCCTTGGTGGTAATCTCACCGAAGACCATAATCATACCGGTCTTAGTGGCCGACTCGCAAGCGACCTTGGAGAGAGGGTCCTGCGCAAGGCAGGCATCGAGGATAGCATCTGAGACCTGATCACAGATCTTGTCGGGGTGACCTTCACCGACGGACTCGGACTGCGATGGTTAGTTAGGAGAGGGGCTCGAAAGATACCATCGGGGTTAAGATATGGGTAACGTATATACTTACGGTGAAGAGGAAAGCGCCCGGGTTTTGAGGGGTGCTCAAGGAGGACGTGTGCCCGTTGGTTCCGTTGGTAGCAGGCATTTTTGGCGGTATTAAGCAAGAAGAAGAGAAATCAGAAATCTAAACAATACACACCACTGATTAATTCAATTGGATGGGAGGAGATAGAAAAGCCCGGGAGTTGTCTTTCGGAAAGTGAAGGAGAATTGGATGTAGGATGGAGGGGGGGAAAGTTGAGCTTTAAGAAGGGGAGAAGTAGAAAAGCGGGAGTTTTTTTTTTCTTAGCCTTTTTTTCTGGGGACTAGGAAAAGAAAGTCGGAGGGCAGGACCTGAAAGTAGACAGGATACAAGCTACCTAGCTAGAATGGCGCAATTTTCTGCCACACAATATTGCCGATAAAGCTAAAGTTGATCCTAGCGAGCTGTACCTAAGATGTTGCTAGGGGGGGGGGGGGCCGACTAAATTCTGTTGGTCCCGACTCTGTCTGTATGTCCCTGGGACCCTTCTTTTTGGTTGCATGGGATTGTGGGGATCTGGGCTATTGCTATTGTGGAATACCTACCTATGTACATGTAGATATGGAATGTGGAATGTAAGATATATGTACTTGTAGACCGCGGACTGGACCTGTTGGTACTTTGTATAAGCCAAGGAATACAAAGTACCTAACAATATAGTAGAGAGACAGAGAGAGAGAGAGAGAAATAATAAATGATAAAAAAGCAAAGTGGGGCAGAAATAAAAAGAAGATGGAGTTTTTCTTTCGAAGGAATAACCTACGAGAGGCGCAGGTTCACAGATTCACCCATACAAAGATACAGCGGACAGGGCCTCGGAGTAACTGCCCTGATGATGGATGTTCCAGTCCTGATACAGTAACTCCATCTCTCGGCTGCTTGTATTACATAGCTTGACTAACCACATTATCGGGGTGAAACATCTCTTAAGCCGGTGCGGCTTTAGCTGACCTTTGCCCTTACCTTGTACCTTGTCTGTAAGTCTTGCTGTAAATGTAAACTACATGTAATTACACGTAACTCTCTTACCCTTCTTGTCAAGGTGTCAAGGTGTCAAGGTGTCAAGGTCTCAAGAGGTCTCAAGGTCCCGAGCAGAAAGATCGTTACCCCGAGTAGCCGGTTACTTTCAAGACGGCAAAGGTGTACATGCGTAAGAAGTGTAAGATTGCGTGCCTTTGGTTTGGATCCTGTCAGCAGAGTTACATATGCACGGTGAGTTTACATTAACACAAGATACCTCCATCCTTTATCTGATCTGGTTGATTCCTTTCATACTGGAGGAGAGTTGATAAGAAACTGAATGTATATTTGATAAAGTACTAGCAAAACTGGGTGGTTGCACAAAACCATGACGACCTTTTCCCGGTCTCCGGTCCTGCTTACATAGCACCGACTCTACCCCTTATAACAAAAACCTTCCGGACATGCAGTACGCGGGGCAGTTTACTCAATTGAAGCTCAGTTCCGTTGCCCATTGCACTTTGCCACGAATACCAGAATGCCACGGCTGCCCCTCTCGAAAACGTGCACTAGTCGTGTAAATTAACAGGGTCTTATATTTCGGCATCTGTCTCTCAGTCTTCAATTTCCAAGTCTTATCTCCAATTCACTTAAACCCATTCAGCAGTGGTTCTTTCGGTGCCTGGCTCACCGATATTCGCAGTCGGCGCATTACTACATATATATGTGTTATGTGTGCAGTTCAGCCCGGCTTGTCATCCATCATCCATCATCCATAATCCACTCAATAAATTCCCCTTACAGTTAGGTCAAGAAGCTGCCTTTCTTACGTGAAGGATTTCCAACACCCCCTTTCACTTTCTCTCGTTACTTGGAAACAAACTCCGCAGCCTGCCTAACACACAATGCCTTGTCACTCATGGCACGATTGATATGGTAGGCTAGATACCTAGGTGCATGTAGGTAGGCAACGGCTAGATGGATAATTCTGCCGGAAAATCCGCTAACGGAGCGGTCCATCTGCCAGACAGCCACCCGGCAGGACGCTTGATACGTAGTGTCTTCGTCCCATCAAGGCGGTCAGGGCGGTGAGAAACGAGTACCATAGTAGCTAGCGTATTATGCCATACCGCCCTGTCATATAGAAATCAGCTGTAAAACAGATAGTGGACATGTATGTACCTTGGGTAAGTACCTACGCCTACACTAACAAAGGAGTATCCAAGGTTAAGATTCGTCAAAAATACAGAGTCGCAGAGAGCTTATTACATACAAGAACTGCAAGACAAACATTCACTGGAACCTCCGTCAGATTTCGGCCCCGCTTTTGGACCCTTGTTCCTTGACCCTTGCACAGCCGCTCGCCCCTCTACCCCTCCATTCCGAGTGAGAAAAAAAAATAATCTTCGACTTGATCCAATCCGCGTCACGTCGCGATCCCGAGGCTGAAAGCTTCAACAGCTCCTATTTCGCAATTCCTTTACCCGGTCAACCAGGATCCACCTCGGCTAAGACAGGAGATAGTAAGCTCATCTACTTTGAGTCTATAATAAAAGGAACTCAACTCGACTGTACATCATGAGTAAATTCGGGGTTATGGTTATGGGCCCTGCCGGGGCGGGCAAGGTATGTGATGAACTCCTTTTGCGCCACCTTGAAAATTCATGTATTCAAGCTCGCTAGGTTCATTGAATGAAACGTTATCTAGAGTTTCCTACAAGGTAGAATTTCATCGACTGAACTCATGACTGACCCGTTCGCAGTCCACCTTTTGCGCCTCCCTAATAACTCACCTCCAACTTAACCGTCGTTCGAGCTTCTACGTTAACCTCGACCCTGCCGCTGAGACCTTCGAACATGCGCCAGACTTGGACATCAAAGATCTCATATCCCTCGAAGATGTCATGGAAGAGATGGGCCTCGGCCCAAATGGAGGTCTCATCTACTGCTTCGAATTCCTCATGGAGAACCTCGACTTCCTGACGGATTCTCTCGATTCCCTGACCGAAGAATACCTCATCATCTTTGATATGCCTGGGCAGATCGAGCTTTACACCCATGTCCCCATCTTGCCGGCGCTGGTACGATTCTTAACGCGAGCCGGCTCCCTCGATATCCGACTATGCGCTGCCTATCTTCTCGAGGCTACTTTCGTGGTGGACCGATCCAAGTTCTTTGCCGGTACGCTGAGCGCGATGAGCGCAATGATCATGCTGGAGGTTCCCCATCTCAACATCCTCTCTAAAATGGATCTCGTAAAAGACCAGGTTCGCAAGAAGGATATGAAAAGGTTCCAAATGCCAGACAGTGGTCTACTCGATGACGACCCAAACGAGATTGCCCGCCGCAAAGCCGAAGGTACGCTTGAAGACGAGGACGAGATGGCAGATCCCCAGGATAAGGGGGCTCTCATGCGAGGCGGCGGATTTCGACGACTCAACCGGGCGGTGGCAAATCTGATTGAGAACTTTAGCATGGTGAGCTACCTAAAGTTGGATGCGCAAGACGAAGACAGCGTCGGGGCGATTCTCAGCTACATCGATGACTGCATTCAGTACCACGAAGCGCAGGAGCCCAAGGAACTGAAGGACGAAGAGTTTGACGACATGGACGGCATGGATGACTAATTCCCTAGGGCGGTGAAGTATCCTGCATATCAAGGGATGGGGGGAAACGGTTAAGTATGGATGAGGAATTGCATAGCGACGGCGTACAGGTTTGCGGCAAGGCATATGGTATATATCAAAATTTAAGCACAATTGGCACATTCATCATATTATGCTGATATGCTGTTATTCATTCTCTGTAAAGAGCTGGTTTTTTTGATCGTGACCCATTCCCAAACGTAACCCGTGGCAAGACGTGACAGTAAACAATCCATTAATGATCCCCTTGATCTCTCTCCGATGCAATAGGTCCAGTAAATACAAAGCTTGCAAAAAAGAGTTCACCACCCGGTATTCCTAGACCTAGAGTAGCCGCCCGACGGCACCCTCTGGCTACCACCGGCAGCAGCAGTAGCCGGGCCGCCAGGGCCGCCGCCGCGCTTGGTCTGGGCGTCGAAGCGCTGGTACTCGGACCACCAGATGTCGCGGACGACGGCGGCGTAGCCGGCGAGCCTGCCGCAGAAGACGACGACGTCGCGGACGGCGGCCTCGGGGCCGCGGCGCCAGACGACGGCGAGCACGGCGAGGACGAGGGCCCAGCCGAGGAGGCGGAAGGCGAGGCGGGTGAGGTACAGGGCGGTGCGGTGGACCCAGGAGACGACCTGGAGGACGAAGACGAAGAGGGCGAGGGCGAAGCCGAGGACGACGACGTCCGGGCTGTCGTGCAGGGCCTGCAGGAGGCGGGCGAGGAGCGGCTCGACGAGCGGGTAGGCGAGGGAGAATAGGCGGGCGACGAGGAGGGAGGCTTGCCGCCAGAGGGTTTGTAGGGCCGACTGCGGGTTCTGCAGGTGGGCTTGGAGGAGCTCCATGGTCTGCTCGGGGAGGATGCCTGTTGGTTTGGGTTGTTAGTTCTGCTTGCTTGCTTGCTTCAAAAGGGGACGGGTGTTTTTGGTATATTTGGAAGCGCGAGCTAGGGAGGAGGGTTGGAAGATAGAGGTAAGTGATGGTGATGGTGATGTTGAGGAATAGGCTAGGTGAGGAGGGCAACGCGATGCAACTAAACGGGTATGGCGTACCTTTCAAGGCGTCTAGGAACATGGGATCGGTTCTGTCCATTTTCGCATCCGTCTGAAATGGATTTCCTGTCTGTAGGGGTATCGCAGGAGGCAGGTGTGCTCGATGGCGTCTCAATAGAAAAGCGCCCGTTCGCTGTGTCCGAGTCTGGCAACTGTCTGACCGCCGCGAAAAAGTGAAGTGCTGATCGGATCCGGATACCTAGGTGTGCTAGCAGGGCAGCCCAAAAAGGCGGGCGACAAAGGTGTCCAGGAGGGTTAAACGCGGTGAAAGGTTCGAATCGACGCAGCACAGGTTAATATGGCTATTAAAACCGATTCGAAACGGACACGTTGGCTGGTTGGTCGATGATATTTTTTGGTTTGGATGGGAGGACGGATTTGCCCGACTGGCCGGTTTTTTATTTTATTTATTGACAGGTAGATCGATTTTCCACACGCGACTTGGTAATGGCGGTGATGACGATAACTGGAAGGCGGTGGGAGGGGATTGTCAGGGTCCTGTGATTGGCGATTTCTAGCACGAGATAGGCAAATCCGGATATGGTCCGTGCGTTCCCCGGTGTGAGGAACTGTGGACTGTGCTGTGGGCTGTGGGGTTATGGCGCTGTCGCTTGGGTTTGTTTAAGGGGTTAAGGGGCAGAGGGGTTAAGGGGTCTTCTTGATGTGAACCTTAGGAATAAATCTGAAGAGGCTAGTAAGTAACTTTCTCTCCTCTTCTCTCTTTCGCTGGTCTCAGGTTTATATATAATAATTTCTTTTCCTACACCGCATCTTGAAAGATCTTACTAACGCAAAGAGTTATGAGTCTTTTTTCAGGTAGCTATTCATCGCAAGTGCCTGCTAGGTTACGATTTCAAATCTATATGACAAGGAGTCAAACATCAAACATACTATTCAAACCTGAAAACTTCCTTCTTTACTCAATAGTTTTCGCTCTTCAACCTACAATTCAGCGCTCTCTACATTTTCTATGTCGTGGAAGTAATCTTAAGATGAAAAGTGACTTCAGATAAACGAGCATTGTCTATTTGTTACTTTACCGGCTATGAAAATGAAGTCGCAAGTTCCTGTCCTTCTACAGCATACTGGCACTTAGCTCAACTTTTTCAAATTAGCAGCTTCACCTATGTTTCTTTAGCAAATTCAACATTACAATTGGACTGATTGCACATGTTGCTGAGGCACATCCTTAATTGGACTTGTGCTAGCGGCTACTTGAGGTTTGGTCTACCCCTTTGCACCTCGTCTCATTCCCCTGTCCCATCTTATCTGCTTCTAATGTTAGGCTCTTCAAGTCTTTGGCAATGACAACCATAAAATCACATTACTCCTAGCTCCTAGGCGCCTTCTATATAGCACTAACAGATACCGAACGCCGAGTCTCCCCTGAAGCCTTAATGAAGAGCACAGTCGTTGAAAATAATCAAAAAGGTTCAACAGTCGCAACCCTAGTCAGGTAGAAAGGGCACATTCTCGATCTCCGTGTTGTGTTCTCGGTTTCCCTAGACCAGCTAACACTCCGGGCAGCAACCTGTAGTTGAGTTAGGCTTTCGCCATCCACTCTAAACTTGGTGTTGAGTCTCACCTTTTGGAGACCTATCGCGGCTCCTAAACCTAGATAATTTCTGACCGATAGCGCACTGCTATAGTAAAGACAGTCATAGGAGTCCACGTGAATCGTCCTATCCCATCTATTCCGAGTAGTTTGGTTGCTATTATAAGCTGATGCTCCCAGCGCCTGATGAGTCTCGTCTTATCTCCAGTGCGGCCGTGTGGATGAATAACTTGGCGATCGATCCGAACGAGATAGATACCACTCGCAAGACCTTCTATCTACGCTTGGATAGCCTTCAAATACTCGCTCTGTGACGGATATAGTCACGTCTCGCACCCACTCTCGCGATGTCTTTGCCAAGGTACTGCTGATAGGAGTCTTGCTGCCCCTTATCGTAACATCACACCATACGTTGTCTTGCACAAGCACTGGTCTTGTACAGGTAGCGCTGACAATAAATTCTCTACCCCTTGCCTCGACTAGACACGAGTCACGGACTTTCTTAAGCTTTGGATCGTCTGCCTCCATTTTATCCCAAATCAGTCCGTCCCTCTCCCTGGCTTCTAGGATCTTCAGTGCTTTTGGCCCTAGGAATTTTGTTTGACAGACCTTAGGGTGATTTATAATCCCTGTAATGACAAGCACGATTTCCACCTCTTCTCCTGCGAATGAGCCACGAAATACCGCAGCTTTCACTCCACCAGAGTGGTAAAATGACCTGCTCCTATCGTCCCAGAGATTCATAGGAGAAGTTGAATAGAGCGTAAGCTCCCGCGATGCCTTGATATAAGACCTATGGGCCCAGTACGAGGCAGGCGTTCGAGCAAGCAGGTATGCGCCGACATTTATATCTGACTTAGCGATCCATTTCTCCTTTTCGGCATCGTCTATGCGTTTGAGCTTAGTAGTCGGAAGTCGCTCGTATCGGTTAGGGCCCACCATCTCGAGAGCAACTGCGATATTTTTGAAAGACTCTTCTTCGAGGCCTACTAGCATGTAATATGTTGCCCGACCGAACGAGCCTCCCACCATTATCGTGCTATCGGTATGGACCCCATGTGAAGTCATCGAACACTGATAGGTGCCCCCGTCTGGTGTTAGGATTTGTGAAGAACGCTTAAAGTTTCGAGGAGAACCAGCTAGGATACTAGTGTCGAATACTCTGCTTTCGGCCGGATCCCAAGCGAAAATGGTTTGATCGTATATGCTTTTCAAGATCTCCTGCTGCAATCGAAAGAAAGCTTTTTCTCGCTCGCCATAAAGCAGAGGCATGTTAATGCCGAAGAGACCAAGTAAGCAATACGCCGTGTCTTCTACGCGGGTAGTTTCTCGATACGCTGCCCACGACATACGTTGCGCAACGCTATAGTCCGAATGGGGTTCTTGTCCACGCAACACCGGGACAGGAATCGAGGTGATCCTCGAGATAAGGCCGCAGAGGTTATCTTTGCTTCCAATATACGTCCACTCCTCGTCATAGAACCAAACATTGTCGGGCGCTATGAGCTCCTGAAGCGTCCATCCTCGACCAAACCATTCGCAGAAGGGTAGCTGTTCTTCGGGTGCGGCTCCGTGCTTATAGTCTGCGAGATAGACGTAACACACATCGGCTTTGCGGTACCAATCAAACATAGAATTGATAGCTTCTGCAAACTCTGCACTGCTCGCCTTATCGATGCAACATGTGTCGACCCATGCGTATTCGTAGCCGCGCTTGGAAGCCTTCCTGCAAAATTGCTTAATTTTGGACCAGCCTGATTTTTGCCTGTATTTTTGCCTGTCTTTTTTTATGTCCTGGAACGTAACTTCTTCCCCTATAAATCGTTAACTAGCTGGATACATCTTAAAGGAGGATAATATGTATAAGCAGCCTATTTCAAGAACTGATAATTCCAATCTTGGAATTATGCGCGCTGAGGAGTGCTATTTGAGGTACTGGATCGACAACGTGGTTCTTAATTTCTTACCTGTCCATCTATGTGACAAGATTGCGTACTTCGGGACGTCGAACTTCTCGTCGACTGATTGCTCGTCGACTGTTTGCTTGTCGACTATTTCCTTGTCGACCAGTTCCAGCGTTCGCGTGTTGAGGAGTCGCATCTTAACGAGGTGCCCGGCAAGCCAGCTTAATAGCTAACCACCGGACACGTTAAAGTACGAGAAATCGCTTATTTCGATAAAGAATCGCTCTGCCTTTGTAGAATACTTGTTGAGAGGCCGTACGCGTATTGGCATGCGTCAGAGTCAAACCAGAAGTAAAGAAAAGGGGAAGGGAAGGGAAGTGAGGTAATAATTGGAGAACATTCGAGATCCAGCCAACTGCCTGCATGCTCAGCCCAGCAGGCAATTGCCGTGATTTCCATCTTCGGAATGCCTTACCACCTCGTTCGGCTCCCGTCATCGGCGCTATCAGTTAAGACAAGTTCTCAACATCCAGCAAAACCCATCCCGCTCTCAAAAACACATAAAGATGGCGATTTTGCTACCTTGTCACTCCGCAATACCTTTGCCAACGAAATTTTAAAAAGTGACTTTAATTAGCGCTGGTAGATATTTGAGTTAACTATATGTCTACTTAACTATTTTTGAGTTGACTATATATGTCTACTTAACTATCTTCGAGTTAAGTTTAAGTTGAAAAAGTCATGGGGAGTGAAAGTGAAGTGCTATATCGGCGAAATTGAGATTCGTCGGACCGGTTTGTGGCTGGCTCATATGGCTTTACCTATTTATAGCTTACTCGATGTCGCATCAACTTAGAAAAGAGGGGATACCTCCGCGGCCCCCCACGCTTCATCGGATATGCACTGAGGTATGGCTAACCAATCAGAGCTAAGCAGAGTTCGCGAAGGGAAGGAGTTCGCGAAGCGAGCAGGACAAGCAGTTGGTTAAAAATATGTTACAATATAACCTTAAACGAATGTAAATACTTCAAATATAATATACAAAGTGTAGCCTCTAAAAAACAAAAAACGCATGCCCGTACCAACCGCAATGTTCTCTTAATATGCCGCGTGAAGAATGAAGAAAAGAGCTAGCACCTCCACGGCGCCCCGTTTTCCGGCCGCGAGATACGTAGGCTACTCCTAAGCTTCAAATTCGACGGCGATGTCCTCGCTGCGGCGGCTGTTCGGGTTGGACGAAACGCACTCTCCAGGGTTAGGATCGGAGCTGTAGCGGCAGATGTCAGTACATTGTAGACTCGCGGGAATCAGTTGGATGACCACCCACATAATTTCCCACACCTTCTCCTGCTTGCTTCTGCCACCGTACTGGCAAGCGTATGCTTCACGGGACAGGTAGTCTTTAACGGTTGCCTCGCTGATATCCCTGGGCTTGCCGTCGGTGTTCTGCAGTGGAAGAAGTATTAGCAAAAATCCCAGGCTCATTCGTAGATGAACGAATTTCTTCTCACCTTGACATAGAACTTCCACTTGTTCTGAAACGTGTCCATGGCGCACTGCTGACGCTCCTCGTTGGAAAGGTACTGTCCCTTTAGAAGAGCAGCAACGGAATCGATAATCTTGTGCTCGTTCAGACCCTTCCCGAACTGGCCATCGCCCTGGCCATCGCCGTCACCACGCTTGTAGCACCCGGCAGAGGCTCCGGCAGCTACAGAGAGGAGAGTGATGGTGATGCTAGAGAACTTCATTGTAATGGTGTTTGACTGTAAAGTGTATGGAAAAGAAGACTGAAAGTGCTTTTGTGTTTGTTAGATATGTTAGATATGTTTCGAGATTGTGTTGAGTGATGATAGTAAAAATAAGTCGGCATTAAGGAGGAAAGCTGGATATACTTATACTTTACAATAGCTCCTATCTCGCCATACCTGTAAGTTAATTGCATCTCGGCTCGCCCCTCTGGAAGCGTCGTGAAATCTATTCTAGGTCAGTGATGTCAGTGATGGCAATCACGACGAGCATCTCAAGGCTAGGCATCTCTGACTTTGGTGTGACAAGAGGTATGTGTGGTCCATTACGTCACAAGGCTGTGTCATAAATAGCATCTTTCTAGATATTAATCTTTCAAAATATTGCTGAACTCGTGTGTGCTCAGCGCTAACGTTCCTTCTAGGTACAGCAGAATTAATTAATGGAACTGGTATGGCTGGCACATCGTGTAATCCTAGGGATTACTACTTTCGTCTATTAAAACTTTTTATATTAGATATGATTGGTCTACTAGAGATCATTGGCGATCATCCCCGTTTCGGTAATGGATTATACGGTACGGAATGCCGAAGTCTTGGCATTTTCGGCAGGAAGAGATTAACATGCGTTAAATCTCGGTCTTACTTAATATTCGATTTCATTAAAATAAAGGTACGTAATGGCGTTGCAAGTTGTTCGTGTGTTAAACGGACTGTACTTTTCAACGTCATTACTACCACGGCGAGCTCAAGAAAAATAAAAATAACTTTCCTCCTCGGCAAGTATCTATTACCTTTCTCGTTCCTTAGCTGAGCTCATAATCATCATCATCTCGGACTGGGATCTCTAGTCTCTTGGCTGACTATGATACAATTACTGGAATGCCATAACTTACCTCATATGACATACCGGCGCGATACAAGAGCTAGCTCGCCGAACTAATAGCCTAAGCCTTCTTAATCTGAAACATCATTACTACTGTGAGTGCTGCTTAGCCACTGGCTGGGAAGTGCCTCGGCCGGTTGATGGTTCCTGAGTCTTGCATTGATTCCTTGTAGTTGTCTCGAAGACAGCTACCGGCAGTCCAGAGTACCATTTTCTACAAAATCGACAGTATTCTTTTTAGTGGCTTTTTGAGATGTATTATCGAACAACTGCGCTGGCACACAACTGTAGAAATATTCAAGACAGCCTAGGGTTAATTTCCTTGTGAAATTTTATTTCATTAGAGAACTAAGACGATAATTTAAGATTGTTCTAATAAAATCTATGCGTCTCCAAGTGTAATTTTAGCGGTAGCCCGGTAGATTTTTTAACCGAGCGTATGTTTGGCCAAAGTGTCAAATAGTTTCTCATAGCGTTTAGCTTTCCTACTCCCCGGAAATATGTTTATTTTACCTTGTAAATATACCAGCATAGCTAATTTCTTCCGAGTACATAATTATTGAACACCTTTATAAAACCTTTGAAATCTATTATACGGAAAAAAACTACCCCTTAGACATAAGAGTTATGAGCTATTCAGCTTCCTCCATTACAGCAGCTAGCAGGCCTATAGAAGCCTTGGTCGATATAATGGCTTATAAGATTTGTCTGCTATTATTTTCTAGTTCGACCGGTTTAGTAGTATGCACTTGGGGATATAATATGTCACATCAAGTCTTTTTTCGAAACATGTCGCCTGATAATAATCCCAAATATATTTTCTAACTCTAATTAAAAGAATGACGTTTAATTTCAAATGCTATCCCAAGATATCAATGAACAAATATTCCAACCATGTGAAACGAGTGTTGTGCCTGATTGTTCCCATCCAACAAGACTTCGGGGCTCCCTGAACCGGTTGCGATAGCCGTCCTTGTCGTTTCTTAAGTCGGAGCGATTCCCAATCCAAGAATGTTATAAGCTTGCTGCGTTTCGTCTGCCGCTGGCAGGCGGGGGCGCCAATTGCGGTGCGCTTTATAGTCACGTTCTATGCCGCCCGTGTCCTGGTTTTGAAACAGAGTGTCTTTAACCCATGCAAACGCTTGAGTCTGCTGATCACCTGAGATATTTCGGTTAAGTCCGTTAAACCTGCGATAGTCGTTCAAGCCGTAGATTAAAGTTGCCTGGTCCACGGACATTGTGGCCCAGGTGGCTCTCACTTCTAATTTATCGCCGGTGGGTGCAGCATTCGTGATTCCGCTTGTGGCAAGGGCCAGGAAAAGTACCGAGAGGTTTGTGAAACGCATCGTCGATGGCTAATGGGTGTTTTTATATTGAAGGAATAGCTGATAGATGATAGAATGTTGATATGCTTTGTAATGTCTTTGAGGGATGGGTTGATGTCGAGAGTTGATATGGAATGGAAACGCAAACTTGTCTGTGTTATATAGACTTTTCAAACTCTGCCATTTTCAGTAGATTATATTGCCATCTAACCCCTTTCGCAGTGCCTCGCCGCAAATAGAAATTATACGGACCAATAACGTCATTTCGTACATTTGAAGACTTGGATTGTTCTTTTTTCAACAGTGGGCTCCCCGTCTGATCTCGTTTGAAACCGATGTCTAAGTGGTGTCATTGGGAAGACCAGAAAATCAGTAGTTCACGAACCAACGTCATCGCTTTGATTATCATCGGCTATTCTATACAATTATTACCCCAGAATAGGATGCTTATGGGCCCGAGTTAATTGCCTGCCTAGCGGGCTGCTGCCGTCAAGCGATAAGCGCAGATCACTATCGTCTCATCCTACTTGGTGAGCAGACCCACTAGATACTACCTCACCGCAGAAAAAGGGGTACAGCCAGATAGCGCTGATAGGAATCGAACCTAACACCCCTTAGGTATAAGATACATTCCAGTACCGCCTCGCCACTTTAACCCGGAAATTTTGTTGGATGCCATGTTAGGCGCGAAATCCCAATGCCAGAAACCAAAGATCACGGCCAAGTATGACGATGAATCTAGGAAAACTATCTAAACAGTGTTCTGTGTAATGACATAGTCAGTCTCACAGTACTAATAATAGGCCGCTCCGGATACCTACCGCCATGCAGATCTGAGATCTGCGTTACTCTTATAAAGTCTCTAGCTACCTAAGGTAGCTAGGCATATATCTTACGAGGTAGCATCAAAATAGAAACTCTAGGTCTTATTTATGAACAATGGTGGTTACCTAGCTAGAACCCTGCGGCATAAATAGATGGTGAGGCCATTAGCAAGGCAAATCTAGGTCGACGTGACATGAATGTTTTCTTATATATTCGAACTTCCTCTCCAATCTTAAGCAAATGTCACCGCGCCCAACTCCAACGTCCATAGCCAGCCAAAGAGACCATCATCTGTCATTCGCACGACTTCGAAAATCATGTTTTATCTCCAAATCTTCCTCCTAGCTCTTACAAGCCAATGCGTTCTGGTCTGTGGGAACCCGTGTTACAGGGCGTCATAAAAGTCGCTGACTTCCTCGCATAGGGGCTAACAACCGGTCTCGATCCCCGAACTGATGCATCGACGAGTGTAAAAGGTCGGCCGCCCAGGTTACTGATTGACCGGTTTGACCAAAGCGGCCTCGAATTCCACCTCTGGGTGGAGCGGATGATCGACGAGGGTCATCTGCTCCCAGCCGCCGCGAACGATAGCCTACTCGTCGTTCGCGAAGACAGCTGGTCGACCAAGCTCAAGAACGTGGGCTGCAATAAAGTCGTCGGGAACCGCGAACTGGTTCACTCGACGCAGGAGCACTTCTGCGGCTTCGTGCAGAAGGCGGAGAAGCTCAAGGCCCAGGTGATGAAGGACGAAGTGACGAACATCCTGTGTCCCAACGGTAGTATCTGCACGCTCGGGCTCCAGGCGAGCTTCAACTTCTTCAACGTTTACCAGGTGGACAAGGTGGATGATTTCTTCAAAATGTGCAACGAGATGTTCGATAGCCTTAATAACGCTTGCCCCAACACCGGTGGCGTAGCAGAAGCCTCGCTCCTCAAGAATGGTAAAGAGGTAGAGAAGGGCAAGATAGAGGCGACTTGGACTCAGGAAGACGGACATTGCACGCCGTCCAAGACGACCGAGTGTCACGTGCATCATGTTTAACATGGCAGCCTCAACGATGCCACGGAGGTTAGAGGTTAGAGACTACTGTCTCGGCAGTGACGGCAATGACGGGGTGACATTATACAGGGCTTATCATATTTTAATGTATTAAAATATCTTTTTTTTCCCGCGCTTTAATAAATGTATTCAAGTATGGTCAGACTAAATGTAACGGTAACTTCGAATGAATTAAAGAATATAGTGTGTCTAGGTAGGTTTGGTCCCCTATTGGGCTTATTCTCGTGTACAGAGCGTAGATCCAGGTCGAACTTCCAAATGTCAGCCCGATCGGAGATTTGTTGATGTACCGGGGCGAGGAGCCATCGCCGTGGGTTTCAGTACCTTAAGTTAGCCCTCAACCAAGCAATTCACTGTTTTCGGTATGGGATCTGAGATTCCACCTAAATTGAGGGGGTCTATAGCAAGATGCCTGCAATCAGAACCTTTTTACGTGTCCTGCTTCCCAAATGAATACTGATTTTCTCAACTTAAATGGTCATATGTAAAGAAATATTGTAGAAACAGCCGAACTCCCAACAGTCCGTGGTCTCGCATCTCAAGATTGGTCATGCATGTGCTTTTTCAAGCTTTCGCAGAACTGGAAGCACCCCAAACCACCTCTAGGATTGCCAGTGAAGATCTTCCTTGTTGGATCACCCGCTGGAGGACAAATCTTTCATCGGCCGCTGTGAGCAAGGCTTTCCACTCTTGCAGATTTCTTTCACGGGCGTTGAAGAAGCCCTGCATGTTTAGATCCATTGCCCTATAAGTGTCGATCAGTAAAGATGCTCAAATTCTTGTCGATATCAACGCGTGGTGGCATACCTTATATGTCGCTCTCTCCATAAGGGGACCTGGCCTGGATCCGGCATCACTGCGTCCTGGATGAGGATCTTGACACCAGGTCGGAGTGCCGGAATCTGCGCTTGGAGTATCTTGAGAGCGTATTTGTCGGCCCAGTTATGGAAGATCATGCGGAAGAAGTAAACATCGGCTTGTACCGCTTGCGGATCGAAAAGTTCATATGCCTTGAACTCAATGCATCCTTTCAAATGGTCGGGCACGCCAAACTCAGCGCCCTTGACGACCAACTCCATGTCTTAGACAAGTAACTTGACATTTTCAAAGCTCTTTGCTAACTCTATGGCAACATGGCCTTTGGATCCTCCAACGTCGGCGATGAGTACATCGCCTAGGCCAGTCCAATCGTACAGCTTGGGAACTTCCGTAAAGGCGTAACCTGGATTATGGTCGAAAGATTTCATTGAAGCTGCAAAGCGTGTGACTCGCATAGGGTCTGCGCTGAGAACCTCGTAGATCGATTGATCGGTGTTATTGGCAAGACAGAAACCCTACAAAGGTCAGTACGTGCTAGATAAAGACGTATGGTCAAGCTTCGGACGACCGGAGCAGAACAAAGCAGGAAATCGGCTAAGGAGACTGAGATGTACTTGCAGTCTAATTGGGTTCCTCAGACGATGGCCACTTCTCTATTGCGTCTAACATCTACGGTAAAGCATTTATAGTTAGTTCACTCCTGTAGAAATCTCATTTTAGGGGGCAATTGGTGACATACCTTAGTAGCAGCTGGCCAGCCTTCCCGCGCTCCAAGGCTGACCCAGGCATTTATGTATGGAATGGTCATGAACTTAGAAATCTTTGTATGTGCCACCATACCAGGCTCAGGTTCCCTCAATACACGTAAAGTCATCGCATGCCTGATTAGGCGCCTGACGAGCGCTTTATCGAGCCCAGACTTCTGCGAGATCTCTTCATAGGATATTTGGCCACCAGGAGGTATCATATCGGCAATGTGGAATCGACAGACCGCGTCCATGCTAACCAGGTTGGAAATCTTGGATCATTCATTAACTCGAGCAAAGAACCAGCGGAACCCCAAGCAAGGCTTACCGCAGCAAATTTGAAGACTAGTGAGAACGGCTCGAGGAGTAACTCGTGTAATTCGGCAGTCGCGTCAAGAACAGTATCTTGAAGACTGGCTACATTAGCAGGAAGGCATTCTGGGTTATTCTCGGCCCAGGAGGGGGACGGCACTCCCTGGGCTGAGAGGAGCCCCTGCAGTTCGGCGACGGCAGTGCTAATCTTGTCAGCTAGGGCTACAATTTGCGGAGATGAGTTAGGTGATGCCATTGTCGCTGCGAAGTCTAGGATGAACAACTTTCAATCTTAGAGAGATGTAAGAGTAGGTAGACAAGACAAGAACGATACGCAATCTAGAGGTGGGAGATAAAAAGGATCTGTGATAAACTAATTCTTTGCTTGAGCCTCGCTGTTGTTACTTGTCGAAGTCCCGACGGTTGGCGGTTTACAAAAAACCGCCAAAGTGACAAAAGTGCCAAGTCCGCCAAATCCGCTAAATAACTCCCACATTATATAAATATATTAGGTTTTTAATAAATTAATATACTTTATTAATTTAAATTATAAAAAATATATAAATTAATAATAATATATAAAATATAATAAAAAAATAAAAATAAAAATTATTAATTATAATAATAATTTAATTATAATATATTTTTAATTTAATAATAACTTAATAATAATTTATTAATAATTAAATAATAACTTAATAATAATTTAATAATAATTTAATAATAATTTAATAATAACTTAATAATAATTTAATAATAATTTAATAATAATTTAATAATAATTTAATAATAATTTAATAATAATTTAATAATATTTTAATTATAATTTAATAATAATTAAATAATTATTATATTATAAAAAAAAAAAATAAATATATATTTTTTTAATATTAATTAATATATTTATAAACTATATATTAAGTTTTTTTTATTTTATAAGTTATTATTATAATTTTAATAATTAATTAAAATTTTTATTATATTATATTTTTTAATTTTATTTTTTATTATTTTATTTTATTGTTTTTTATTTAATTATAATATAATTAATATTAAAAATATATATAAAATAAACTTTATATAATAATATTAATTATTAAGTTTTTTATTTAATTTTAATAAAAATCTTTTAATTTTATAAAACTTTTTTTATTTATATATATAAATATAGTTAATATAAAATTAAATATAATAAAAAAAAATTTAAAAAACTTAAAAAATATAGCTTAAAATATAACTTTATATATAATTAAATATTTAAAATTAACTTTTAAAAAAAAAGTAAAATTATAAAATATTTATATATTAAAAATATAACCAGGTAATTTTTAATTAAATATAATTATAAAAACTTATTATTTATTATTAAAGTTTTTATAAAATTAATTAATTTATAATTCTTTTTTATTTATAAAAAAAATTTATAAAAAAATATAATAATTTTAATTTAAAATAATATATTAAAAATATTATAAATAATTATATATAAATTATAAAATAAATATAAATTATATTTATAAATAATTATTAAAATTTATTATTTAATTTTTAACTTTTATTAATTTATAAAAAAAATTTATAAAAAAACTTAATTATTTTAAAATTAAAATATAAAAATTATAATTTTATATATTAGTTTATATATATTTAATATTTAATTATTTAATTAACTTATAATTATTTACCTTTTAAATATTTTTTTATATAAATAAATTAAATTAAATAAATTTTTTATATTAAGTTTTTATTATTATAACTTTAAAAAAAATTATTTAAATAAAAATAAATACCTTTTATAATTATTAAAACTATAAAAAAAATATAATTAAAAAAAATTAAATATTAAATAATTATTTATAATTATTATAACTTATAATTAAATAATTTTAAAATATATATTTTAATAAAAATAAATAATAAATATTAACTTATATATATAACTATAAAATAATATATTTATATTTATATATATATATATATATAAAAGTTATTTTTATTTTTTATTTTTATATATTTTTATTTTTTTAATTTTTAAATTTTTTTTTTAATTATTATATCTTTTTATTTTTTTTTTATTTACTTTTTTTTTATTTTTTACTATTTATTTACTTTATTTTTTTTAAATCTTTTTTTTTCTTATTTTTATTATAATTTAACTAAATATATTTATTATAAAATATCTTATTTATTATATAAATAAGTTTTTTAAAAATTTTAAAATTTTAAATAATATATATTAAAATTAATGATTTTCTTTTTCTTATTATAAATATTATTATATATATAATTAAAATAATAATATACTTTTTTTTTAATAATTTATTTTATAAAATAAAAATATATTTTTATATTATAATTTTTTTTTAAATAAGTTTAATAAAATCTACTAATTATATTAATAAATAAAATCTATTAAAAACTTTAAAATTTTTAATTTTTAAGAAAATATATATTATTTTTATTATTAAACTAAAAATAGTAATAATAATAAAAACCTAGTTAAATATTAAAAAACTAAGTTAAAACGTTTATTAAAATTTTTTAAAACAATAAAAATATTATTTTATAAAAAAATATTTATATTATATTAAAAATTATTAAATTAAGTAACTTAATATTTTTAATTTATTTATTAAAACTTAAATTAAAATTTAAATAATAATAATTAATATATATTATTTAATATAAATAATTATTTTATTTAATTATAATTTTAATTAATATTAAATATTATTAATTTATAATAAATAATATATATTATTTTAAAAAAACTTTTAAAAGATTTTTTAACTTTTTTTTTATTAAAATTAACTTTATTTTAATTATTTTATTTATTAAAGGCATATTTTTTTTTAAAAAAAAACTAAATCCTTTTTTTAATATAAAATTTAAATAAACTATAAAAACTTATTTTTTTTAATAAAAATTATTTTTATAATTAATATTATTCTTTAAAGCCTACGATTTAATAAATTTAATTTTAATATTTATTAATTATAATTTAATAATTAATAAACTTAAGTTTATATTATTTTTTTTATTTATTTATATTTTATAAAAAAAATCCTTTTTTAAAATTAAAAACTATTATTAGTTTAATTAAAAACTTTAAAACGTTTAGTTTAATATTAAATTTTATATAAATTTTAACTTTTTTATTAATAATATAAGTTAAAATAAAATAAAAATAAAATAAAAAATAAAATAAAAATAAGATAAAAAGTAAGATAAAAAATATTTATATTTTATTTTTATATTTTAATTTAAGTATAATTAATTGTTTTTTATAAAATTAAAAGAAAAAATATTAATAATATTTTTTTAATATTTATTTAAATATATATTTATATAATTAATTATAATATATAATTCTTTTTAACTAGCTTTTTATTTTATTTGTTTTTTTTATAATAAAACGTATTATTATAATATATTTTAAAAGTGTTAATTAAAAAATATAAGTTATATTTCTTTTTATTTATTAAATTTTCTTATTTTTCATTTAATTTTTTTATTTATTATTTTATTTTTAAGGAATTTTATATACTTTTTTAATTTTAATTATTTTTCTTAATTTTAATTAATATATATTATTATACTTTAATATTTATATAAACTTTATTAAAATTTATTATTAATTAAAACTAGTTTTTTATTATTATATATTATTTATTATTATAATAATATTATTAAATAAATATATATAACTTTATTAAAATTTATATAAAATATAAGAAAATTTATAAACAATTTAAAAAGATTTTTAATTTTTATATAAATAAGTTTAATTATATATATTAATTATATTATTTTTTAAAACGTTATTAGTTTTTAAAAAAAAATTAATTTAAATATATTTTATTAGTTTAAATATATTTAGAAATTTAAAATTAATATAAATAAAAAGCTTAATTAATAATTATTAAAACTTAATAATTTTTTTTAATTATTTTTAATTTTAAATTAATAGTTTTTATATTTTTTTTATAAAATATAATTAAATTTTATTAAATATTATAAAACTTAATTATATAATAATAAATTATTATAAACTAATATTTATAATATTAATATTATAAATAAGTAGTGTGGTTTTTATAATATGTTTTATTAATTTAATAATGTTTTTTATTAATATTTTAACTTATTTTTATATTTTAAAAAAAAAAGATTTATTTTATATTTAATTATTAATATTTAAAATAATAATAAATATTTAATTTATAATAATTTCTAACCTTTTTAACCTTTTTTAAAACAAAATAATAATAAGTTTTTATTTTATTATAAACTTAATATTTTTATTAAATATTAATAATAAAATATTATAAGTTAATATTAATATAAAAATAACTATAAATACGTTATTTATTTTTAATTATTTTATAATAATTATTATAAAAGTTAAATATTATTATTTAAATTTAAATTTTTATTATATATTTAATTAATAAAAGTATTTTTATTATTATTATTATAATAATAATTAATATATATATTATTTAAATATTAAAGTAAAATAATATAATATTAAAATATATTATTTTTTATTTAATATTAAATATAATTTTATTTTAAAAATAAAATATTATTATATATTTATATATAAATAATTAAAAGTAATTAAAATCTTAGTTAATTTAAAAACCCTTTTTTAACTTATTTTTATAATTAATAATTAATATTATATTTAACTTAATTTCTTTAAAATAATAATTTTAATTTATATATTATATATTTAAAATAATAGTTTATTTTAAAAAAATTTATTTAATTATTAATAAAATTTATATATTAAAATATAAAATTTTAAATATATTTTTATTTATTATTATTTAAATAATAATAATATTAACTTTTATATTTTTAATTTTAATTAAAACTTATTATATAAATTTAATTAATTTTATATTATTTACTAGTAAAAATTAATTATTATATTTATTAATATAAAAAAATATTAAAATAAATAAAATAAAATTAAAAAATAGTTTATTTATATTTAATTTAAAGTTATAAAAAGATTTTAATTAAGTTTAAAAAAGTTAAAATAAGTTATATTAAATATTAATTAGTTATATAAATTAAAATTAACGTATTTATTATTATTATTATTATTAATTTTATTTTTATTTATTAGTTTTTATAGTTGTTTTTTTAATTTAATAATAATAATTATTATAATAAAAATTTAATAAATAAATTATATTTATAATAAAAAGCTAAAAAAATAAAATTAAAAAAGTTTTTAAAAACTAAAAGATTTATTAAAACTAAAAAATTCCTTAAAGTTTAAAAAAAATAAAAAAACTTTTTAATATTATATAAAAAAAGTTAATAAACTTAGGTTAATTAAAAATTAATATTAATTAAGTTATATATTAATATTATTTAAAAAAAAAACATTTAAATATTATATAAAATTAAATATACGTTATATTTAAAAAGTTATAAAATATAAAAAAGTTAAAGAAAAAATATAAATAAGTTTAAAAAAGCTATATAATTTTTAAAAATAAATATAAACGTATTTTTAAAATTTTTTATTATTTATAAAAAATATTAAAAATACGTTTATATTTTTTAATATAAAATTATTATAATATAATTTAAAAATAATATTTAATAAATTATTTAATTTTTATTTAATATTATAAATATTAAAATTATTTATATAAATATCTCGCGCTTTTATTAAGTGTTAATTTTTAATAAATATTATATTTATTATAACTTTAATTTTAAAATTATTTTTAATTTATAATATTAAAACCTTTTTTTTTATAATAAATTTATTCTGTATTTTATATAAGTTTTTATTAAACTTTTATTTTAAAAAGTTTATATAACCGGTAAATATTATTAATATTAAAATTATTAAATTAAAGTTTAATTAATTTAATTTTATTATAAAATTAATAATTAATATTAAATATCTTAGTTATTTTAAATATATAAAACCACTTTTATTTTTCCTTATTTTAAATTATAATAATATTAATTATAACCTTATAATATATATTTATTATATTATAATTAAAAATGTTTAATTTTATAATAATATATTTAATAAAAATGTTTTATATTTTTTATATTTTAAAAGCTTTTAAAATATTAATTTTATTTTAATTATTATATTATTAATAATTAATAATATTATTATTTAAAAGATTTATTATTTTTATATTTTTAATTATATAAGTTTATTTTTATATTTATTTTATATTTTTAAGTTTTAATTATAATAAATTTCAAGTTATATATTATAATATGTTTTTTTAATAACTAATAGTTTTTTTATATTTTTAATATTTTTTTATTATATTTTAATATTTTTTTAAATAACGTTTTATTAATTTTTTTAATATATTAATAAAAACTATTTTAATATTTTTTTTTCTTACCGTTTAATAAGTTGTTATTATATTTATAATTATTTTTTTATTAATTAATTTAATTAATTATATAATTATTATTAACCGTAATAAAATTTACTAAGTTATATAATATAATATAAAAATAAAAGCGATATATTTAATATTAAAAAAAACCAAGTTATAATTTAATATTAATTATATAAAATAATATATAAAAATATTAAGTAATAATAAACTTATTAATAATTTAAATAATATACTTTTTTTTTATAATAATATTTATTATATACTTAATTATAAAAAGCTTATTATTATTTTAAAGAAATTAAATAATTAATATATTTTTATTTTTAAGGTTATTAAATTAAATGTAAAATATTTATACGATATATATATAATATATTATAATTATATTTACTAGGATTTTTTAAGTGTTAAAATTAAGTTTTTTTTTTAATTATTTTATATAAAATATTTTTTATTTAAAAACTATATATATTATTTTTATATTATATTTTTATTATTTAATATAAGTTTATAATAATAATAAAAACATATATAAAATCTAAAATAAGTTTATATTAAAATTTGAAAGAAATTATAATTAATTTATAAATAAAAATAATAAATATATATATAGTTTAAATTTAATTAATAATAATAATTATTTTATTTAAAATAATAAAATATTAATATTTAATAAATTTAAATTTAAATTTAATAATTATTAAAAGTGTTTTTTTAACTTGAAAAATAATAAGAATTATAAAAAATATAAATAAGTTTAAAAATATAATAATAAATTTAATAATATTAATATTAAAATAAATATAAATTTTAATATTATTTATTTTATATTTAATAATATTATAAATAAGTTTTAAAAGTTAAATAAAATATTACTTTTTTTACTTATAATATTTTAAAAAAAAGAAATATATAAAAAAAAATATATTTTTAAGGTTTTATTTTAATAAATTAAACCTAAAAAAATAAATTATATATATAATATTTTATAAACTTTAAGTTTATTAATTAAAATATTATATATTAAATATAATTAAATAAATAATTATTATATTAAAATTTTTTTAAAATAATATATAATTAATATAAATATATATATAAAATTATTTTTATATTAATTAATATAATTAATAAATATAATAAATATAATAATTAATAACGTTTAATTAATTATTATTTATAATAACTATAATATTTATTATTATAAAAAAAAAAGCTATTAATAAGTAAATTAATAATAGTAAAAACTATATAAATTTATATAAAAATTAAAATAAATTAATATAACTTTTAATATAAATAAGTTTTTAATAAATCTATAAATAAATTAATTTATTATATTAATATTTAGTTTATTTATATAAAAAGTATTTATTTAAATTAAAAGTAAATATATTTATATTTTTAATTTAATGTTTAGTTATTTATTATTTATTAAATAATATAAATAAATTATAATTTTTTTTTTAAGTTTTTTAATAATAGTTATTAAGTCTTTATTTAATTATTATTATTAAATTATTATTAACTTATTTTTTAATTTTTATTTAATTGTTATTAATTTAGTTTTTATATTTTTAATAGTTTTATTATTTTTATTAACTATTAAATTATTTTTAAAGTTATTATTATTATTTTTAATAATATTAATTTTAATTTTATTATTTTTAATTTTAATTTTAATTTTTAATAAAAGTAATAAGCTTATAAAATAATAATTATTATTATTTTTAAATTTATTATTATTTATTATAATATTTAATTATTAAAAGATTATTAATTAGTTATTTAATTAAATAATAATTATATTAAATTTATTTTAATTACTTATTAATATACGATTAATATTATTTATTAAACACGGTTTAATAATAAGATTTATTGGTATTATTAGTATTTAAAAATATAAAAAATTATTAAATTTAAGCTTTTTTAATTTAATAAAATTAATATTATAATTAATTTTAATTAAATTATTATTTAATATTAATTAAAAACTAATAATATAATTATTATAATTAATTTATTTAAACTATTATTTAATGTTAGTTAAGTTTATATTTAAGGTATTAATATTTAATTAAATATTAAGATTATTTTATCTTTATTAATTTTTTTTTTTAACCGTTACCTTTTTAAATATTTTAATATAATATAATA
The DNA here is from genome assembly GCA_902806565.1 of Hypoxylon rubiginosum. Taxonomy (NCBI): domain Eukaryota; kingdom Fungi; phylum Ascomycota; class Sordariomycetes; order Xylariales; family Hypoxylaceae; genus Hypoxylon; species Hypoxylon rubiginosum. Next base: position 473,594 of record CADCXA010000040.1, read on the forward strand.
ACCGTTGTTTTTTAATTATTTAAATAACAGGTTTATTACTTTTTAAATATTTAAATAAAATATTATTTATTTTAAATATATAAAATTCATTTAATAATAAAAAGTCTTTTTTTATTACGTTATAAAAGTTTTATTTATATATTTAATTTATTAGTTAATTAATATAAAATTAAAAATATAAATGTTTTTATATTTTAACTTTAAATTAATTTATAATTAAATTTATTATTATAACTTTAAGTTTTTATAAATTATAATTAATTAATACTAATAAATTAAATTAAATAATAATTAAATAATAATTAAATAATAATTAAATAATAGTTTAATAATACTTTATTTAAATTTATAACGGAATTAAATATCACGTTAGTTTTTTATAAAAATAAATTTATATAAAATATTATATTATTTAATTAATATTTATTTTATTAACATTTAAAAACTATTTTATAAATTTTTAATAATAGATTTTTTAGTTAATATAAAAAGAATTAACAGTAAATTAATTATATTTATTAACTGTTACTTAATTTTAATTAAATTATTATTTAGTTATAATTTATATATTTATTTTAACGTGAAAATTATATTAATATTTTTAAAATTATAACTATTAATTAAAAACTTTTATATAATTATTAATATAATTATATCTTCTTTAATTTTAAAAATAATATTATATATAATATTAAATTTAAATATATTTTTAATTATATATTTTATAATCTATTAATTTTTAAATATTAATTAGGTTTTAGTTTAATTTATATGTTATTATTATATTAAAAAACTAAAATTTAATTATTAAAAAATATTATAATAATTAATATATTATTTATTACTAGGTTATTATAATATTTACTAGTATTTTAACTTATAAATATATTTAAAAATCTATAACTTTTTTTAGTATATGTTTTTTATTTTAAAAAAACTAATTAAATATTATTAATTAATAATAAAATTAATATTAATTAACTTAAAAAAATTTAACTAATAAAAGTTTTATTTAAAAATAAGTTATATTTTTAGTAATTATAGTTAAAAAATAATTAAATTAATATTAAATAATAACTTAATAATAATTATATAATAATTTAATAATAATTTAAAAGGTTTTAAATATAATAAAAATATTTATAATTAAAATAAAAGTTTTAAATAATTAAAATACTTTTTATATTTATTAATTTTATTAATACCTGGTTTTTAAATATATAAAAATTAATATATATATTAAAAAAAAAATTATATTATTTTTATTATTATTAGTTTTAATAAATAGTTTAAATGTTATTATTTTAATATATTAAAAATGTTTATAATATGTTTTTAAAATTATAAATTAAGTATTAATATATTAAGTTTTTATTAAATAAAAAAATATATTAAAAATAAAAAATAATTTATATTAAAATATAATAAATTTATAATTATTTTTAAGTTATATTTAAATTATTAATAGGTTATTATTAAGTTATTACTTAGTTATTATTAAGTTATTTTTATTAAATATTATTATAAATAATAATTTTATTTTCCACGTTATTTATTTATATTATATTATATATTTATTATTATATATATTTATTAATTATAAATATTAATTTTAAATATTATTATTTTATTTATTTTAAAGTTATTTATTATTTTTAAATATTATTCTTTTTATTATTAAACTAATAACTTTATTTTTAATTTTTATATTATTATATAATATTATTATTTATATATAGTTAAAAAATAATTTGTTTATTTAATTAAAGTTATTCTTTAATAATAACTAACCTTATTTATTTTAATTAATTAAATAATTATAAATTTATAATAAAAATATACGTAAAATTAATTTATTAAATCTTTTAAATATTATAAACTTTATTTAAATCTTTATATTTATTTAATTTATTATATATATATATTATTTTTAAATCCCGAATTTATTTTTTATATATTTACTTAATAATTATACTAGTAATTTACTATTATATTATTATATTACTTTTTTTAATAAATTTATATTAACGTTTATAATTATATATTAATATTATTTTAATTATTTTAATTTAAAATTAATATTAAGTTTTAATGTTTTTAATAATAATAATATTTATTATATTATAATATATTATATTATATATATAATAATTAAAAACATTTAGGTTTCTAATAAAGAAAAATATAAATAAATTTTAATAAAATATTTTTTTCTTTAAAACTATAATATTAATTTTTATAAATATATTTAAAAATAATATCTTATTTATAAGTTATTATTATTTTTATATTTTAAGTTATAAATAAAAAAGTTATATATATTAATATTATAATTTTATATAAATAATATTTTTTAGTTATTATTTATAGTTTTATTAATTAACTTAAAAATATAAAATATTAATATTAAAAAGTTAATTAATTAATAATAATATAATAATATAAAATAATAAATTAATATAAGTTTATTTAAAATTTAAAAATATAATATTTAATTTAATATAATAATAATTATTTATAAATTATTATTACTTATAAAAAAGTTTTTAATAATATTTAAGCTTTATTACTTTTATATGTTAATTAATATTATATTTATTAAAAACGAAAATTATTTTAAAATCTTTTTTAAAAATAATAATAATTATTATTATTATTTAATATTTTTAAATTTTATTAATAAATTTAACTAATAATAAATTAATTTTTTATTTATAAGTATATATATTATATACTAATAATTAATTAATTATAATAATTTTATTAAATTTTAAAATGGTTTTTAAAATATTAATAATATTAATTTTACTTAATTTTAATTTTATTTTAAAATTAAAGTTTATTTTTATTATTAATATATTATTATTTTTTATAATAAGGTGTTTTTAAACTTAAAAAACAGGTTTATTTATTTAATAATTAATAAATATTTTTTAAATTAAAAGTAAATTAAAATTATTATTATTAATTAATTTAAAAATTTTTTTATATTAGTTTTTTTAATAAAATATATATTATATTAAAATAATTATAATTTTTATTAATATAATTAATAATTTTATTTAAGTTAAATAAAACCTTTTAATAAATATTAATAAAAATATATATATTAAGTTATTATATAATATATTATTTTACTTTTAAATTTAAAAATTAATAATTAAAATTAACTTAATATAAATAACTAATTTAATAAAAGTAATTAATTTAAAAATAAGTAATTTAAAAATAACTAGTTTAAAAAAGTTAATGTTTTTAATATAAATATAATAAAAAATAAAAAATAATAGATTTTTTATAATTTATAAATATATAATATAAATATTATAATATAAACTTTATATATATTATTAATTAAAAAACTTTTAACTTTTAATTAAAATATATAAAAATTAATTAATATATTTTATATTTTTAAAAAATTATTTAATAATTAAAACTAAATAAAAGCTTTTTTTTTTCTTCTTAAAATATTTTATAAATATTATAACCTAGTTATTATTAATTATTTATTATTTATTATTATATAATTTAACAATAATATATTTTTAAAAAAAATAATTTAAATATATATAATATTTATTTAACTTAATATTTATATAGCTTATTTTTTATTATATTAAATAATTTTTTTAATAAATAATAAATAATTTTATATTATTTAAATATTTAAATAACTATTTTTTTATTTTTATTAATATAATATTAAATAATAAATAAATAGATTTTAAATTAAAGTAAAAATAATAATAAGTTTTATAATATTTATTATATTTTTTTTTTATAACTATTATTAATATTTTAATAAAAATATTTTTTATAAGCAAGATATTTTATTTTATTATTAAAGCTATTATATTAATAAATTTACTTATAGTTTATATTTTATATTTTATTATAAACTTTAATTTATATATAATTAATTATAGTTAAAATATTAAATTTATTATTATTAAACTTATTATTAAAATTTATATTAAAGAAAAAAGAAAAAGTAAAAAAATATAAAAAGAATATAAAAAAATATTAAAATATAAAAATAATAAATTATAATTAATATTATTAAATATATAATTATTAACTTATATATTTTTATATATTTTTAGTAATTTAATTAAATAAAACTATTTATTTTTATATAAGATTTATTAATATATAACTTTTTTTTAAATTAAAATTTATATTTAAAATTAAATTATTAATATTATTAAATAAATTAAGCGTTTTTATATTTAAATTAAAATATATATATTTTATTTATATAAATAAATTAAATATATATATTGATTTTATATAATAAATTTAAATAAAATAAAAGAATTATTTAATTTAAATTAAGAATTTATTTATAAATAAATAAATATATTAATTAGTTTTTTTTTATTATTTTTATAGTTTTTCCCTTTTATTTAATAAAAATAATTAAGAAATATTATACATTTAAAAATAAAATAAATATATAACTTTTTAAATTAATATAAAAATTAGTTTAATATTAAAATAATATATTAATAATATATATAATAAATTTATTTATATGTTAAATAATTATTTATATTTTATTTTTATTATTATAAATGTTTTTATTTTATTAATTAAAATCGGTAAAACTTAATAAAACGCTGGAATAAATATTATTTTTATTTTAATTATAATTATTAAATCCTTATTATATATTATTTTTATTTTATTTATAAACTTTATATTAACTATAAATAATAAAGCTTTAATATTTATTATTTTTAATTTATTTATAAACTTTATATTAATTATAAATAAAAATAATATTTTTATTAATTTAGTTAATATTTTTATTATAAACTTAAACTTAATATTTTTATTAAATTATTAAAAATTTAAAAAAATTAAATAACTTAGTAATTTAAATAAAAACTAACTAAATATTATAACTGTTAAAATTATAAAAAACAAATATTTAAAATATATATTTATTTTTTTTTTCTTTTATTTTAAAAAAAATAATAATTATTATTCTTTTTATTTTAATTTTAAAAAACCCATTTTTTATTATATAATATTAAATGGTAAAAATATTTTATAACCCGCTTTTTAAAATTAAATATATTATTAAAAATACTATATATATTAAACAAAAAGTTATAAATAAATAAATATTAAAAAATTAATAATATATATAATAATTATATAATAATAAATATTATTATAATAAAATATTTTATATTAATTAAAATATAATATATTTATTTTATATAATTACTAATAAAATTAGTTTTATATTTTTTAAAAAATATATTTTTTAATATATTTTTTATATTTATTATAAATATTTTTATTACTTTTTATAAAATATAAAAAAGATTTATATAAAAAATTAAATTTATATTATAATATATATATAAAGTTATATATAACGTTAATATAACTTATTTTAAGTTATATTTATAAGTTATATTTTACGTTTTAAAACTTAGTTATAATTAATTTATAATTAAATATAATTATTATTTTTATATATATTTTAATATTATTAATTTTTTTATTATTATTATTAATTTAATAATTTATTAAATCAATTAAATATTTAATAATAATTAATAATTTATAAAATAAATTAATTATAATTAATTTTATATATTTTATTATTAATATTTTTTTTTTCTTTTTATAATTAATTAATTATTTTAATTTAAATAAATAATATATTATAATTTATAGCTTATAACTTAAAAAATAACTTAAATATAAAATTTAAATAAAGATTATTAAAACCACTAAAAGTTAAAAGTTACGTGATAAAATTATATAATATTTTTAATACCTAGGAATTTATTAGATATTTAAATACCAAATATTTAAGAATTTACTAAATATTTAAATACTTATATAAACAAATAAAAAATATAAAAAAAAGTAAATTCCTTTTATAATTACTTTTTTTAGTTATTATTTTAAGTATATATTTACTTTTTAAATATATAAAAAAAATCTTTTAAATTTTATATATATATTTAAATTATTTTATATTTATTATTATTACTTTTAAATTAAAAACCTTATTAATATCACGGCTTATAATATTATAATAATTTTTTAGTTAATAATAACATATTAATTTAAATATTACTATAAATAAAAACCTTTTAATAAATCAAGAAAAAAATAAATTTTTAAATAACTATAAATTAATAAATAAAAAATAAAATAACGTTAAACTTAAAATTAAAAAATAAAAAAAAAAATCACTAAAAAAATAAATAACTTAACTTATATTTAATTTAATTTAATTATTAATAAATAATTTTTTATTTTTAAATAAAATTAATAAATATTTTAATAATATAGTTATTACTAGTTAATAAATAATAACTAAAATCCAGGATCTTAAAAAAATAACTAATTTTAAAAAAAAACTTTAAATATTAAAAAACCATATAAAATAAATTATAATTATTTAGTTTAAAAGATATAAATTTAAAAACCTTAAATAATATAATAATAATATAAACTTAAATAAATTTAATATTTAAATTTAAACTTTTTTAAAATTTTATAAAATATTTATTTATAATGAAAAATAAAAAGTTCTAATAATTTAAAACTTTTTAACTAGAAATGTTTTTAAGTAATTTAAGTTTATTTTTTATAACTTTTTTAAATTCCTATTTAAAAATTAAAATCTAATCATTTAAATAATTTTTAAAAATTTTAATATTTTTATTAATAAATTTTATAAAATATATAATAACTTTAATAAAAAATAAATAATAAAATAACGTTTTATATAACTTAAATAAACTAAATTAATAATTATTTACATAATAAAATTTAAAAAATAAACGGTTTAAACCGATATTTTTAAAAATAAATAATTTATTTTTTTATATAAAAAATTTAAATAATAAATTAAAAATAAAATTTATTATTTTAATTAACTTAAAAAGTTTAAAAATTATTATAAAAAAATTATTAAAATTAATAACTAATAATTTTAATATAAAAAAAAAAAAGAAAAAACTAAGGTTTTATTTTAAGGAATTAAAAAAACTAAAAATTAATAATAAACTTTTAATATAACCACTAGATTTTATTTTAAACCTATAAATATTAATAAAATCCAGAAAAAAAAAAACCTAAAAAGTAAAAAAAACTTTAAAAATATTAAATATTTTAACTACGAAAAAAAAAAACATTATAAAAACTAATATTAAACTATAAAAAAACAACCTTACGTTTTTAAATTTAAACTTAAGAAAATTATAATTATTAAAATTAAAACTTTTTATATAACTATAATAAAAATTACTTTAAAAAAAATATTTAAAGAAAAATATATTATAAAACATTAGTTTATTTATATTAATAACTTTTATTATATTTATAAAAAAAAAAAAACACCGTTAAATATACTTTAAAATAAAATAATAAAAATAATAACTTAAAAAAAAATAAATATTATTATTATAATAAATCTTAATAACCTTAATATTTTTAAACTTATTATAAATACTTTAAATTTAATAAAAATTAAAACGTTATTATAAAAAAATATATATATTATTTATTAATAATTTATAATTTATATAACTTTTTAATAATAAATAAATATTTTAATAATTAAAAAACAATAAAAAGTAAAATAAAAAAAAAAGAGTTTATTAAAAAACTTAATAATATAATAAATAAATTAATTATTAATAAAAAAAAAAAATTTAACAATATAATATAATAATTTTATAAATAATAAAAACTAATTTAAACTTTAAATAAATAAAAAATATTTATAAATCACGATTTAATTTATTATATTATAAAACTAAAAAATATTTTCTTTTAACTACTTATATTAAAAACAATTAAAAATAATAATATAACCTAATAAATAAATAAATACGTAAAATAAAACGATAATTTATATAAAAATAAATAATAATAAATATATAATACTTTAAAAATAACTTATTTATAATAATATTAATTTATTAAAAAAAAACACTAAAAAATATTTAAGTATTATATGGTAAAAATACTTCTTTTTATTTTAATAACCTTATTAAAATTATCTTATTTTAAACTTTTAAAAAGTAACTAAAAAACAAAATACTAAAAAATTATATATAAATAACTATATTTTTTATATTATAAATCTTTATATAATAAATATAAATAAATAAAAAAATTATATTAAACTATAAATTAACAAATTAATAATTAGTTAAATATATAAGAAATTTAATTCTTAGTTAAACATTTAAAAAACTTAAAATTAAAATTAAAATATTATTATATTATAAAAAAATTAAAATATTAATAATTGTTTAATAAAAATAAATAAATTCTTATAAAAGGATTTATTTTTAAAAGATTATTTAATAATATTTTTATATTTTAAAAGAAAATAATGGTATTTTTAAAAAATTTATTAAAACGTTTATACTAAAAAAATATATAAGGATTTTAAAATCCTTAACATTTAAATTATAAGAAATTATTTTAGATTTTTTATTTTAAATACTTTTATATTTATTATATATTAAAAAAAATTAAAAATAAGTTTTAATTTTATTTAAAAAATAATAAGTTTATATAATATTAATAAAAAAATATAAAAAAAGTTTATATAAAAATATATATAAATTATAATATTATTATATTTTATTTATTTTAACTATATAAATATATAACTAAAAAAATTTAATAAAATAAGTATTTTAATATAACTTATAAAATACACGTTATATATAAAGTTATAATATTATAAAAATTATAAAAACATTTTAAAAGAATAAAAAATATAATGGCTTATTTTTAAAAAGAAATTAATAAAATTAAAGCTAAATAAAAACTCAGTTAAAAAATTAAAAAAAAAACTCTTTAAAAACCTTTAAAATATATAAATAATTAATTAAACTTAAATATTAAACTTAAATTTAATTTAAATAATAAAAAACAATTTAAATAACCGCCTACTAAGTGGCGAATCTATTTAATTTTATAAAAAATCTTGTAAATTACCATTAAAAATAAAAATATAATAGTAACTTTAAAAAAAAAAAATAAAAAATAAAAATAATAATAGATTTAAAATCTAAGTTTAACTATATTTATCCTTAATTAATAAATAAGTATATTATATTATATAAAAATAAAAAAAAAATTTTCCTTATAAAAATTATAAATAAATAATTTTCTAATTATAATAATAAATTTATATAAAAAGAAACTATAAATTTTAATATATAAATTAATAACCGCTTAAAAATACTCTTTTTTAATATAATAAAAATAAATAAAAATATTATTTTTAAATTACTTTAATTTAAAGTTAATAACTTATATATTAATTAAATAATAAAAAAAATAAATTAAATTCTAAAAAATATAAAAAAGTTAAAAATAAAAAACCAAATTACTATAAGTTATAATAATTATATTATAAATTTAATTAACTTTAAATTATTAAAAAATACTATATATATTTTTCTTATAAAATAAAAACTTAAATTTAACTAATTATAAAAATTTTTTAAAGAATTAAAAACGAAATTCATATTAATATTTTTAAAAGAAAAATTAATATTAATTAACTTATTTAATTATATAATTTATAATTATAAAATCCCGATTAAAAACAAATAAAACGTTTATTTAAAATCCTTTTATTATTTAAAATAACAATAAGTAAAAGTTTTTAAATAATAAATAAAAAAAAATATAAAATAAAGTTTTATTAAAAAATTTAAATTTAACGTGGAATATTTAATTATAATAATAATAAAAAAAAACCTTAATAAAACATAAAAATTAAATAAAAAAAAAACCTTATATATAAAATAGTTAATAATTACCGATTATTTAATATAATTATAATAAAAAACAAATACTTTTTTACCTTATTTAAACATATAAAAAAGTAAGTTAATAACATTTAATAATTTATTACTTTTAATATAATTAATAAATATTATAAAATATAAATAACCGAGAAAAAAAAATAAAAAATAACATTTAAAATTTAATATAAATATTATAAATATTTAATAATACTTTAAAAACTTACTAATATATTTATAACTTTTTAATA